>CM063442.1:41236469-41830000 GCA_032191425.1 Lymantria dispar | reverse complement strand
CTGCAGTTGGTACACAAACTATAACTAAGTTCTGTAGGCAACGTATACCCACATATAAAAAAGCACATGTACGCTAGTGCTTGCCATGGTCGATATACTACACGATATTTATTTAGCCTGTTTTATCGAAACAAAAATATTAATGTCTTTAAATTAAGCACTTGTGCGATGTGTTGACGTTATTTGTAATGCAAGTCAGTAATTTAACAGTAAAATCATGCAAATAAAATACTCCTCACTACACTATATAGGTGACAGAAAATTTAAGTGCTAAAATAAATTACGTAAGCGAGTAGCGATTTGTATATTATATTGTGCCCATATACACCCCAGTACATACAATTAAAGATACAATTAAAATGTATTAAAAAGAGACCACAGTCACAGACAAGTTTATAAACTCCTGCATCTTGTAGAGGGATCTGGCACTTGACAGGTGGTAAGAATTGACTAATCCTCTTGAGTGACTTAAAATAAGTTTTTTTCTGGAAGCCCGTTTCAAGATGAAGTCAATCTTGTCAGTGACTCTTTTCACATAAGGTATGGAGGCGCTCAACTGTGGGTGATTTCACACGGTCTCTGCGACGGGGGCCATGGACGTCTGTAATAACGTTGACTTGTTTGGACGTCAGACATCTTAGATCGCCCGTGACCATGAATGGTGTAAAGAATTCGAAACGTCGGGCAATCCTAAATCAAATATAAACGCGATATAATCAATATAAGTAGTTTTATTTACAATATCTAATGCTCGCGTAAGCATCAGATATTATTCTTAAAATATGTTAAAATGTTATTGTTTATTGAAATTCGGTTTATCTTTATTGGTGTTATTATTGTGCTTAAAAACAAAACTGTTATTTAATTTTTTTGATATACTGCTACTGCTACTTGGTAGTACATTTTTGTTTATTGTAAACAAAAATGTACTAACATTATCCGTGTGGTGACGGAATAAGAATACCAATCACCACTCCATATCTTACCCGCGGATGTCCCATCCTAATATATTGAGATAACTAAGAGATATAGTAAACATATAACATCTATGCAAGAGAAGAAAAACTCAAAAGAAAACTCTACACTAACCTGTCTGACCAGTATAGTATAGTAAGGTAAATTTGCCTATTATTGCGAAGGAGGCTCGAGCCCAGCAGTGGAACGTATATGAGCCTAAATGATGACTCTCATGTCAACATTACTTGGAATAAAAATTAAACACTTATGAAAAGTTAGAAATCAACACTTATATATAAGAACTAGTAATGAATGACCAGTCTCAAGAAATTCATTGTTATCATAAATTATTCCATTTTAAGGAAGAATAGAACAATTATTTTGTACGACCACTAAATACCTACTTAATTAAACATTGAGTTTGCCAATAAAAATGAAATACAACAATATTTGATCACTTTACCATTATTTTAGTATTCTACAAAATGTTGTGAACAAATTGTGTTAGATTTAGTTAGTATTTAGTTAACTACCAGTTGCCTTAATCCATAGTTTTCTAATACTTGGACTTCGTGGGCATCTAAAATGAAAATGTATTTACAATAAAATATTAAACTTCTAATAAAATGTAAGATCTTTTGTTCAATGATAATTTTATTAAAATATATATATATATATACATACATATATATCCCGAACATAGATATTTTATTACTATTATTTTGTTATTTCTATTTTATTAATTGCTAAAGAGTGCTAATGAGCACTATGAAATTTATACTATAGATCATCATCATTGCAGCCCACATACGTCCCACTGTTGAGCTCGGGCCTCCTCCACAATTGGAGGGAATTAGACCTACTATACCATGCTGGTCAGACATGTTAGTATAGGGTTTCATTTCAAGTTTTCCCTCTCTTGCACAGATGTTATGCGCATATTATATCCCATAGTCGTCTTTTACGACATCCACGGGCAAGATAAGGAGTGGTGAATTGTATTCTTACTTTGTCACCACACGGAAGATATACAAGAATGTACTATAGATATACAAGATAAATTAAGTAGGTAATGTATACCAGAATAATTGATTTTTAAATACATATTTAAATATTGATAATATAACTATTAATAAATTAAAAGTGTTAAAAGTATTTATTTATATGATAAAATTAACACATAGCTAATTATTGAAATCGATAACTTATAGTATGTTGGACAACACTATCGCTACGCGTGGCTCAACGTCAATGTTTTGAATGAAAACGTATGGTAAGGCGGTTTTTAGTGATATCGCATTGAACGCAATACATTGCGCGGTTGCTGGACTAATAAAAGGTGATATCCATGTACGGCAAACGATGTATAATGTTTGACTCTTTTTGTTATTTTATAATTGTTGCTTACATACGACATAATACTATCATAAAATTAAGAAATATCACTGAATTAATAAGGTTATGGACTTAACGATGAAAAGAAATGCCTTCTTAGACTATAACTACGCAACTGACTTCTTTTTCGACACGTTGTAACAGCGCAAGACGGCATATTTCTCCTTTTTGTCGGAGCTTCGTTCAAGGTTACTATATGAGCGCAACTAAGAACCGGTAAAACGAATTTTGTCAATATTAAGACCGTTTGATCGCAATTGTGGCACGCTTGCCCCGCCCACATGGCCGTTCTATCTTATTAATTTTTCTGTGGGCCTAAGCGTTCGTCTTGTGACGCATCTATATCTCTTCAAAAAATATTTGAATTATGGAGTGCAAATATAAATTAATTTATCGAAATTGTAATTCTCAATTAAATAATTCTTTGTATTATACAAAATAATCATAATTCAGTGATAATTATTCAATTCAATTCGTAAAGGTATGTAATTTTTCTTCGATATTTCCTTATGACATTATCACGTAAAATTATTGTCCGTAAACCGACTTTACAAAGAAGTAATTTCCTTTACAAAATGAAAACATCAGCCTATCAGCAGCAGAACTGAATAAACATACAATTATTGGTAATATATAGAGATTCAAACAAGTTCATTGCCCAATATTACTGGTAATCCGTCAGGAAATAGCCTATCTTGGATTGAGTCTATTATCATTTGGAATGGATGGGATATCACTAAAACTAGATACATATGTATTTAAATAATATGTTGATAATCATTACAGAATATTGTCAATAGTTGCATATTCAGCGGACTTCAAATTCATCAAATTTGTTGAACGTCTCACTCTAAAATCAGTAATAACCTATTGGAAAGACCGATTACACGCAAAAGTCAAGATAATATAGAAGAATTTCTTATAGAGCATATTGGATATTTCGTAACCGATTTGTGGATACGAGCTTTCTAATCTAAATCAAATCGTAATTGGCGTATTATTCGTATCGTATTTAGCCCAACAAGAATACTGCATTAATATAGAATAAATTTACTTTCAGATTAAATAATATTGTAAGGATTTTGCGGCTATGATTTTCGAATCTAGGTGCGGATATAGATATTAGAATAATATTATTTTGGTTTCGAATACGGTTGCGGATGCCATAGATGAAGAAAGAAAACACCTCTGACCCGCCCACGTGAGGTTTAGAAAGAAAGAAAAATTTAAAGAGTGTTTAAAAAAATATGCCTATGGTCGCGCAGCGTCTGCTCCGTCACTCCGAACAGATTGAGCGGGTATAACTATACCACAGCCTGTCGCAAAAAACGTTTAAGAAATAATTTTGGATAATCCGACAATTTCTAATAGTTTCAATTATGGATTATAGGTTTCTGAGGATTCTGCCAATTTTATTGGAAAATGTTAAATATGGTGGTTATTATATAATTCCCCCGTCGAGAGGCTTTCATTTAGATTATCAGTAGGGCTAATTGATAGGAAACCTATTGTAATGTAGCTCATACAGACACTGACCTTTTTTTTGCCGGGCTATGGTCAGCACCCGCGCCGGTCCATTCCGTCCGGGGCGATACGAGGACGGCGCGCGGCCACATAACCTACCGTATTTTCACCCCGTCGCCATTGGACCGAACATTGGTACCGAGTTTCACGTGTCCTTGGCCAACTCAGCGGGTAGACATTGACCCTTGCCGAAATTATGATGCCAGTACAGTTTGGAATATATTTTTAATTCGGACATTCGACAGTTTTGGTCACGGAGCTTCATAACCTTCCTACAATACAGTATGTTATTTGACAGGAATATTAATTTTCTTTTAATTTATACAGTTATGTGTTTATACATATAATTTTGTTAAAATAAAATACATTTAATCTTTAATTATTTCGAATTATTCACGGAATTAGATACTCCTAACGTATGTGTATGTAACGCTTATCAAGTAACTGTCACTGAATATTCCATTGAGATTAATTAATTATTCACTGTGGCAGACATCTCAATTAATTGTTAATATCAAAGTTAATTAATACCAAATTGTGTAAACGAGTGTTACATATAAATAAAAATGTTTTCTGTTTGCGGTGTTATTTAAACGACCCGCCCTCGCGTCGCTTCGGTTCATTTGCTTTATCCGCATAGTTCCCGTAGAAATACCGGGATAAAATATAACCTATGTTAGTACCCTGATATTGTAGCATTCCATTGGTGAAAGAATTTTTCAAATCGGTTTATTGGTTTAAGCGTGAAAGCGTAACAAATTAATCAACTTATTTACGCATTTATAATATTAGTGAGGATACATATACCATTATTTTGCTTCATAATTTATGTGTAGGCAAACATGGAAGACGTAGACATTGAGGTTGTGTCAACTATTGTGTTTAAATCACATATTTAATAAAAGTATATCAAGCATATAAATAAAAAGAAAGGAATCTAAAAGTTCTCAAGATAGTGGTTGTAAAAATCCATAGAAATCGATAATAGCTACTCTAGAACGCAACACGCTATATGAATAAATAAAATTTAAGTGTCGATTTGTAATGTCAAAATAATGGATTTTTTTATGCTGATACGGTTATTTGCATGATACCTATGCCTAAATACCGGTTTAATAATTTATGTCTGTTTGTTTTGGGTAATCTTCAAAACGGCTAGACCGACTTTTATAATATTTTACTACTAGGTAGCTGCCTATGTAAGGAGTAACGTAGGCTACATTTTATCCCAGTATTCTCAAGGGAACGGGAACAACACTGGTAAGGCGACTGAAACCGAAGCGAAGCGAGGACGGGTTGCTAGTGCGTAAATACGTCGCAAGCGCTTGCCGCAAACTTCTTTTCATCTGTGTTTCAAAAATGTATACCAGCCCGGAATAGTGATAAGCTTACGAGAACTAGGCCAAGCCAAACACATGCTCGGGAACTTGTCGAGTTTTGCCAAGCATGTAAATGTAGCATAATATTGTTCAACAAAGTCCGGTTGCCGAGATATACCCTGCTAATTGTACCTACGTCAATTTGCTTTACGTGCTTAGGATCAGTATATTTATTACTAGTTGACCTCTATTTATTAATGATGGTGATCTTCAGTATTATAATAGCCCTATTGTAATCTAAAAAGGTGTAACATACGTTTGATGCAAATAAAAGTTATTAAATTCATTTTATGACTTTTCTAATGTTTTCGTTACCAAGAATATATATTAACTCTTTGAATTCACATTAAATTCAATTCAAATACAATTTAAATTACTTACAAATAATTTTATATTGAATTACGATAATTTTTTTACCAAACACTTAGATTTTATAAAATTCATTTTATCACCTTATTCTATAAGTTCACACATATTATACTTATATAGTATACATAATACGTACATATAAAATAGATATCTTGACTAGACACAATAGAAAAACCTTTTACAGTCCGGAGTTATCTTCAAGTTAAACGAGATGTCTTTGAAGAAAAAAATTTGATGACGGTATCGTATTCATTCGGTACTTGCGTCGTATATATTTCTGGTCTATACAATTATTTATAGAGAATCATTGATTCTGAAGTTTACTTGTGAAATGATAAACATTTTTCGGATAAATTATAATTTTACGTGTGTATTTTCGCTTACCGTATTCTTTTACTACAAGAAAGTATCTTCCCGTCTTCGTTGAACAGGATGGCAGTTGTTATTAATTTGCTGTTCGGGAAGATGCAGTCGAACCTTTTTAGAGTTGTTGCTATTACACTGATGTACCCTCTGCTTTGGGATTTTTAAGCTGTCTTCTTTCATCTAAGCCGAAGAAAAAAATACGATTAAAATAAACTGGGTAATATCCTTTCTTTTTTTCTTAAAGGAAGCCTGCTCTGCAGAAGGAAAAAAAAATTATATTGCGGGGGACATTACTGTGTTTTAATCACTACCCTATTTGTGCAGTAGCCAGTACACTATATTAACTGCGCCTCATGCCGCCCTAGCCGAGGCCGCGGGTGACGTGACCGGGGATTAGTCCGTCACCCGCTGAGAGGCCGACTGCGTGAGGAAAGACCGACGTCCTCCCCGAGGGGGGGACGTCGGTCGATGGGAGGGTACCCCAATAGGGGGTATTCCGTCGGGCCGACCACTGACGACAAGTTAACGCTGCTCCAGTGGTCGGTCCAACGACGAAGGCGACGTGGTTTTTGGGTGGGTCGCGGGGGTTGCGTGCTTAAGCCCCTCTGTCGCCCCGGACGGAGTGGTGCGGAGGCGCGCCGACCGCGACCCACCCACAAAAGAAAAATACTATATTAACTGTTTGTAAAGTACACACCACGATATAACGATTTCTTCTTTTATGTCTGTGTACTTGTGTGTAAAAAGAATGTCACTACATGTGTACTTGATTGATTACCTAGAATTATTAGTAAACGATAACAAAATGGGTAAATACATTTGCCCTTGATACTATTTAAGTGAATTGATTCTAATTAGCGGCACGTGTAGGGTAAGAAAAGGACATATTATATAGATCAAGAAATTATACAGTATGAAGTTTCTTACTCTAAATAGCCTTAGTAATAATATCTATTTTTTTTCTTCTCGGCTCATATACGTCCTGCTGACAGGGTCGAGGTTTTTCCAAAATATAAAGAAAATTACAACCTACTTGGTGGTTACCTACGGTTGGCGGTTTAATTCCTTCTTATAAAAACGGCATATTTCATACATTTTGTAAAATAAGTAAGCAATACATGAACAATTCCCACACCCGGAAATACATGAACAATTATTTTTGTTCCTCGACAGTCAATTTTATGGATCGTATTATGGTATAAATTCATAAAACTTGGCACCAAACTATGTTAACTCTTGAAAATATAGGAAACTATTTATGACAGTTGTCAAAATTTTACTTTAGAATATAAAATAACGCATACTGGAGACAACTTTTAATATTTTATATCTAGTTATAGATTATGTGATTTACTTACGTGTTCTGAGAATTTAAGAATTTTTATTTTAAACGTAATATACCGACTAAAATTTGTATTACATCATAAGAGTCGAAACAAAGCTTTTGATAAATATTATTTTATATTTTATTAGTTCTTTTTGTGATAACGGAATAAGAATGCCCGTGGGTGTCGTAAAAGAAAAGGGATATAATATGCATGTATATAACATCTATGCAAGAGAAACAAAATTCGCAAAAACCCTATGGCAACACGTCTGACAAGCATGGTATCTATATATTAATACGTGAAGCAAAAACTTTGTATCCCTTTTTACGAAAATTACGTGGATGGACAAGTATGAAATTTGGCACAGTTGAAGTATATAATGAGGAGAAGTGCATAAAACTGAAAATTCATATAATAATGGATTAGAAATACATTAAATTCATTAAAAAGGCATTACGCACACTACAATGCAATCGCTACACACACACGCATACATGCGCGCGCTTATACCCTTTTATTTACGGTTATAATCTCTGGTCAAACCAAATGTCAAATCATAATTATGATGACAATGTCTAATAGGCATTTGTACTTATAGTCCGGCCGCTCAGAGATTGTGTTTCTGATAGGTCATGATTGAATGGGCGATGTAACTTTGAACTGGCGTACTATTTACGGCACAATTTTAAATATCTTATATTTACCTTTTTAACGAGTAATAACATTAAAAATTGAATAATTATGCCAACTTACAATAAACGTATTAATTTTCGGCTAAAATTATTAACAATTACTCAATTAACAAATATAAAAACAATAGTTTTAAAAATCAAAACATGTCAAACTGCGCTGTTTCAAGGTTTTGTCTTATGTTTGTTTTTGTAGTGATGGGACAAAATAACAAGGCAATTGTAATCGCATATTTTTATAATCTTAATATAATCTGTCGGTATAATATTAATAAAACGTTATAATTTTATTTTATAATATATAATGTACTTACTATTTAATAAAGTTAATAATATGACAAAGGTATGCCCAATCAAAACTTAAGAAAATAAATATCGTGATATCAATCAGATCTATTAAAAAAATGAAGATAAAATGACTTAATACTTTATATTACTAGTGAAAAATGGCTACCCATAATAGCATTGTGGGGATCGCCATTTTGTGACAGTCACAAAGAGTTCTCCAGTGTTTCTCAATATGTATTTTCTCGTGACAGTTATTGTTGTTTATTTGACTGATTCTCCTTGTTATTTGAGCAAGAGGTCAGCTTCTGCTCTAATCTAGACTTTTGTTGTGTATCGTATATTACTGTTTTGCACTTTTGGTGCAAAATAATAATGCAGAAATACGGTTAAATATTAAAAAGTGAAACACGAGAACTGATCAAGCTTCAATATTACCTTGAGCTTGAAAGAGAAAATGGCAGACCCCGTAATTATAACAATACAAGAACGCATCTCTCAGGCGCTTGGAGTAAGCAAACTGACAATAACAAATATTAATACAGTAAAGTTCGGCTCCTCGGGCACTGGAGAAAATATTTTACGAACACCAAAAAAGGAAATGCAGAAATGAACCTATAACAGACAACGATAGCTTTGAGGCTTATGCTATAAAGAATCACATTCATTCATCATCACTCATCACAGTTCAGAAACATCCAACTACTGAGCTCGAGCCTCCTCCACAATGGGAGGGAAATTAACCAACTGCACCACGCTGGATAGACGTATTAGAATAGGGTTTTATTTCGAATTTTCCTTCTCTTGCTTAGATGTTGTATGCATATTATAATCCGTTAATCGTCTTTTACGACACCCACGGGCAGTAAAGGAGGGTGGTGAATTGTGTTATTATTACGTCATCATACGGAAGCATATATATAGTAGTTATTTTCCCAGAAGTGAATACCTTAATAGGTCGTCGCTTCTAGCATCTTTGAAGGCAGCTGATTTGTTAAGGGCAGGTAAAACTGCTTTATCTTTAAATTTTTTAAAGATATTGGAGTTCAATATAAAAAAAATCGACAAAAGGAAAATTCTTTTAGAAGGGAATAACATAATTTTAAAAAGAATTAACTTTTTGAAAGAAGCGAAAAAAAATGATAATTGGGATAATACCGTTTTCATCGACGAGACAAGGCTAAACCCCAACCACACGCTTTTTCAGTCTTGGACAAATGACACTAAAACGTCAACATCGAGAGTGCCAATGGGTAAAGAAACACGTCTCATTATATGCCACGCTGGTAGTGCGAAGTACGGTTTTGTGGTAAACGGTTTATTAGTTTTTAAGTCAAAAACTACTGCTGACTACCACGAAGAAATAAATGCGATTGCATTCAAGGAGTGGTTCCAGGATGTGTTGCTACCTGGTCTCCCAGAGCCTTTAGTTATGTTAATGGGTAACGCCCCTAATCATTCGGTGCAATTAAATAAAGCACCTACCAAAGCTAATAAAAAGAGGAATCGTTGGCTGCAAAGACGTGGCAATGACGAAAATATGTCTACATTAAAAGCAGAGTTGATGAAATTAGTCAATGACCATAAGCCGGCATAAGTTCGTTATGTTTTAGATGAGCTGGCTCTGGAGTACGCTTATTGCGTTCTTCGAATTCCTCCATTCCACTGCCAGTACAATACCATAGAGCTAATCTGGGCTCAAATTAAAGATTATGCAGCCGTACATAATGCTTCTTCACCGTATAGCATAAAAAAGATGAAGGCACTTTTAAAAAAAACACGAAATAATTCCTATAAATTTAACAAAATTTATATTGAATTGAATAAATATGCATAATAAATGCAATAAATAACATTATTAAATACAATTAATGTTATTTACTGTACATCACTAGTTATGACGAATTGACAGGTGTCAGAAACGCAATCTCTGAGCGGCCGCAGTATAGTAGGTACTTTATATATTAGTTATTAGTGAAATACAGCTTGTTTAATTTACAATTATACATAAATAAAATTAAAATAAAATTGTGTAGCAGAAAAATTAATTCAAATGAATTATGGCCGAATCTCGACCACACGGCGATCACTAGTAGTAGGTTAATTTCTCTTCCATTGTGTAGGAGGCTCGAGGCTAGCAAAGGGACGTATATGAGCTGTGATGACGATGATGATACTTTTAGTTCATCTTTGTAACGTAATTTTTCTTCAACATTATAATTTATATTTATTTTATGAGCGTAGATGTTAAGTAATATAATATTTACCGTTTACATGTTTTACATTATAATTGCCTCTTTCTAATTAATCCATTGAGATTATTTAGACAGAGAGAGATTAACATGAATAGTAATTTAATCATATTCAACAATGAAGATGTGCCTCTGGGTTATTGATAGAGCTGCTAAACAAAATTTGGATAATTTCAGGTATAGCATTTAACATTTTTTTACGATGTTTCTGTAATTTAAGTCTGAATATTATTTGGTTGGAAATACAAATGAAAAGAATAATAAATTACAAAATATAAAATGTTTACTTTCATATTTAGATGATTCACTTTGAACCGATGAACCTAAAAAAGTTTATAAGACATTGTAATTTAATTGAAAAGGAATTAGTTTATAAAAGGAGAATAGTACCGTCATTATTGTAAAACTTTCCTCTGTTTTGCGTAGATGCCGAATGGGCCTGCACATATTAAGGTTTATTGATACATGAAATATTAATTTTAATGCAAACCTTCTACTTCATATTTTATAAAGCAAATAGATAATGATTCGTATAGAAATACTATATTACTAACCATATTTTTATATATGAACGAAAGTAAATATAAGCAGGCTAGGAGGAAAATACCAGGTTTCTTTCCTCTGAGAAGAAGATACATAAAATTCTCAATCTTGATAAAATACTGTTGCTTTGTAAGTTAAATCAAATAAAGACACATAAAGGCATATCCCAGGATGTAGTATAGAAAATAACTAATAATATTTGATATACATACGAAGGACTTACTTAACATAAATTTACATGTTAGGAGGCAAAAATATCACAATTTAGCTTGTGACTAATAGGATAATAATTCAAGAATATATTTTCGTCCACAATCCAATTCGTGTTATTTGTTCTATCTATTTTGACTGTTACCAAAATACTTACTCGAATAGTGAGTTCGTGCCTTGTACGTCTATGTGATGATGTAAGTAGCTCGGTGTGATGTCGAGATTCATTGCCAGGTGGACTGTCACTTGCCCTCACCCAACACCACAGCCATTTATAAGGAGGAATATTCCTATTGAAAGATAAAATGCAATACAACACATTATTGGTATTTCAAAGAATTCTTGTAGCAATATTTTTATATTTAGAATTTGAAGAAATCATTACAGAATATAAAATTACAATAAAATCCTTAAAACACAATACTCAAGATAATTAATTTATTTACAAAATTAGAATTTATCACGACAATTAGCAAATATATCAAACAAGAACTGCCGTGGGTGACGAGTAGTCATCATCATCAAACTGTTCCTATCCCAATTACTTGGGATTGAATCAATATTTAAGTCTGTAGTACTACAGAATATGTACATATTGGGATAAAGTTATTGGTTTTAGGACCAGCGCCTGCCTGATGTCAATCCTCCTAGAAAATATAATTGTTGACCAGGTTGATGTAAGGCTGTTAGTCGCTTTTTACGACATCTTCGAGTAATGTAAGGGTTGGTGGTATTCGTAACCGGCATCACACCCAGGGCCATGAATGTCAAGAATGGGGGTATTCTTGACATTCCTTTAAAGTTGATATCGGACAACTCAATCAATAGATTTAAGTTTATAACTATACAAGATAAAAGTAAAAACTAAAACCCAACTATGATAAAAATGAGTTATCAGATAAATACGGACAAAGTCACGAGCAAATGCTAATACATACTAGCAGACCCGGCCACGCGTTGCTAGGGCTAATGTTTTTGTTATATTACATTTTATTAAACTATTTAAGTGGAACTGTAGGAGAACATCTGTCATGGAGGTCGTCATATTTTTTTACAAATGGCACCTATGTAAAAAAGCAAGTTAAAATCGTTAATGATACATTTGTAGGTTTAACATAGCAGCGCCATCTATTAATTAATTACTCAATCCAGTCAACAGATATCACCATCTGTTAAAATTGTTTGGAGTTAACAGATAATTGTGAATGTCAAATAATAGGTATATACAGGTAAGACAAATAATTTGCAATAAAATAATATTGTAACAATAAATTAAGATGTAAGCTATCCTATCTTTCAAGTTGGATCACACTGCACACGGTGTGCAAATTTGATTAAAATCGGTTAAGTAGTTTAGGAGTCCATCGCGGACAAACAACGTGACACGTAATTTATATATATTAAGATTATACATATATATTTGAAACTTACAAGTACGAAACACGACATATTTGTCTCAAATTTATGTTTTAACACAGTACTTTAAGATCTCTAGAGGGCGCCTTATTAGATTCAGTGACACATCATATTATAGCTTATAATCAGTGGACGATCAAGATGCTTTTAACGATACCTCATTTGTCTGGTTTTAATAAGTAGTTGAGGAGCAATGAGGGAACAGATGAACATACATACATACATAGCCAGCCAAAATCATAATCCTCCGTAGCCTGGTAAAAAGAAAGGAAACCCGAAATAAAAGTCTCTGCCAGCGTATTTGACTTACGAAATATTATAGGCCAATTTTTCTCATCTGAAGAAGGCCCCTGTCTTGAATTTGATGGTTCACTTCTGTCGACAGTTCTCATGACTGCTGTCTGTTATTTTTCTTACTAAATCTTATTAGAATATATATTTATGCTAATACATTTCGATATTTTTACAAAACAGGCATTAAATATATACTAACTCGTAAATTTCTATAATGAGGAATTAATAGTTAAATTTTACCTTAAGCGCTTATTACATTACACGATATTCAGGGCCCTGAATCACTAGGGGTGCTCTACAACAGCTAAATTGTGAGACCTATTTCACCGGTTTCAGTTTTAGCGAAATAACAGTTTGAGAAAACTGTTCCAAAATAACAGCCTGATGTGCTGTAATACGAGAAAAAAGGGGAAATAACCATTCTTTAGGAATAATGTTTAGAAGTGGTTTCAGTGTTTGTTCCTAAAATGAAAACGATCCTTCCTCATTTACATGCTTAGGACTGATTTATGTATATATTTTAGACATAAGCGTTATTTCACGTCATTAGTTACAATAACCCATTACGCGACATGTAACAATCACTATTTACGCGTCAACAAGTAAAAGAGCTTATTTTTGTAACTACGTTATACTTAACACGACTCACAGATATGGGATAACAGCATTATATTCGAGCGAGCGAGAAAGAGCCGACCGCACAACGTTGATTACGCTAAGTACATTTCTTTCGCATCGCGGCCGAGCGAACGAGTGAGATGGTTAATCGAATGACACGAAATTATTCGAAGTAATCCGACCAAATACCGAACACTCACGTGCCGTGGTATGCAACAAAGACCAAACAGCGTAACAATACATTTTATACCTTTAATTTTCATACGTATTTACGCATTTATTGATAATAAAATAGAGTGATTTTCGTTTATAAGCAATTTCAACAGCTTGATGTTGCGGGAAACGAAGCGAGTGTTACTTTGAAATTTTAATTTAAAGTAAAGAATTGAATTTATTTATTGTTTTAGTTTGTTGTTTTACTAATAAAAACATCATACATTATAAAGTGCATATAACAGTGAAAAAACTGTAAATATATCAAAAGTGTAAATAAACTGTAAATATAATCATTGTATATACAATCAATTTACTTTTAAATACGTCTGCATTAATACAAATTTAATTAAAATAATAGTATAATTATAACCTCTAATCAATCGTAAATACATATAATGCAGTCAGTCCTCAGCCTGACAAAAGTATGAAAGGAAGTTAATTTATTGATTTAACTGTATAGCTACAAATTAATTTTCGTTTCGCGTGTAACTGTATATAGTTAGTGCAGCTATTCATATACAATATGCAAACAATCAAAGTAGCTGTATACAAATAAGTCGTTACAAAAATCACTAGTTTTGAAACACGTGACGTCGACCAAGTCGCTAGTTTCGTTACGCTTCATAAAAATAACGTAACGACCCACGTCTAATATATTTAAGCATGTATTTATTTTATGTATATATATAATATTATTATTACATACAATATAATATTATTATTTATGTATATATATATATATATATATATATATATAAATATGGAACAGTTTTCTGAACCTGTTATTTCACTAAAACTGAAACTGGTGAAACAGGTCTCACAATTTAGCTGTTGTAGAGCACCCCTAGTGATTCAGGGCCCTGAATATCGTGTAGTGTAATAAGCGCTTTACTCAAATGCACAACAATAGGTATATTCAATTATGCTAATTTTAGAGACCTGTATATTTCTTATGTATAACTGATTCGCATAAATTTAGTGATAGAAATCATCTGCTTTCATTCTTAGCATTTCTATGTATTCACATTTACTTCACCGATGATGAGCTAGAAATTGATTCACTCTACCGTATTGCTCAGAAGAATAAACGCCTCTCTGTTAGCTTGAACTTGGCTTGACACGGTACCGAGTGTCTTAGTAGGTATTACACATTGCGAATAAAACAATTTTTACTGATTTTACCGCGTTTGTATTTGATTTTTGATTCCACCCGTAACCATGAACACTAAACTATTCGCAATGTCGGGCAATGAAAAATCAAATAAAATTCTTAAAAATTGTTTATTTATAGTAATCTTTTATGATTATAGCTACCCTATAGTATAATTTATTGTCATACCTATAAATATCAAGTTAGACAATGTCTAAAACTAACACTGAGCACGTTATATCTGAAAAAGTCTAATATCTACACTAAAAAATCCTTCAGTGACGATGAGTCAGAGATGTCGGGCGATCCTACCCCTTTTAAGACGTTAATATGAAAATTGTAGCCGCAATATTTACGACGTAAAATCTTACATATCAGTACAATAACGAGCGTTGATCATCAAAACTTTTTAACAAATTATTTACAGCATATGTGTTACACTTACTTATTGATAGAACACACATAATGTTTCTCCAATAAAATTGGATTCAATAATTTATTGATGCTTTTTAGTTTACAAATTAATTTTATAGATAGCAAAATATATAAATTAATAATAAATAAGAAATTCGTGTATCTACTTTTCTTTCATTGTACATATTGTAAAAATCGGCCAAGTGCGAGTCGGACTCGTGCACGAAAGGTTCCGTACCATTGAACAAATAACGGCAAAAAAATCGCGTTTGATGTATGTGAGCCCCCCTCGAATATTTATTTTATTTTTAGTATTTGTGTTGTTATAGCGGCAACAGAAATACGTAATTTGTAAACATTTCAACTGTCTAGCTATCGCGGTTCTTGAGATACAGCCTGGTAAGAGACTGACGGACAGACAGACAGCGAAGTCTTAGTAATAGGGTCCTGTTATTACCCTTTGGGTACGAAACCTAAAAATTATTAGCGATAGTTTTATGACCAGCCGCCTGCCTTCCTTCCTTGGCAATATAATTGATACCTAGACGGCATAAAATGGAGCTGGTCCTGGTTTAAGTAAAGCTACTAGTTGTCTATTACAACCCCCACGGCCATTGTATGGATTTTTAGTATTCACAGTCGTTATACGGCATATTGTACATAAAAATATATATAATATATATTTATTATGCATATACTCAATGCTCAATAACACCTACTAAATCATATTACGGGTTGATAGGCAAAGAAAGCTTCTTAAACAAGAAAAAAGAAAAGTTTTGTGAGAGAGTATACAGAATTATAAACGTACATAAATCTATATTTGGGTCAGTAAATGGTTGTTTGTTGGCTGTCATAAACACTCATGGGAATTGATAAGAGGGTCAAATTCGATAATATTCTTGCTAATGTCGAGGTTAAATAATCCGATTGTTTCGTGAATAAGTAATTTTATTTGATAAATTACTGATCATCATAGTCACTATTTCAATTCATAATACGTCCCACTGTTGGGCTTGAGCCTAGTCCACAATAGGAAGGAAATTGCCCTACTATACCGCACTGGTAAGACGTGTTGGTATAAGGTTTTATTTCGAGCTTTACTTTTATTGCATAGATGTTATATACATATTATACCCTTTAGTCGCTTTTTACAACACCCACGGGCAAGAATAATATAACATAATTACATAATTATATCATATTGTAAATTTTTTTTATTTTTTTTAATATTTTATTTTCTATGTTACTGTTCTATGTACAACGTGTATGTGTTCACGTACCACGTGTCCCTCCCGTAAAGAAGTACTAAATTATTTTTCTTTGTTTTTATATTGAAATGTTTCATAATAATATAAATAATATTGTTAAGTAATAGGGTTTATTTTATCCTGGTATATAATATTAAAAAAGGGTAAAGTGATTTTTAGTTTTACTTAGTATAAAGATGAAAAAAAAAATATCGGTCCAGTGCGAGTCGGACTCGCGCACGAAAAGTTCCATACCATTGACTAGGTAAACAAGAGTACGTACACAAATTTATTTCTATTCCTATATTTCAAGTGCTTGCCTGTTGCCATTGTCGATATCGAGTAAATAGTATCGAGCAAGAAACGGTAAAAAAAAATCGAGTGTTGTATGGGAGCTCCTCTTAAATATTTATTTTATTTTTAGTATTTGTTGTTATAGCGGCAATAGAAATACATCATCTGTGAAAATTTCAACTGTCTAGCTATCACCGTTCTTGAGATACAGTCTGGTGACAGACGGACGGACGGACAGCGAAGTCTCAGTAATAGGGTCCCGTTTTTACCCTTTGGGTACGAAACTCTAAAAAACACGTTCATCGTACAGTTGTTGTCGTTGGTACTAGTATTTACTTTGGTAGAAGCAACAGATTGATGAACAACACTTGGTAAAGCGTTCAGTATTGAAAAGTATAATGTCATTGATCTACCCTTAGATACTGCCGAACACATTCTTTTTACGTATAATGAACAAGCGGCTGCATGTAAACTACTAATCTGACATTGTAAGGCACAAATTTAGTAAAAAAAGACTGAAAACCGGCCGTCACGGAATTTCGTGTGATGACAGAATTCCGTGTGGTGAAGGAGTAAAAATGTAATTCACCACACACTTTCGTGCCCGTGGGTATCGTAAAAGACGACTAAGGGACTATTACAATATGCAGATAACATCTATGCAAAGAAGGAAAACTGAAAATAAAACACTATGTCAACCCGCCTGGCGATCGTGGTATTGTGGGTCAAAATGGGAGGGCAATTTCATTATCGAGAATGTTAGAGCTGAGCAGTGGGACGTAAATAAGCCATGAGGATTAGGATGTGAGAAAATGGGACCTCGTCATTTGCTCTATTGACAGATGATGACAAAAGGATGGAGAAAGAAGGATAAAGAATTGTAAGTACTGAAACCCAAAAATCGACATCGATAGTCAGCCTGATCCACCGCCAACCTGTCTGGCCAGTCTGGTATAATAGCTCAAAATGGGAGGGAAATCCCATTATGGAGGTGGCTTAAGCCCAGTAGCGAGTCGTGTATGGGCCGTGAGGATTAGCATGAGAGAAAATGGGACTTCACCATTTGCGTTATAGTCAGTTAATAACAAAAGGTTGGAGAAAGAAGAATAAAGATTTTTAAAGCACTGAAACCAAAAATCGGCATCAGCAGTCAGCCCGATGGTGGTAAAAAGTGATGAGATAAATTATAGGGTCGCACGTCGCCTAGCCATCACTCCGAATGGAGCGGATGCTATGTGGCCATAGGCTGACACGAGAAAAAGGCAGTCTTACTTTATTTTGAAATACTAGATCATGCCTAAGAACAAATTGTAGATATTTTTCTGCTAGCCTTACAATATATAAACGATACTTCATTTTCAGAACTTTGGTACTATGTCCCTCCCATATTTTATTTGTGACATATTGCGATTGGGAAGGACGAAAAATCAATACTTGAAATATGGCCATCGTTTATTTTTTTTTTTCGTGTAGTGACAGAGTAATACACTCACACACACATTAGTACAGAGTAATACTCTATCTTGCTCGTAGTTGTGCGTGGAGTTAAAAAAAAATATTAAGTTATATAAATCTATATAAGGGAAAGAAGACTCAAATTAAAACCCTATACCAACACGACTGAACAGCGTCATTTAATAGGTCTTATTATGAAGAAGGCTCGCGCTCAGCAAGGAGACGAATATGAGTTGAAATTATTATTTATTTAAGTCTCTAATAAAATGTTCATTTCATATCTTTCCTTCCTTTGCCATGGATTTAGTAACACTAACTAATAAAAGAAAAAAATTCAAAATAGAATCATAAATATTTTGTTCGTTAATTGTATTCTTGTAGAGCCTTTGTGAAACAAGGATTTTATGATAAATGTTTTTAATAAAAAAGAAACGCCCTCACCTAACAGTGCATAATAATTCAATTTAGCAGTTATACAAGATGATTTATATCTAACATGGGACATATATAACGAGTAGAAGAACATATAAAAAAATTTAAAAAGTTGAATGTGTTTTTTTAAAGACTTGTGTATGACTAGCAGCACCCTGCGGTTTTACCCGCATAGTTCCCCTTCCCGTGGGATTATCGGGATAAATTATAGCCTATGTGTTATTCGGATATATATGCTGTATTATTGTGAAATGTCATCAAAATCCGTTCACTAGATTTTGCGTGAAAGAGCAACAAACATCTTCACATACTTACAAACTTTCGCGTTTATACTTTTAGTAGGATAGGATAAAGTTTGCAAAACTAAAACTTTATAATAATACAATCAAAGCACATAAATTATCAACAAGACTGCACAATAAGCACCCAAATTGACTTGTGTAAGGATCGAACTTGCCACTCGGAACTGAGGTCGATAGCCCTTCGGTGTTTGTGTAATCATGGTGGTAATTATACCATTAACTTAGAGCATTAGCTCACACAGCATGCATGTTTTTGTTACAGATATCCATTTTCTCTAAGTATCCATCATCACGTTGAAATGGCAATAGGTAGCCCACATCGCTCGTCGAACCGACAACTGTTGGGAAAGAAAGGTTCTCAAGTGGCGACCAAGAATCGGACGGCGCAGCGTAAGACAACACCCTATTACATAGACTGACGACATCTTGAAAGTCACTGGGAACCATTGGATGTAAGTGAAACAAGACCGTTAGCATTCGCGTGGGGAGGCCTATGTCCAACAGTGGACGTTTATGGGCTGATAGATGGATGGATGGATCCATCGACATCGACAATTTTTATCTCGTCTAAATTACAGAAAATTTATATGACTATGATTCGAAGGAAAAGGAATGAGTTCTTTATATATTTCAGTTTAACCAATATAAAAGCTCAAGCGAAAATATTTTTACTTTACTCGTCGAGCAACATTTAATGTTATGAGTAATTTTCCATAGACTCGAAGTAACAAAATACATAAAATAATTATCGCCGAAAAGTAGAAACAATAAATTTCCCTTCCGAAGCTGTTATGTTTAGAAATATCTTAACAAATAACTTATTTTTATAGCGCCGTCAACAAGTTATTATTTGGCAGTATTGTTAAGTGCTTTAGATAAAATAAAAAAAATATCGGCATTCATAAATATTAAGTAACGAAAATATAGAAATAATCGTATTATGTTAATGAAGACGAATCTGAGCCATAAAACATTCTTTTGACATTGAAAAATTGCGCAATATTTTATTAGCATTAAATGAAGCTCTTAATTTTTATGAAAATTCTCTGCTTATCTTTATTAAATTGTTTGAAATGACAAGACAGTTGAGGTTATAAGCTTCATAGTAATAAATATTATATGTATATATGTAATATATACATATAATATTTATTACTATGAAGCATTTATAATAAATGTCGTCACCATCATTATTATTTAGCTTTTTGCCGTCGAATGCTGGACATGGTCCTCTTTCATATTTCTTCACAAATTGTGGTCCTATGATGATGATGATGATGACGAATGTAATCAACATAAAATATACTGGATTGTTGACTTAATATAACTATAAAATAATTATAAAAATTTGTTTGCCCAGATGCTGTAGTGATTAAAATATCTTACCGTGCTAGTGTCGTGAGTTCGATTCCCACACGGCACAATAATTAACGGCGATTCACATATTATTGTTTTGAGGCTGAATGTAATTTGTGTCTGTTAAATATACCTATGTTTAACAAGTACCCCGAAATATAAAGTTCCTTAGTACAGGATCTTTAAAAAAAATATATAAAATCTAATACAATTTGTCTTATACTCCTCTAATGTCAAAATTATTCCATTTATTATTACATTTTGTAGCGGAGAACATTACACAATCTAATTTATACATTTTACATAAGAAGCTGTCTTTAATAAACCTCAATTTAATAAAGTGTCTCATTTTATGAACAGTGTGTTAATATATTTTGTTTTCTACAGAAAATTGTGGTAAAATAGGCGTTGGATCATTTTATTTTATTCCGTTTTATTACATATTTTAATATACATCAACTTCTTCAATTCATACGTGTCCCTCTATTGGGATCGGGTCTTCTCCACAATGGGAGAGAAATAGTTTATTGTCGGACGCTTGCCACTTGCCAGTGATGATATCTGCTTATATTTCTTATTCGTTATTCAGGACGAGACAGGACAGAGATAAGACGATAAGGGGTTGTGAATTATTTCCCTACTCTATTACCATACAGATAAATACTATGTATATAGTATCTTTTGTATTCTCAGTTGCAAGGTAAATTGATGGTAAGTGGAGGAAAAATCTAGAACCTTCCGCCTTACGAGCTTGTTGCATGGCCATTTTGTTATCATTGTGAGCTTGCAAAAGGCCATGGTAGACGAGCACATATCGTTACCAAGTATTAAGTTTACGATATCTGGAATTAATAGGCCTTTGCCCATGTCCGTTTTCAATTTGAAGCTGTGAGGCTGTTCGTAGAATTATGTCTCGAGATTATTTTAGTCTAAAGATGACTGCTGCGCCCTGAGATCTTTTATGAAAGCAACTGTATTTATAAATAACAAAAAAAAAGAGAAAACAGGTTACTTGAACATAAATAAATGATATAATTCAAAGAATATATTAATATATAATTCAAATAATTTATTATTGTATTTTAATAATTGGGCTGAAAACAATTTCATCTTACCTGAGGCTAACAAATATCCTGTTGGAGAATATGAAGTATATAACAGGATTGGCTGCCGAATTCAATGGTGCTAAGCTCTGAATAAGAGAGGCTATGGCTATATTGACTTGTGTGTCGGGAACGTAGCCGTATACTTGCAGAAGATCGAAAATCATATATGGAGACCAGCAGAGTACGAATACTGAAACAAAATGTTAGGTTAATATGTAATTTAAATAACTAAATCGTATTCATGCATTTGTTATTATCTTCGTCCAGCTTATTTAAATTTTTTGGAGTCGACTCAATACATCTTTAACAGTAAATATTCCAAAAGTTGTTGGCAATAGTTTTATGATCAGCTGCCTGTATAACGTCAATCGCCCTTAGGAATGTAACTGCGGGTGACCGGACTGGGGATTAGTCCGTCACCACGGAGAGCGGCTGACCGCGTGACGGCGACCGTCGTCCCGGGAAAGGGACGTCGAGAGGATAGGGTACCCCTCAGAGTATTCCATTGTGCCGACTATGTAGGACAAGGAACTCGGTACCGGTGGTCGGCTCAAGGACGAAGGCAACGAGCTACGGTATGTGGGGCGCGCGCCGCCCCATTGTCGCCCCGGACGAAGCCGGGCGGCGGGTGCGCTAACCATACACCCCAAAAAAAAGGATGTAATTATAGATCAGACGGTATCAGATGGAGTTTACCCAAGTCTATGAAAACCTCTTAGTCTTCTACTACAATACCCACGAGCAATGTAAAGTATTGATAATATTCGTAGCGGTGATAGCAACCACAACGCTGAAACTTATTACATTTAAATAAATTAATTTGAAGAAGTATAATTTAATAAAGTTAAAATGAATAAGACTGTATTTAACAAATGTTGGATTAATAAATTCACAAATTATTACGGTACATTGCTAGCTACTTTCTTCAAAAGATATTCAATAAAAACAGTCCAGTTTTACGGATAAAGTTTCTCAATGTTTTCCCTCTAGAGGGTTTATTATTCTGTCACACATAAAGTGTAATTTTCTCGCAGCTGTAGAGTATTCGATGTTGATCTAGGAATTATAGAAAATTATGATATGTGGGTGTGTGGGCGTTTCAGTTCTAGCTCTTGTAGATAAAGCGAAAGCAATAATTTAGATTAGAGTTTGATTTCAATGTAAGACTTAAATTACTAAAAATACAAAGTAACAGAATAGTCGTTAATCATCTCAATATGATTGAAAATGTACTTATGCTATGTAGGTATCATCATATGATCTCAACCCACACAAATCCCACTGTTGGGCCTGGCCAATGGGAGGGAAATTGACCTATTAAACCGCCATTGGTCAAACGTGTCAGCATAGGGTTTTATGTCTAGTTTCCTTCTCTTGCTTAGATATTATGCATATTATATCCGTTAGCCATCTTTTACGATGCCCACGTGTAATAGAGGGCATGGTGAATTGTATTCTTACTAATAGTAGTAAGTAATAATAAATCGCTAATTATCATCACACGAAGGTACGTAGGTATATTAAATATTAAAAAAAAACTGGTCGTCTGACAGACCCCGACGAGATGTCGCTCGATGCGGGCAGCCAGAACCCTCTCCAGCAGCTTACCCGCATCGTCGAGCAACACAATGGGCTTGTAGGCCGAGGCTGACTCGGGAGACTGTCCCGGCTTCGGCAGGAGCACCAGAGTCCCCTCCTTCCAGCACCCAGGGAACTGCCCGGATACCAAACAAGCGTCGAACAGTCTCCTGAGGCGTGGTCCCAGGTGCTCGAGGATCAGGGCCAGCACACGGTACGGCACACCGTCGGGCCGGGGGCGATGGATTTTGTTTGCATACGTGCCACCGCCACTTCCATCTCCGGCTCCGTGATGGGCGGAACACTCTCGTTGGCCTCCCGGTCGCTGTCTGGCGAAGCCATGACCGGGGGCCTGTGCTCCGCCCGCTGTGGAAAGAGGTCCCCGTCCTTTGACGGCGCACGGAGCTCACTCAGCGCCGTGAGGTAGGCGCGACTCCAGGGGTCACGTTCGAGACTGTCCAGCATCTCCCGCCGACTGAAGACTGACTTACTCCGTCACCATACATATAGTTTAAAGTTTATTAATTAAATTGAATTAATTGCCGCGTTATTTAATTGATTGGTGAAAATAAATTGGCTTCGATGTGACATCAGTAAACACGGACATAGAATGTACACGACGTGATTTCATGTCTCTAGTATTAATATACCACGACAAGATATACTTAAAGAATCGTAAAGTAACAAAACTCACCTAATAGAGTAACGACCCATATTTATGTTATGAAATCTATACCAATAAATAAAATTGTCCGTGTGGTGACGGAGTAAGAATACAATTCACCACCCCCTATCTTACTCGTGGGTGATCGTATGAGACGACTAAATGATATAAAACGCATATAACATAGATGTTATATGCGTTTTATATCCCTTATAGATATGAGAGAAGGAAAACTCGAAATAAAACCCTATATCAACACGTCTGACCAGCGTGGTATAGTAGGTCAATTACCCTTCTTATGGAGGAGGCCCGAGCCCAACAGTGGAACGTATATGGGCTGCGATGATGATGATGATGATGAAATAAAATTGGAGTGTCTGTTTGTAATGTCAAAATAATACGCTTTTTTCATGCTCACATGGTTATTTGCACGACCCCTATGCCTAAAATACAGATTAAAAAATTTTTGTCGGTCTGTCTGTCTGTTTGTTCCGGGTAATCTTCTAAACGGCTGAACCGATTTCAAAAATTCTTTCACCAATGGAAAGCTATAATATCAGGGCGTAAACTAGGCTATATTTTATCCCGGTATTCCCACGGGAACGGGTACTACGCGGGTAAAACGACTAAAACCGAAGCGAAGCGAGGGCGGGTTGCTAGTAACAAATAAAATTACTTATATTTCTTCAACGCACCCAATGAACATGTCTATTATGACCTTGAGCATTATCAACCAGTTTCCTTGTTTGCTCTCAGCCAAGGTCATTAAGCCGTTTATTTTGAGTAAACCCCTTTCACATCCTCAAAACTTGAACTCATATCACTGCTTAGCAACGTAAATATTTGTTTTGTTAATATATTTATTGTTACTTAGTGTGTTATTTCGTAACACTATTTTCTTTCAGTGAAACATGATGGAAGAGATAATAAATATTTTTTATGGTCACATAGTTTTTGTAGCCTCTTCATATTATGATAGCTCATACAATTCTTATAGTTTTCTAAGAGATTTGACCTCTAGTTTTGTACGCCTTTATCTGCGTTTCATGTCATTTCTGTAGTAGAGTTTTGGCATTTCATTTTTCGATGATGCGTATGTTTTACGTGCAATTCTGTTAAACAAACATGTTTTGACGTAAACAGGAAAGAAAATGTTTACTTAACTTCTTTTTAATAAAACGCTGATTTATTTATATTTATATGATAAGCCGGCGCTTTTTTAATTCATAATTTTCTTCGCGTTTTCAAAAACGCTTTAATCTTCAGAATTAGAAGGTGAAATTAGAAAAAAATTACATGTTCGTTAGTCTCCTTGTAGATGGACATTATTTTTTTATAAAATGTAATCCAAAACATATAGAAACAAAGCTACGATCATCGATATTATTAAACCGGACAAAATTTTAAACACAATACAAAGTTAGAAAAATTTATTAACATTTTTACTAGAACAACCGACGTTATAACGAGGTTATATTAAATTGCTATTATAATAATAATAATAATCTATACCAATCTGTTTGATCAGCAGTGCAATATAGTAGGTCAATTGCCCTCCATCTGTGGAGGATGCTCGAGACGAACAGTGGGACGTATATAAGCTGAGGTGAATATAGCCTTCATTTGTGACAAATGAAGGCTAGTGCATCTTTGGAAGCAACTAGTCAATAGAGAAGGTAAAGCAAAATATTAAGATATCCTTCTTCTTAGATGAACATTCTAAATAACGAAATTCCGGGTGGTAACGAAGTAAGAACATAATTCACCACTCCTTCTCTTGCCCGTGGGTGTCATAAAAGACGACTAAGGGATATAATATGTATACAATATCTATGCAAGGGAATTACGGAGTAGGCTCGAGCTCAGTAGTGGGACGTATATGAGCCGAAACAGCGAAACGAAAATTAACCTACTACCGTGGTAGTCCAGTGGTTTGGCATGAGTTTTATTTGTAATTATACTCTTTGTTTATATCCCTTAGTCGTAAATGACAACATCAGTGGGCAAGTAAGAAGTGATAAAATATTATCTTCCTCTATTTTACTGAAATAAATTTGGCCTGCCAAAAATGCAAAAGCATAGTCATGAAAATATGTATATTATTATCTCAGCTTATATACGCCCCACTGCTGGGCTTGAGCGTCCTCAACAATACGAGAGAAATTGACCACCACGATGATCGCAAGAGTTGCATGGATCTGAATATTTCATCCGTTAGTCGTCTTTTACGACACCTACAGGCATGAAAGGGGGTGGTAAACTGTGTTATCTATCATCACACGCAAATAAAAAGATGGCATCAAAAACATAACTTGTAAAAAAAACCAAGTCTCGCAACTCAGTTCTTCTATCATAAAAAGTTGTGAGATCCATGTAAGATCAAGTCAGTTAATTTGTTCAGTCCTACTTACTTCTTAGACCTTCTGTCTTAATTTATCACGTAAGTAGCTAAGCTAACAACTTCTTATAGTGACAATATTAATATTCATCATCATCATTTCAGCCTATCGCCGTCCACTGCTGAACGTAGGCCTCCCTCATGTTACGCCAAAAAGTGCAATCCTGTGACGCCTGCATCCAACAACGCCCAGCAACTTTCACCTGGTCGTCGGTACAACTGGGGGGGGCGTCCTACACTGCGTCGTCCGATACGTAGTCGCCACTCAAGAACCTTTCTTCCCCAGCGGTTGTCGGTTGGTCAAGCGATGTGGCCTGCCCATTGCCAGTTCAGTGTGTTAATTCTTCGTGCTATGTCGGTTACATCCGTTCTTCTGACGATTTCCGTATTCCGGATTCAGTCGGCCTGGCTAACGTCATCCACCTCATTATCACGTTGATAGTGTTGATGGTTTTCTATGATAAACGTAATTCAAAGAATGAAGTGGAAACAGTACTCTCAGTACTCAGTACTCTCAGTACTTTTTTCAGGCTAGGAGTGTTAGCCTCAGATGCCTGTTATACCCTTACGCGGACTAGTGGTGAGCGCTGAGGGCTCTCAACCCAAAATATTTACACCTTGGGGCCCAAGGGCACCCCCTATGGGGTACGAATCTCGGCTTGGGGCGTTGCTGAGGGCAATGTGGGGGGTCCCACGTTAGATTGAATTATTTATGCGCGGCACGGTTTCATACCTGGACGGCGAGGATGAAACCGTGGTCTTTTCTTTGTTGCGGCTTCGCGAGCCGTGTATGCTATTTTTCTGAGCTGCCGTGATCTAGTCGTCGGGCTCGTTGAGAGCGAGTCTCGGCCGAGGGACCTTCGAGATGCGGGACGGGGTATAGTTGGTCGCAGCGACCACTAAGGGGTTGGGGTATGTTGTGGCAGAATTAAAATATCTACGGGCACACTGTTTCATATATTGCTTGATGGTCGGTAAGTGCGAGTCGATGTGGAGATCGGCATTACGTATGAACCGCGGTGCGCCCGTAGCCTTACACATGAACCTATTCTGAATTGTTTGTAGCCTATGGATCCTGTGTGGCCTAACGTGAGGGAATACTACACTGGCATACATCATGATGGGGCGTATGCAGGCAGTGTAAAGACGGACTTTACATTTGAACGACAGCTTACACTTTGGGTTGAGTAAACTGTATAAATGACCCATAACGAACGCTGCACGCGAGCGCACAGTGGTTATGTGTCGAGCGAAGCTGAGACTATTGTCAAGGGTGACGTCTAGATATTTTGCTTTTGACGCCCAAGGGATGGGCTTATCAAAAATGCGGACTTGAGTGAAGCTCTCGGGCGGGTACAGGTCGGCATGTCTCCTATGAAACATGACCGCCTGACTCTTTTCTAGGTAAATCTCAATTCTCCACTTCCGGAACCACTTGCCAAGGGCAGTAGCTGCGGATTGGAGACTTTGAGTGACGGCGTCCGGGTTAAGCCCGGATACGAATATGGCCGTGTCGTCAGCGTAGAGGGCTAACTACACTAGCTTAGACTTGGGGATGTCACTGGTGTACAGCGCGAATAGAGGGGGGGAGAGAACTGAACCTTGCGGTACGCCGGCTCTGATCGGGTGCGGGGCAGAAAGTGTCTCATCTACTCTGTAGCGGAAGCTGCGATTGGTTAAAAAGTCTCGTATGATGATTACGAGGTAGTGGGAAATTCCAAGTTGGAATAACTTGAAGATAAGGTCATTGTGCCAAACCTTGTCGAAGGCTTTGGCTACATCGAAGAAGAGTATCCCCGTAAAAAGATTGCGTTGCAATTTTACGTTGATGCTTTCCACGATACGATGGACTTGATGCACACATGAGTGTTGGGCTCTAAAACCGAACTGCTCGTGTGGTATGAGGTGGTGAATGTCTTACCAGCAAATGCTCGTATTTATAGTAAAGCCGAGAGCAGGGAACTCCCGATGACAATTTATAAAAACTGTTTTATAATAACATGTGTTGTACTATTTATCTTAAGTATTGGAACTAATTATTTTTAATTTAAGTTTATAAAATAATCAATCGTGCGCCGTATATATATAGGTGCACGATTGATTATTATATATATATATTTGAAATCTACAAGTAGCGCCCTTTCCAATGATACGACATATCTCAAATTCTTCTCCTACTTGAGTATTGGCAAGAAGCTACAATTATTAGCTATTGGTGCCAGTGTCGAGTTATAATATATATTCGTCACGTCTTCAGTATTCATATTTTAGTCTTAGTCATTACCATGGATTGGGTGCTGAGAATCAATCCATGGTTCCTCTGGGAATTTTGGCAGAATATAAAAATGCACACAATTCACTATTATATCCTATTCACTATATATCAACATTTTGTCCGCATTATATCACATAAAATATCAGCAAAATAATTTCATATTGTTAAATTATATATTAGCAAAATTATTTAATATTGTTATACTGTGATCAGTAAAACACTAGAATAATGAAAAACATATAAAAGCGCTACATGACACTTTGACATTCGCGTCAAAAGTCTTATCTCAAATTCATTTTTTAACACAGTACTTTAGGACCTTTGGAGGGCGCCATATTAGATTCAGTAACGCACCATATAGCCTATAACCAGCAGGCGATACCTCATTTGTATGGTTCTAATAAGTAGCTATGAGGTAACAGATAAATATACATACAAACATACATAGCCTATCAAAATCATAACCCTTCGTAATCGGGTAAAAAAATTAAAACAGAACAAATTTAAAATAATAATTTGTCACTCACCGAACACAATGACGAATGTCATTTTGACAGTTTTAATCTTCGCTTTTGGTATAATACCTCGGCTGCTTGCACGTCTGCTGTCCAAATCGTCACTGTCTAGAAGATAAATGGTACATTAACATATGTTTAAGTTAATGCCTTCAATTGTATTACTTCAAACAGACATACAAAATATTTGAAACAGTGAACATTTTAAAAATAAATCATTATTATAAAAAAAACATTCATTAATACAAAACTATATTATACATTTGATAGTGGGGATTATATTTACTAGATTTCATCCATCCATCTACCCATCAGCGCATAAGCTTCCACTTTTAGACATAGGCCTTTCCACGGCAATGCCACTCGAATCGGTTCTGTGCAACTTGGATCCAACAATTCCCTGCGACTTTCAAGATGTCATTAGTGCACCTAGCAGAGGATCGTCCTACGCTGTCGTTCGATTCGTGGTCGCCATTCGAGAATCTTTACTAGGTTCCTAAAAGAATATTATTCACTACATTAAAGACAGGTCTATTAATCTGATCATAACTGGTTATAATTATATTACAAATGGCGCTATAATATGTGATCCTGTGCTGTTAGATTAGTAGTTTATTCAAGGCATTCTCTGTGCTATCCAATCATTCCTGTGTCTAGCCTATTGATATCTTCTCTTTGACGTAAGTCTCTTCCAAAGCGGATAATGTTATATTCGCCACTCTCAGCAAGTGGTTTAGTGAGCGCAGCTGTTATTAAAAGTTTCTTAAGAGAGTGCTGCTGTCCATTCTTCTGGCAATTCCTCGGCGGTATTTCACGACTCACATAATTCAGTAGTAGCTAACACATATTTTTTTAATAATAATAATTTGTTTTCAATAATAAAAATATTAATATTAGGTCTTTACCTATGAAATTGCCGTTATGTATGAAAAAAATTGAACGTTTTTTTTTCATGTATTTTTTATTTGTATTAATCGAAGTAATCACCCATGCAATCAATGCATCTTTGCCAACGTAGCGGCAGTTTATTGATACCCTTCTTAAAGAAATCAGCTAGACGGGAGGCAACAAATTATTCAAAGGCATTTTGTACTGCCTCTCAGGTATTGAAATTCTTTTCCGCCAAAAAGTTATCCAAATTCTGGAAAAAGAAGTAGTCTGTAGGCGCAAGGTTTGGTGAGTATGGCGGATGACGGAGAGCTTCTAACCCCAGTTCTTGCAACTGAGACCGTCTGCTGTGCAGTATGAGGTCGCGCATTGTCGTGCAGGAGCAGTGGAGACGAGCGATTGACCAATGCTGGTTGAAGATGTGCCAGCTTCTCCATCATTGTGTTTAGTTCTTCACAGTACACATCTGCAGTAATGCTCACCCCGTTTGGTAAGAAGCTGTTATGAATCACACCGGCGCTAGACCACCAAACAGTGACCATCACTTTTCTAGGGGTAAGTTTTCGTTTAGGGCATTGTTTAGGTGCTGAATCAGGATCCAACGAACTTGCTGAGCGCTTGCGGTTATCAAACAGAATCAATTTTTTATCGCAAGTAACAATGCGTTTCAAAATTCCTTCATTTGTGTGTCTGTTGAGCAATGCAAGGCATGTCTCGACGCGTACTTCGCGCTGGCGATCATTGAGTTCGTGGGGCACCCATTTGTCAAGCTTTCTTACCTTGCCAATTTGACGCAAATGACCAATATTGTTTTGACGCTAACGTCGAAAGCTGCTGCTAATTCAGCCGTAGATTGTGTATCATCGGCTTTCACAATCGCCTTTAATTCGTCATTGTCGACCAAAGTCTTCGGACGACCGTGAGGTTAATTTTTTAGGTCGAAATTTCCTGAACGGAAGCGAGCAAACCAATAACAGGCGGTGCGTTGGTTTGTAGTGTTAGCTCCGTAAACGTCGTTGATGTTGCGTGCCGCTTATGCCGCGTTGCTGCCACGACGATACTCATATTCCATAATTACTCGAATTTTTAACGTATCCATGATGACGAAAAAGATTGAAATGCGATGAAAACGTAACCCTAATCAATAAACGAATTACTACTTTTGGAAAATGAATGCCATGTTTTAAAATAAAATTAATTTGAAATTAGAATTCTTAGCCAAACAAAAATTATTTTGATTTGAAATGGCCAGAACGGCAATTACATAGGTAAAGACCTATTATAACCCTCTGGGCAAGTCGTTATCTCACCATGAGACTAACGCAAACCTCGGAGGAACATTATATGGCTCTCTAAGTTCTTTTGATATAAAAGAAAAAAATGTATCACAAGATTTATAGGAAAGCCAATAAACCGCAGGGCAGCTTGTGGCGTGCTGAATATGAGTGGCGACCCTGCGGTCCTGAATGCCCCAGAGAGTCGGCTAGGGCCTCGTATCCAGCTCGCCTTTACTGGCTGGTTGGAGTGGAAACCAAAGAGTGCCTGCAGGATTCTCAACTCTGGCTTACCTTAAACGGCTGGTCAGAGAGGGGTCGCCAGAGCTATATAGCTCGGGGGTGGAAGGGTCATTTTCAAGGGCATAACTACGGGGAACCACTGTGGGTCTCCGTTTATCAGGGACTTGCAATGGTGAAACCGACGCCGCACCGCTCGACACCCCAAGCCACTTGCACCAATGTTGCTCCCCTGTTGCCTGTATGGCCTGCGTGTCTGTGGCGACCGTTTAGTGGGGCTCATTCAGTGAGTTGGCGAGTCACCGTCTGCCACCGTTCAATATCATACAAGAGATTGAAGGCAGACGATAGGTTAAAATCAATAGTTTTAAGAAAAATAGTACACCAAACCTCACAACCAGGTTTTAGATATCATCATTGTACAATAGTTTTACACCTACCGTTGGCAGTCCACGAGTGTTATGTGCAAACGTGGAGTGTCATCGGTAGATGTCCCATCCCATTTTAACATTAAATTTCTCCAAATTCTCCAAATTTCTCTCTGCGTGTTGGATCCATATCCCCATGTAAGCCTACCAAAGGACCGGGTATCTTTCTTTGGAAGATACCCGTGATACTGAGATATATTAATATAATTATATTAGATACCATCATCACACAATAGTTTTACATCTACCGTTGGCAGTCCACGTGTGTTATGTGCAGGCGTGGAGTGTCATCGGTAGACGTTCCATCCCATTTTTAAATTAAATTTCTCTAAAGGCCCTTTGCGTGTTGGATCCATATCGCCATGTACGCCTTTCAAAGGATCGGGTATCTTTCCTTGAAAGATACCCGTGAATATAGGAGATACATGATAATGTTAATATATTTTTTAATAATAATAGTAAATTGTTTTTGATAACAATAATAAAATTTGTTTTTAAAATAAATGGGATTATATGGGAACCCCTGGCTCCTCCGCTGTCTGTAAACTGTATTGCAGAAGCTAGAGATTATGTTTTTAACCTGTCCTTATTATCAAAAATTAGAAAAATAAGACATTTAAGTTGTTATTCAATTTTTACGCAGCAAAAAATATTTCAAAACATTGTTTCCCTTTGATAATATATGTGTCTAAATTTACCACCTTGCCAGTTTATGATAGAAAGGGTGGTGAGATTTCGTAGACTTCTTGCCAATAAGTATTTTATTATGTGAATTTATAGTCTGTTTCAAAGACTGTAAGCATGTTGATATTCATTGCTGACTGAGAGGCCCCAACGAAAACGGTAAAAGCTTATTTATAGGTTTACAATTACAGTTTCAATGGAGAACACGTCATCATGATATTTATTATATATATAATAAATATCGTGATGACGTGTTCCCCATTCTTTTTAAGTTATCTCTATATCTTTTTTTTTCCATGTGGTAACGCAGTAAGAACACGCTTCACCACCCCCTCTCTTACCTGTGGGTGTCCTAAAAGACCACTAAAGGATTAAATACAGATACAAAATCTATGCAAGAGAAGGAAAATTTGAAATGCCTATACCAACATGTCTGACCAGTATGGTATAGTAGGTTAATATTCCTCCTATTGTGGAGGAGTCTGGAGCCCAAAAGTGAGGCAAGTATGAGCTGAAATGATCAATAGTATAATCATGTATATTTTTGTAATTATTAAGACGAGCAGATATTTAAAAATAAAAAAAACAATGATAAAGATCCAATATTCATTTTTTGTAACTATAAAAGTGCCAGTTCCCTTTTTTAACATAGAAACAATCAATTCTAGTCACGTTTTTGGCAAAATATTTATTTAACGATTTAATAAATTGTTTTCTCGGCCTAAGGCTTCCTCAAGATCATAACTCAGTTTATTGTTCTATATTTTTAGATTTACTTTATTCAATAAGCAACGATAACATTTTATTTGGAACGTAAATCCACAGTGGTCGAGTACATGGTTCGTAGATCACGCGCCTTTGTAACTCAGTCACGTTCTTCTTAATTTGACCCCGTTGCTTTGCTATTTTGGCTTTTATACATTGTCTTCTTAATCTTATTTTACCTTTTTTTGTAACTAAGGAATGGACAAACCTATTAGTATATTGCTGAAAAAGATAGATGAGTTTTTTTACCACATTTTCCCTTAATAGGTACTTTATTCCCATATAAACCTGTAAGTTATGTAAGATTTAAAATAAACAGTATAGGTAAGTTATTATTATCACTTCTTCTTCTTCTTCTTGTTTAATGGCAATAAACTACACTAATATGAGCAATTGGTGCCAGTGTCGAGTTATAACATTGATTATTCACGTCTTTAGTCTTATTATTTTAGTCAGTCGTTAGCATTGATTTGGTGCTGACAGCCAAATTATGCTACCTCTGGGAATTTTGGCAGAATGTGAAAATGCACGCAATTCGTTATTATATCGTATTCACTACATTTCAGCATTTTATTGAGATTATATTTCATAAAATATCAACAAAATTATTTAATATAACACTGTAAAACACCAAAATAATGAAAAAGCTGTAAAAGCGCTACATTTTGACATTCGCGTCAAAAGTCCCTATTATCACTTCAATGATGATAGATGTAAATAAAAACGGTTGGCATTAGACAATTGTAACTACAGAATAAATAACTTACGCGTTGTAATGGTTACTTAGTAACGATCCTATAACATACCTTATAAGAAGGTTGTCAAATTATTGCAAACATTTCAATTGCCAAAGTCTCTTTGAAACCGATACTAACCATAATTTAAAAATTAATTAAAAAACTTACATTGCCTCGTGGCACGTCTCCCAAGTACTCGATTGCTTTTCTGACGTATAGTGATGACGATTACACCATAGCATGCGGATATTGTTAATGCTGGAGCCACGAATAGTGATACGAAAACACTGGTCATCCATATCCTCCACTGCAGTTTACTAATACCGGACCAACATTGATAGATACCTATAATATAAAATATATCTTAGTTTTCTTATAACAATCCAAAAAATAATGTAGAAAGGTTCGAATTTTATGTTTCAAATTTCACAAAGGTATATTTTGCCGTATGGTGACGGAGTAAGAATACAATTTACTACTGTCTTTCATATCCGTGGGTAACGTAAAAGACTATTAAGAAATTATAATATGCAAATAAAATTTATAGAAGAGCAGGAAAACTCGGAATAAAACCCTATCTGTGGGACGCATGTAAGCTGTGGTGATAATGATGATAAGTTCTTGTGTGCATTGGACTTCAGAAAATTCAATTGACGGAGCTAAATTGCACTCAAACAATAAATTGTGAATTTCATAAAAAAAATGTACTATTCTGGAAATGAACCCACAACACTCAGGAAGTCAAGTCTGTGTAATCAATAAAATAATATGTGTTGGCAGAGGGTTTTATGTCGAGTTTTCCTTCTCTTGTATCGAGTACGACCAAGAGCTCCGTCACCACACGGAAAAACATAAAAATCACCAAAAATGGGCACTCACCCAGCCTTTATTTAAAGTGTCAAGTTTGATTTGTAGAAATAAAAATAGTCTTTTTAGAATTGTAGCTTTACGTATGAAATATTTATAAAATAATAAAATAAAACGTTCTTCAAAAGATGTTACATCAGTATGATATGTATGGCACCATAAATTCCTACAAATACTCAACAAATCCTCTAATAGTACAGTTATTATGAGATTATATGAAATCATAAATACGATATCATGGCCAACTTTTGTCCGATACTCATTACAAATACACATACAGTCAGCTTTTCTATTTTACGACGCAGAAATTGCCCGACTACGTTTGGATAGTTAAATAAAAATTCGCTTTCAAAATCCATTATAGAACATTAAACCACTTTCTCTTCTCTATAAAACATTGTTCCAGCTTCTAATATTATTAAAAGTCAGACTATACTACAAGAGTATATACCCCAAACAGTCTAGTCTAATGAAATTATGATCACGCAAGTTCATTGTCTACTTAAATATTTTTCAAGACATCAAATCACGTTTTTGATAGTATAATAACTTATTTTCGAAGCTTATATTGAATTAATTTTCAAGTAATGTTAAATATTGGAGCAATTTTACTTAAGTTAACTTTATAAGGACAGTTTCTAAGACATAGAGATAGCATTTATTTTAATTCGTTTAACTGGTTTGGATGAATACTCAACTGTGTTGAGCGATGTTGAGTTATCTTTGATTATATATTTTTTTGAGATAGCATTTATTTTAATTCATTTAACTGGTTTGGATGAATACTCAACTGTGTTGAGCGATGTTGAGTTATCTTTGATTATATATTTTTTTTATCTTTTTTTTTATAATTAAATGAGTTCCAGCTCGTCCACGTAGAGATCATTTGTAACCATATTAGATTTTTTTTTATTATTTGAGTTGCGGGATGCAGTATAATAAAGCAAAATTCACGAACGGAAGTGTTGGAAGAGGAAAACTAAGGCGGACGTACAAGTTCAAATCGGGGCCATTCTTAGGAAATGCCAAGTTAGGAGTACCCTATACCGAAAAACATTCATGAGGAGATTAGTAAATGTAATGTAATGTAAAATGTAACAAGCGGAGGGAAATGATCACTGTCTTTTCCTGTGGGAAAGAGGTGTGAATCTATGTATCTTAAATTCACTTCATATTTTATACTATTAGAGAGAAGTCTTCTGAATGAATAAATTGCAGAGTATTCCTACCAAAACAAAATTTCTATTAATCTTTAATTCAATAAGAAATTAATTAAACGTCTGACTAATTAATCCCGCAGGATGAAAATTGACAAGTGCTGAAACACGTTTATACCAATAAATCAAATTATTCTAATTTAGTTAATCTTAAGAACGTCCCCGATTTGATTGTGGAACGTCCGCCTCGGTCTTCCCCTTCCAACACTTCCGTTCACATTCGCCTTATAAATTCTCCTTGTTAGTCTCCTTTCATTCATTCTCTCTACATGGCCGAACCAACTTAACATACCTTTCTCAATCCTTGTCACTACATCTACATTCATTTCACAACGTTCCCTAATTACTCTGTTTTTAATTCTATCACTCAATTTCACACCAATCATGCTCCTCAGCGCTCTCATTTCCACAGCATTTATTCTACTTTCGTGCTTCTTCTGCCATACCCAGCTCTCACTTCCATACATTAGAGTTGGTACAAGCACTCCCCTATGCACAGCCAAGCGAGCCTTCTTAGACAGGCTTTGGCTGCCCATAAAGGTGCGCAAAGCACCATTCACCATATTTCCCTTACACACTCTTCTTTCAATATCACTTTCACATTTACCATCTCTCGCAAATGTAGATCCCAGATATACAAACTCTTGCACTTGTTCTAATATTTCCTCTTCTATACGTATATTGCATTCCGTCATAGCTTCTTCCCTTTCAAATACCATAACTTTCGTCTTCTTTACATTAATTTTCATTCCTTTTCTTTCAAAAGCCTCATGTACTGCTGTTACCATCTCTTGCAACTCATTCACCGACGAAGCAAGTAGAACTTGATCGTCAGCCACAATCAAATCGGGGACGTTCTTAAGAAAGGCCAGGTTAGGAGTACCCTGAACCGAAGAACATGTATGAGGAGATTAATGAATGTGGACGAGGCGAAAGTGGTATGTCAAGATCGTAGCAAGTGGAAGGAAGTGGTCTCTGCCTACCCCTATGGGAAAGAGGCGTGATTATATGTATGTATGTATGTAGTTAATCTTAAAATGGTATTTATTGCTTTACTTCTTTTTAGACGAGTATTTACAAAAAGAAAAAAATGTTGTGCCGTTTTGCCCACCCGTATAATGTTACCATGTTTGACATAATATAAACAGTTGTTTTGACTACTTTATTAGTCTAGTAACATAAGCATATTACGGCTAAAAGTGTAACATGAGAAGTCAAGTTCCACTTTCAGTGCTTTTGGTTCGGACAAAAGAGATATCAAATTTCCTTCTGAAATTTGTTAGTAAAAGAATAATAAGATGACCCCTATACTATAGGAGTATTAACTCTATAACATAGGGGTTAAGTTAAGAGGCAATATGAGAGATTTATTAAAATTCTGTCTTCTCACCGCTTGGGTGAGAATAGTGTGAAATTTAAAAAAAGTATACTTCTTTAAGACTGTTTCTTAGTATTCCTATTTACCTTCCACATTTGCTTCGTCGAATAGAATCAGCATTGGAACGCAGAATATGAAGCTGATAAACCACGCTCCCAATATCAAAGCTCGAGCTCGTCGCCCTGTAGAAAAGAAATTGGTCATAGAATTTAATTTAGATTAGTTACGCTGAAACATTAAAAACCATTTGTGTAACAAAAATTAACTTAGAAGTTGAAGTAACTTAGAGACGTACTTTTATTGCTATAAATTTCTTACAATTTTGTATCTCAAAGTTATTTAACGACTATATTCCCTTAAGCAAATGTTTTATATCGTAATTAGAGCCGACAGCAAAAGAAGTATAACTAAATTAACTACTACTAATAATTCAATTTAAAGACAAGAACTATTTACTTATGAATCTGATCCATCCATCCATCTTTGAGTCTAGCTATCTCTGCTCTTCAAGGGCACTTAGTATAAATCCTTATGAGGCGGAGAACTAAACAAATATTCAATTAACAGACACAAATAATATTCTTGGGTTTTATTCAGTTACAATTTATTTATGCGAGACACTAAATGTGGCGTTGATCATCAGCTTTTGTAATCTCAATGAAAGTTGGTGTCAAAGAAATGGCTGGATAATAAAACTGAATCAAAGACCCAACACTGTGTTCTACTTTTCTTTTACCTGCGTCTAATAGCAATGATATTTAAATTGATCCATTTAGTGAGACAAAAGTAGGTCGTCCTCTCCTACCCTATGGCAAACGGGCAAGTTTCAGTTAAATGACCATCATGCCAGTAGCGTACTCAAGAAGTGAAGACCAGAGGCACGGCGGCTAACAGGGCCATACTATCCTATTCCATTACTCCAAATGGTTGGGCGAGGTACGGACCATAAACAAACAGCGAAGAAATGGAATGCCTTATATAAAAGTTCATTATATGTCTATAAATTGTTTGAATAATTATGGTTCTTAGAGACTATTACTCTTTAATTATGCGTCACCCCTACTTGACTATAAAACTCGTTGGAATTATTAAGTATCAAAATGGAGCTTAAATATTCAACAAAATTTCTTGTACGAGTCTTTTTATTTAAAATGTTAAAGTAATAAATTGTGTTTCCTAATGAGGACATAATTTATACAAACTATTTTCAAGAATTCTTTATAATAGATAAAAGATTAGGAGGTATTGTTGTTGATTAAATAAAAAACTAACAAATTTGTTTTCCTTTTTTTTGGAACGTTTGAGGTATGGCTTCATAAAGTTCGTCATTAAAGTTTATCAGCAAAAGGGCTTGAAAAATTCTTTGATATATTAGTTTAGTTAGTTTCCAATATTTAAATACTTAAATTATCTTTATAAGACATTTTTTATCGTATAAAGATGTCTTACTATTCTTCACACTACTCAGTCCACTGTTAGACAGATGCCTTCAAACAATCTATAATGCCATAATCGCCATGTTTGAATGTTTCCTTAGTCATTTCTTATGACTACTACAGGAAAGTTGGCGATAAATTATAGTTAATATTCCTCACGACACGTAGCAAATTTGCTGATGCTGTATGGGAGTGGTTACCAACACTTTCTACATTGGCCGTGGGTGTCGTAAAACACGACAAAGAGATTTACATAGATTTGTGTCAACTCCATCTGATATCTTCTTGTCAACAATTCGATTTCCAAGGAAATTTGACGTTAGGGAGGCGGCCGGTCATAAGACTGTTATCAATAACTTTTACGATATGTGCTATGAAAGAAGAGTACATACTGAGGCAACCCTAAGTAATTGGGATGACAATGAAGACGTAGCAAATTTCTTACTATTGTAAATCTAAAACAATATGTATCTTGAAATTTTAAGCATACTTACAACTTCCTGTGAAGTTCATTGGATGAGTGATGGCATCACATCTATCCACACTCAAAGCAACCAGTACATATGTAGAAGAATAAGTGACGACACCCTACAAGTAATACATATTATTAATTAAAACATGTAAGGCTGAACTTGCTTAGACTAGCAATCCGCTCTCGCTTTATTTCGGTTTTAGTTTCATTGCCTGCGCATATCAAGGTTCCAATATTTTCTTCAAAAATATTACGATCCACGACTGCAGTCCATAAGGCATCGGATTCGATTTGAATTTTATAGAGGTTTTATGAGAGGAAAAATAGTCTAACATTCACATCTAAGTAAAAACAAAGTGCCAATTAAGCCGTACGCTCGTATGTCTTTAAGTGATCCCGTAATTTCTTACTTCTTGTAATACATTAATAAAAGTAACCTAAAGTAGTGTTACTTTAGGTTCCACATACAAATTAGATTAAATATTTTATTTGGAAGAAAAACAAATCTACATTAGCACGAGTTTAACGTTCGAATTAGTTATAATCTAAATAGCAGACATGCGTTTATACTACACAGCATTTCAGCAAATTAACGCAGGTAATAATTTGAAAATTTGTCCCACTGCTGGGCTCAAGCTTATTCCACAAAAAGAGTGAACTTAAACCTACTACACCTTGGTGCTCAAACGTTGTGGTATAGGGTTTGATTTCGAGTTATCCATCTCTTTCATAAATGTTATATGCATATTATATCCCTTATTTTATTACATCCATGAGCAAAATAGGTGGTAGTGAATTGTAAACTTACTCCGTCACTACACGGACACATTTTAATGCATTATTAAAACTATGCACGTAATGTTAAGATTAGCTTGATATGTAGATGTAAACCCAAGTGTATTACGTCGGTGTATACGAGCATGTTTGGGTTATATTATAGACATGGACTTGTATGAGATAGAAGGGGTAAACTGGTTATACGTTTATAAGTTTATTGTGTGGCTTAGAAAGTTATAGTTTTTAATAAAAAAATGCTTGTAATTTTGTAGATACTTTATAATTTGCTTAACTTTTGCTAAGATATTAAATGAGATTGTGTATTATAGACATAAGCAGAGCTTTACGCTCTTTCTAATTTATCTTGGAGTAAAAATCTTACAACTATTGTTAATGCATATTATACTCTATATGACATAAATACACCGACAAAATTCACGAAATATACAGAAAGAATGAAAATGGATTAAAATCTTTAGTGCTTTATATCGAGTTTTGATTCTCTTGCATATAACATAAATATGTATACTATATCCATTAGTCATCTTTTACGACACCCACGGGTAAGAGAAGGGGTCATGAATTTCAATCTTACTCCGTCACTACACGGGGAACTGAACAAGATAACCAATACATATTGTGTACTAATGACCCCTTGTAATATAATGTATAATCTTATAAATAGCTTTTTTACGAAACGTTTGGTTCGAGCTAAAATTATTTAAGCTCTACAAAATTTATTGAGCCAATTAAAATTGTAACTGAATGCAATAATAATATAATATAGATCTTACCTGTAAATATTTCATCATCTTGCAAGTAATAGAGCCTGCTAACCACGTGATTGTTATTCGTTGTATTAAATCTGGTAAGACACTTATTAATCCGACTAATAGATCTGAAAAACAACAAATCTTCAGTAATGGTACTATAAAAAATATAAAAAGGCCAATAGCAAAATTCTACGATTCAAAAAATTTTTAGTATGAAATAAAATATTAACATTAGTGTTGATATTTTTATTATTAGTATTTAGATACGAAATAATAATTTTAATGACTGATGAAATTAATTCCGAATCTCATCTCATCTGGGGGCACGGCAGTGCCCCCGCCAAGTTTTCAGTATTCAATTTTAACATTACTCTGTATATTTCTCTCAGCAATCAGTCCTAGGACCTCTAAGCATCTAAGCAAGCAATTGCGTATATATCGAGAAGAGAACTAGAAATTTTAGAACCTCATTAATATGGAGATAAATAGGGTAGATTATTTTAGTGAAATAATTGTACAATATTCTTCAGTTAAGTTACCTGCTATAGCCAACTGCATTATGAAGAAGTTCATTCTACTCTTTCTAGATTTAGTGAGAAGAAGCGCCAAAACCACGGTTGCATTGCCAGCTACGATGGTCACCAATAAAACCCACAATATCGCCAATTGCGCTGACTGTGTGGGTAAACATAAAAATATATAATTTGTGTATATTGTGTCTGAATTATGTCAATTTACCAGCCTATTGAGGTCCACTATTGGACTTCGGCCTCCCAAAAATAGAAGAATTATATACCATGGGCATGCTTGAATGAGAGTTTGGCCGTCGTAGTGATATTATAAGTTTCTCAAAAGAGTGATGTGGCTTAGCGTGAAAGTAAGGAGATCCTGAAGAGAGAGAAACCATCATCAAACGTATATGTATATTTGTCATTTTATCATTATCACCATTCAGCCTTTTGCTGTTCAGTTTTGAACGCAGGACCTTCTATAAATAAGGTAAATAGGTTTTCATTATCATTCTTGGCAGCTGGGTTGGCATTTACAGTGAGCTGTTTTACGCTTCTCAGGCGAAAACTGCTGCCCACTTCCCTGCTGAGATCCTTAGCTGATTTTTACAAGGGTGACAGTTTTATTCTAGTCAACATTGTATTATGAAATTAATAGATATGACATTTTTTCTAATGGTGATGGAGTATTGGACAATAACATGCTGTAAGATAAAGAAGACTCGGAATGAAACCAATCTACCTGACTAATGTAGACAGCAGACCAGTTTCCCCTTCCAATTGGGAGAACACTTATTACTTAACTATGGACAGGATCATCATCATCGTCATCATTTCATCCTATCGCCGTCCACTGCTGGACGTACGCCTCCCTCATGTTACGCGACAAAGTGCGGTCTTATGCCGCCTACATCCAACGACGCCCAGCAATTTTCACCAGGTCGTCAGTCCACCTAGTGGGAGACGTCCTACACTGCGTCGTCCGATACATGGTCGCCACTCGAGAACGGGGAACCCAGCGGTTGTCGGTTCGTTGAGCGATATGGCCTGCCTATTGCCATTTCAGCGTGCTAATTCTTCGTGCTATGTCGGTTAAACCTGTTCTTCTGCGGATTGCCATATTTCGGATTCCATCTCGCAGAGAAATCCCGAGCATAGCTCGCTCTATAGCACGCTGAGCGACTTTGAGCCTTGTTATGAGGCCTACGTTTAGGGACAGGATAGATGTATATATCCTGAGGAAAAAAAAATAAGACAAAGCATGAGCCCCTTGCGTCATTCCTTACGTGCAACATATGTACGTAAAAATAGACTCAATAGCGATATATCTGAGTATCTCATACAAGCAAAGTCTGATGACTTCACTTGTGATGATTCAAAGCTATTAATATAGAGATCGTATCATTTAAAGAACATATCTATGTTCTTTAAATGATAGGTATCTACCTATAGCTGCATCTCTCAGTTAAATTTTATTTTATTAAAATATCTATCATGTTAAAATAAGACAAATATTATTAAAATGTAAACTGAATTGTTACAAATAAAGAAAATACATATCAAGATTACTAGATAACAATTTGTGCAAATATTTAGTGTTAGTTTAGCAAAACTTAAGAAAATAATAATGTTATATGGTAGCAGACACATATATTGTCTGTAAAGAACATAAAATGATTATTGAACGAGAGAAGAAAGTATCAAAGTTGTTCAAAGATTGGAATCGAATACTGTGACCATTTAATTTGTAGTAAATTACTTTGGTTGCAGAATATAGCCACTATACAATTTCAGATTGAGAATAAAATTAATTTTACTTGTGATGACGGAGTAAGAATATAATTCATCACCCCTTTTCTTATCTGTGGGTATCGTAAAAGACGACTAAGGGATATTAATACATATAACGTCTATGCAAGGCAAGGAAAACTCGAAATAAAACCCTTTACTAACACGTCTGACCAGCGCGGGGTATTAACTCAATTTCCCTCCTATTTTTGAGGTGACCCAATCCTTGCAGTGGGACGTATATGAGCTGAAATGAATGAATAAATGATACAAAGTTAATCATAATATACGTTCTCTTAATAAAGGTAAAAATTTATTATATCATTCAACAATAAGTGCGTTTCACGTGAGTCTGATAACGAGCTTTCTGTAGTTGGTTAATATTGAGCTTTTATATTTCTAGGAGACATTAACGTTTTTTGTATTTCAAATATTTTGCTAAGATGTGAGATTATAAAGAACACATCTCATTAACTTAAAGATTTCTTTAGATTCCCATTTTCACTTTGAAGTAAATTATCTGGAATAAAATAATCTATTATTATTATGTATATCCAAGTTTCACGGATTTCCAAGGGATGATACCCGGTCCTTTATAAGGCTTACATGGGGATATGGATCCAGCACGGGGCCTTAGGAGAAATTTAATCTAAAATGGAATGGGATGTTTACCGATGACACTCCACGTCTGCACATAACACTCGTGGATTGCCAACGGTAGGTGTAATGTGATAATAATAATACTAATCTATTGTGTCCTGATGGTATCTAATATCTGTTTATGGGGTTGGAGATTTGATGGAATATTTTAACTATTGTTCATTTAGAAATAATTCAGTATTTTATTATTTAATTATCATCATCATCATCCTGCTCCAATGCCAATTACTTAGGTTGATATAAAATGTACTCTTATTTTATAGTACATATTGCAAAAGTTATTGGCAATAGTTCTATGACCAGCCGCCTACCTGCCGTCAACCCACCTTCGATTCTCAAGGCGGGTGTCAATTGTTAAACTGTCTGCATCAGGTGGAGTTCACCCAGATCCATGACAAACTCTTAATTGACTTTTACGATATCCACGAACAAGGTAACGATTGATATTATTTTTGTCAACCACCACACAGATTTATAACAATATAACATGTTAAATACATGTTAAACGTCGGCCTGATTTTTCAGTTTTCAGTGACCATGGGGCACGCCATCTAGCCGACATACAGTTGTTCCGTTGAAGCCGTGGGGTACACCATATGACCGCGAACCAGGGTCGACTTTAAGCAAAATTAGGTCACAAATTACTTTTCTTCGGTGTTGACTACGTTATTTATCACATTTAAAAGCCCTTAAAGTAATAAAAATGAATAAAAAAATAAAAAAATATCATTAAAATTTTAGAAACAAGCAATTTTATGCTGGCTCCATATATCTAATTTATAATTTAATAAATGATTTTTAAATAAATGGTCAGCAAAATTGGAAAAATATAATACTCACTGCGATTACACTTCAAGCGTTGATATTATCGCACTTAACTGCCATTGGCGGGTTTTTTGTTCAATAAATAAGTAATGACGTCTGAATAATCAGGTTGACGAATGAAATAAAAAAAAAAGTTGAAAATCCAAGCCTCAGAGAGCGCGTAGAGCCGATTATCCCAATCCCGGCTGTCATGAACATCTGTGACAACTGATATGGGAACTCCAATACAATAAACCATAATGAAGGCCGAAGGATTATTTATAAGGGTCATAATGAAATGACTGATAAAGAGGACATTTTATAAAAATACCTAATTTGTGTGTTTGGATTTTTTTTTTATTATTATGGTAAATGTGCTTTATAATGAGACTTTCGAATTTTCTTTTTAATTCACTAGTATTTTGTTTATTTTTACTAGTATTATATAATTTTTATTCAGTAGCTAACTTTTTTTGTGGTAGGCTCTGATCTGGACACACTTAGCCCACCCTGTCCGGGGCGACTGATGGGTGGCGTGCGCCCCATAACCTGCCGCATCCCCTCCCCTACACCATTGGGCTGACCACTAGTATCGATTCCTTGACATCCGAGGCCGGCCCGGCGGTTTACTCTTTCGGATACCATTCCCTTTGAAGCCCTAACGGGGTCGGCCTCTTAGCGAGTAGCGGACTAATCTCCAGTTCTTCAACCCGCCACCTGGGCTAGGACGGCATCACGCGCACGTATTCAGTAGCGTATATGTAATATTTTATTGTACATTTTATAGTTGAATTTTGATCTAGGTTTATTAAATGTAACTGCCCTAATTTTATATTACTATTTAATTTTTTTTACTCATATAAATAAAGCAACACAGGTTTCAATAAACAAAATTTTAAGTCAGAGATTAAATACCTTCAAATGAATGTAGAAAATGAATTGTCAGAAAAATTAAGCAAATTGTTAATAGTCTTTTGAATGAACGAAATGTACAACAGTCGACAACGTTCCGAGATTAAGCTCAAGTATAAAACAAGATTAGAATACAGAAAGACCGTCTAGACCCATACTTCAGTTGAAGAACCTTTTACAATTAATCTTGGTCCCTCATAATATGCGAGTTTAACATATAATAAGGGACCTCATTTAGAGCGTGCGTTTCATCTAATGTTCGTTATACATAATATAATATCTGGTTGACCGATCTTCGCTCGGAATATTTTTGTTGTATTTTTGTCGAATTTATTTAGATTTATATTAATAAAAAATAAAAATTAAATAATGAAAAAAATATAAAAAAATACAAAAAGAGAATAATAATAACACCGAGATTCGATCCGACGCCGTTTGAATGTCAAAACAATACTAGAAGGAAACTGCACTACTTCCCAACTGAGCTATCGTAACTCATGACGTTGACGGCAAAATTTGAATTCATATTCTTTTAAAATTTAATTTCATTATATTGTTTTGCTAAAAACACTGACAAAACAACATTTTCTATAAATAAAACCTAGCTAGATCGATTTATTGGACCCGAAACCTCTAGTATGCCAGTTTCAACAAAATCGATGGAGCCGTTTCCGAGAACCTGAATATATATATATATATATATATATACAAGAATTGCTCGTTTAAAGATATAAGATTATGGACGTAGAAAGATAAATATGACTTCCTATCGTCTGCATTATTATTGTGTACTGTGTTATGCTTAAGTAAGTTACGAAATGACCGATAACTATTTGCTCTCTTCTGGTTTTGTTTTTTTTAATCTGTTCATCATCATCATCCCAGCCTATATACGTCCCACTGTTGGGCTCGGGCCTCCTCCACTATGGGAGGGAAATTAAACTACTATACTACGCTGGTCAGAAATGTTGGTATAGGGTTTGTTTCCAGTTTTCCTTCTCTTACATAGATGTTTATGCTTATTATATCCCTTAGTCTTCTTTTACTACACCCACGGGCAAGAGTGAGGGGTTGGTGAATTGTATTCTTATTCCGTCACCACAGTTTTAATCTGTTATAATTTTTAAATGAAAAATTCAGTATTTTTTTTGTCTTAATAATGTAATACAAACAGACAGTCTGTTCAAAGTTTTTAAAATAATGAATATGCATTTTTTGATAGAATCAATAACAATGTTTTGTTCTTCTTCTTTGTGAGTCTGTTCCATAAGAACAGAGAAATGAGGTTTTATTTTGAGTTTTTCTTCTACTACATTGATGTTATTTATTTTGCATCCATGTCTTTTATACGATCCAGGAGAGAAGAATCATCAACAATTTTAAGAATTATACTTCTTTTGGTGCATTAAAGAAAAATGTTGAGAGTAAATTTCTACGATGTACGTGCATAGCGTCACGAAAAACCGACACCCTGAAATTAGCTAGTAAATTTTTTTACGATGCGCGGAAATATTATTTTTAAGATTTTTGTAAAAGATTTTTATCTTGTTACGCCAAAGGAGCATAACTTATAACGTGCCTACATACATAAGTTTAGACACACACTTTTATTTTCATTATAGAGTAAAAATGATGCCTTTAATTTTGAATCTACACATAAATGAAAGTTCTCTTCAAATATTCTTATAAACTATGTTGAATAAAAACAAACTAAGGTTATTTTAGTCTAGACTCATATTTAGCCGATTCTTTCACACAATCAACTTTGTGAACATCGAAAATATATTGCATTCCTTTATATAACTTTATTTGTCGTCAGTTTGGCAGGTAATTCAGTTTAATGCCATGGGTAATAATGAGAAAACTCATAATGAAATTTACTTTTGGTTATTTGAAGTAATTTTAAAAAATAACACGTATTTATTACTTTTTTTAGAGTATAGAGAAAAGTTAGAACTATCCTTACCTAGTAAAGATTTTGTAGATACGATTTTATGTTTATAAAAGTTTACTAGAACTTTTTAAAAGTTTTTTTTATAGACATATATCATTACTTATTACGAATTTGGTATTAGTTTGGGGATGAGGATACAAATCACATAGATTTATGTGATGCAGCAATATATTTTTAAAGATTTTAAAAAATATAGACCTCTCTTAAGATTTCTTATCTCACATTCTAATGAAAAATTTGACCAGAACACACTCACTATATACAGGGGTGAGTCTATTAGTAAATCGTTAATCTAGTAGCTGTAAAAATATATCTAAAAGATCTATGATAATCGAAAAGCACTACGAATTAAGTCCACCAATACTTTTGTTGGTGTCCTGAAGTCTAACATAAATTGCAAATAAACTCAGAACTTCTAAAGTAGTTGCAAGCTTATTTAATACTAAGCTATTTCGTAGAAATTAAATTTAAATTCTACTGATAATTCCTAAACTGTGTATCTAATTCTAACTTTATTTTATGTCAGCTCATATACGTCGCATTGCTGGGCTCGAACCTGCTCCTCGATAGGAGTGAAATTGACTCACTATACCCCGCTGATCAGACAAATTGGTATAGGGTTATATTATGAGTTTTCCTTACCTTGCATATATATTATGTATTATATCACAGGAAGTGGTGAATAGTATTCTTACTCTGTCATCATACGGTAAAACTTAATTTATGTAAGAACTAATTTTTTATAGTTTTAAAATAAAAGAACTTCAATAAATATGTTTAAATGCTATTTACGATTAATTACTTATTGTAGAGGAATTTAGATAAAGATATTTATTTGTTCTATTAATATAAAATAAAAGCCAACTTATCGTTATTATTTTTATAAAATAATAATTTAATAATGCATTAAATAGTTGGTGAATAAGATTTTATGTTAGAATAATTGTAAGATGCTTATCAAAGAGTTGTTTTTCTTACCTGATAAAAATAAAACTTATTGATGGTTTCATTCTTCGTAATGCTTCCATTAATGGTTTCATTAAGCTGAGCATACAGACTACAGTTGAAACAATACTCTTCCTCCATGATTTTGTGTTTTACATTTTGTCTTCAAGATATCTGTAAAAAAAACTCTAATGTGATTAAACGCATTTTAATTGTTATGGTGATGGAGTAAGAATAAATTCATCTACCTGGCCGGTGGGTGTTATAAAAGGCCACTAAAGGATTATAATATGCAAATAATAATTGTACATGAGAAGAAAATCTCGAAATGAAACCCTATTTTTTTGGCGGGTGGGTTATTGTCAGCGCACCCACTACGCGGCCTATGGCTGGATGTACATTAGCTAGGAAAGTTATTTATGGACGTTACGATTATGAACGTTATTATACATGGATGTAACCGACATAGTCTTCGAAATTCTCTACCTGATAAAATCCAGAATACAGAAATCTGTGACGAAATATGTGTAACTGATATAGAAATAGCATATTGAAGTTGCAATGGAGAATCCATATCGCTCGTCAACTCCACAACTATTGGGGAAGAAAGCGTCTCGAGCGGCGATCACGGATTGGACGATGCAATGAGGCACGAACCCTCACTAGGTAGACCACGTTCACCAGCTTTCAAAAGTCTCAGTGGATATTAGCGGGCTGATGAATTTAAAATAATATGATAATAAAGTATTTTTATTCATATAGAACTATTTTTCAACTAACATAGAATATGATCCATAGTCCGCCCGTGACCATGAACGCTGTAAAGTGTTCGAAACTTCGGGCAATCAAACATCAAATACAAACGCGATAAAATCCATAAAATAGTATAAATATGTACCGAGTAAACATCGGAAATCGAATAACATAGAAGAAGTAAAAAAGAATGTTATTTTTAATTAAATCGCTTCATACAAAACAATACTTATATTGAACAGTAGCTTTCTGAAATTAATCAAACAATTAGCGCAAGAATTCATTTCAATTAAGCTTCAAAACTGAAGTCCATTATCGTTTGAAGACCTATTAGTCCAATATTTATTACAAGATTACTCTTAGCTGATATTACACCTACTGCTAATAAACTCGTTAATAAAATTTAATAAAGGAATATTAATTTTAGTCATATAGTTTAAAGTTATTTCAAATTATTTTAAGATGATGTCTAAAGTAGATTACATTATCTTATATTCAAAATTAATAACTTTCGTTAGTTCTATGTAAGTTTGCTTAACATGAATTAACGTGTTAATTTTTATCACTTTAAGAATTAAATAATAGAATATCTTTGTAAATGTAGTAGCTATGTGGAGTGGGTCACTCCCTTCCCTGCAATGTAGTTGAGGGGAGTGATGGCTGCTCTAGTAGTTCGCTCGCGATCGGGTGCTGCTTGTGAGATCTGGTCCAACCATGTTTTCCTTTCCTTTTTTATTTGCACTAAATTAAAAAAAATAGTTATATCCTATCTCGAAGGGCATCACACTGGAGCTAAGACTCTATGTTGTTACGTGTAATTTTTTTTCAAAAGATGATAAAAAAATTACAGCCCGCTGAGTTTCTTGCCGGAACTTCTCAGCTTGTGGCCGCGTGCCGATCCGGTGGTAGATATTGTATTGTATTCAAACGATGTATTTTGACAATATGTAAGTGCCCTCAAGGGCCTATACAGAATAAATGATTTGATTTGAAATTAATTGTAACTATTACCCACATTTTGATACAAATTTATTGGGAGTACAAAAAGAAGATTTATATGAAATAAAAAAAAGGAAAAAAATAAATTTTAAATTAAACGATTTTATTGTAAAGAAACAGTAAAAATAAAATCGTGAGACACTACAAAACAAACATTTTAATCGACGATTGTAGATATTTGACGTGCCCCACGATTTTATTTTTACTGTTTCTTTACAATAAAACCGTGTAATTTAAAAATTATTTTTTTCCTTTTTTTATTTTCAAGTTTTTAGTTTTTATATTGATTTTGTATAGAGCACTGTATTCTACTTGTCAAGCCCTTTCATTTAATACCCATAATAATGGGATTGAAAAACAAATAGGTTGTCCGCCATTTTGTGGCGGCGGCCATCTTAGATTTTGAATTCGTATAGTGCATTGTATTCTACTTGTCAAGCCCTTTCATTTGATACCCATATTGATGGGATTAAAAATAGGTTATCCGCCATTTTGTAACGGCGGCCATCTTGAATTTACAAAAATATTGACTATACATAATTATATTGTCACCAAAGCCATAGGCGTATACCAAATTTCAGATCAATCAGTTGACAGGAAGAGGGTGAAATTTCAATTACTAAATTTGACCCAACAAAGAAAAAAATAAACCAACAAACAGGGTAAGCTAAATAAAACCGTTTAAAAATATATTGTCCGTGTGGTGACGAAGTAAGAATACAATTCACCACTCCCTATATTACCCGTGAATGTCGTAAAAGACGACTAAGGGATACAATACGAATATTACATCTATACAAGAGAAGGAAAATCGAAATAAAGCCCTATACCAACCTGTCTGACCAGCATGGTATAGTAAGGTCAATTTCCCTCCTATCGTGGAGGAGGCTTGAGCCTAACAATGGGACGTTTATAAGCTGAAATAATGATGAATGATGGTGAATCTTAAAGGAGAAGGAAGACTTGAAATAAAACCCTATACCAACACGTCTGGGCGCAGCACACGCTCGAGGAGTGTGCTGCGTGGGAGGGGGAGCGCCGTGAACTCGTCGCGATTATCGGTGCTGACCTGGCGCTGGCGACCATCGCCAGGAAGATGCTCGACAGCGTTAGGAACTGGGACGCGGTCGCCGCCTTCTATGAGGCCGTAATCTCACGGAACGAGGTGGCGGATCGTGTGCGAGTAGAGCTCCTATTCGGCGACACGTTCCGCCGCCGGCGACTGGGGCGGCGCAGGCGCGAGTATCTGCGCCTAATGTCGCCCTAGCCGAGGCCGCGGGTGAACGGACCGGGGAATTGTCCGTCACCCGCAGAGAGGCTGACCGCGCGATGGCGACCAACGTCCCAGTACGTCGAGACGTGAGGTTACCCGAAAGAGTATTCCGTCGGGCCGACCACTGATCACAAGTCACATCTGCTCCGGTGGTCGGCCCAACAAACAACGAGGTGACGTGGGTACGGGTGGGTTATGGGCCCGCGCGCCGTCCTTTCATCGCCCCGGACGGACAGGACCGCGCGTGCGCTTACCATAGCCCAACCAAAAAAAAAAAAAAAGGCCAAAATAAAAATACCAACACGTCTAACCAATGTGGTATAGTAGATCAATTTGCTTAACATTCCGGAGGAGGCTAGAGCTCAGCAGTGGGACATTTACGAGTCGAGATGATGATTCTAAAAGGTTACATTAGTGTTATATGTGGTTACTAGCTAACGCTGTTCTGTAAAAATCAAATAAAATGGGATTCCCTAGTATCGATGGCAGCGCTACCTACCAGAACCAATTTTTAATTTTCACCATTCTTGAATCCGTCTCACTCATACAAAAAAATTTATAGAATTCACTTCAGCTGTTTCGAAGTTCAGTCATATACATAAAGACAGAAGAATTATACATACAGAGATAATTATTTTGACAATGGACTAAATGTATGAATATAGATTTTTAAAAATACCAACTGTAGCTAGAGAAAGCCAAAAATGAAAAATTTATTATACGACTAGCAACCCGCCCTCGCTTCGCTTCGGTTTCTATCGCCTTACCTGCGCAGCGCCCGTTCCCGTGGAAATACCGCGATAAAATATAGCCTATGTTACTCCCTGATATTATAGCTTTCCATTAATGAAAGAATTTTTGAAATCGGTTCGGTAGTTTAAGCGTCAAAGCGTAACAAACAAACAAACAAATAAACAAATAAACAAACTTACTTTCGCATTTACAATATCAGTAAATATAAATATATCTATACCAATAAATAAAATTTTAGTGTCTGTTTGTAATGTCAAAATAATAGGCTTTTTTCATGCTCACACGGTTATTTGCACGACACCTATGCCTAAAATAGCAATTAAAAAATTTTTGTCTGTCTGTTTGTTCCGGGTAATCTTCAAAACGACTGGACCGATTTCAAAAATTTTTTTACCAAAGGAAAGCTATAATATCAGGGCGTAAACTAGGCTATATTTTATCCAGGTATTCCCACGGGAACGGGAACTACGCGGGTAAAACGACTATAACCTATAACCGAAGCGAAGCGAAGGCGGGTTGCTAGTTTAAAATAAAAATTATAATTGACTAGCTGACCCAACAGACGTTGGTCTGTTCAAATAAAGCGTGTTGTAAACCATTCTCTAATCCCCTTGAACACACACAAAAAATTTAATCAGCATCGGTCCAGCCGTTTGGGAGGAGTTCGGTGACATACACACATACACAAGAAATTCATATATAAAGATATAGTTTGAAAACAACCATCACTACTTGCCCGAACGTATCGTAAAAGACTAATAAGCGATATATCAGACATCGATATAACCGTGAGTCTAACTTGACATAAAACCCTATCCTTATCCGTCTGGCCAGGCGTGTAAATAGCAAATCAATTTCTCTCTGATTATGGAGAAAGTCTGATTTTAACATTGGGACTTATAGAGTCTGAGGAAAAAAATACTATTATTATAACCTTAATATTAAAAATGTATAGATTAGATCAATAATAACACACGTCTAGTCACTTGTCGCGTAGTATTGTAGTCGAAGCCTTACGTTAAATGCAGATTCGACGGTTACTAACTACCGATATACCAGTGTTGCGAAATGTATATAGGGTAAAATTATAAGTCAAGAAATCAGTCCCAGTATTCGATATCAATAAAGGATATTGTAATCGATATCGATAAAAAATCAGTAATCGATAAAGGATAATACTGTCGGATTCTGGAGCAATGCCTTCCCTTCATTTCAGATGACTAGGTACAGTGGACTTAGACTATGTAAAGCAAAAGCAGTTCACCGAAAATTAAAATGTTACTGTGTAAGCTGTATTGTTACTTTAATTAAGTCAACTACTTAATTTTATTAATGATTATAGATAAACTTGGGAGTGATCTAAGTTCACGCCTAGGTTGGTTTATTATACGATTTTTTTTTTCAATTACGTAAGTGCTCTATCAATGTCTCATGTGATAATTATCATTAAATTAGTTAATTAATTGCCAATTACAAATATACGATTATTTCGATTTTTATGATAGCACAAATCATTTGTGTTTGTTTTTATCCTATTTTTTGTAAATAAATAAAATAGTCTAAAATAAATAAAACATATTTAACGCCTGTTAAGACACAAATATTCAGACACAAATTTCATATAAATATGAAAAATATGCGCAAACAATTGTTTCGCAAGACTACCCAATGCCCTTCTGGTTTTTCCTCTAGAATAAAATGAAACCAGGCTGAAAAAGCAAAGAATCTTTGTGAATCGTTCACGCCATTCGTCACGTCTTGTCGCGAGGGAGAATACTAATGCAGGCGAAATATAAAGAAAATAAATACGCGACTAGAATCGCAATGATGATTTTGGTTAAGACTTTAATCATTTGTGTTACAATATTAAATGCAAATAAAAATATCATCATACCCTATGATTATGCAGTAAAAATTATTATTAACCCTTTCTTGGCCATGGGTGTTGTAAAAGATGACTAAGATCCATATGCAAGCAACGTGCTGACGGGGCACGGTTGCTTCGGGAAGTACCTGCACAAGATTGTCAGGAGGGAGAGCACACCGTCCTGCCACCACTGCAGTTGTGACGAGGACACGGCGCAGCACACGCTCGAGGAGTGTACTGCATGAGAGGGGGATCGCCGTGAACTCGTCGCAATTATCGGTGCCGACCTGGCGCTGCCGACCATCGCCAGGGAGATGCTCATCAGCGTCAGGAACTGGGACGCGGTCGCCGCCTTCTGTGAGGCCGTAATCTCACGGAAGGAGGCGGCGGATCGTGTGCGAGTAGAGCTCCTATTCGGCGACACGTTCCGCCGCCGGCGACTCGGGCGGCGCAGGCGCGAGGATCTGCGCCTAATGCCGCCCTAGCCGAGCCCGCGGGTGATCGGACCGGGGAATTGTCCGTCACCCGCAGAGAGGCTGACCGTGCGACGGCGACCGACGTCCCAGGACGTCGAGAGGTGAGGTTACCCGAAAGGGTATTCCGTTGGGCCGACCACTGACGACAAGTCACATCTGCTCTGGTGGTCGGCCCAACAACGAGGTGACGTGGGTACGGGTGGGTTATGGGCCCGCGCGCTGTCTTTTCATCGCCCCGGACGGACAGGACCGCGCGTGCGCTTACCATAGCCCACCCAAAAAAAAAAAAAAAAATGCAAGTAACGTCAATGCTAGATAAGGGAAACTCGATATAAAACCCTATCCTACCAATACGTCTGAGCAGTGAGGAATACGTCGATTTTCTTCCTATTATGGAGGAGAGCTAAGACCAATTGTATAATGCTGAGATAATGATAATGAAGATGATGAAAACAATAGGCTTATGAATCTAAAGGTTAATTGTAGATAACGAGAAATCTTTTCTTTTTAGTTAGTACTTTATATCAATGAGGCCAACTTAATCCTAGATAAATTATGGAATATAAGGATATTTTTTGTTCTGGGCCTCTAGTGAGAAAGGATGCCGTTGTGTCTATTTTTTCCGTCAATTAAGCGGGCCGCCAGTATTGCTACCCCTCTTTTTTACAGGCTTATGGGTACGGTAAGCGCACCCGGCTCCGTCCGGGACGACAGAGGGACAGCGCGCGGCCCTGTAACCCACCTTATGGCACGTCGCCATCGTCGTTGGGCCCACTACCGGTACAGAGTTCCTTGAACTCAGTGGTTGGCCCGACGGAATACCCTCTGAGGGAGTACCCTCTCCCATCGACGTTCCCTTCCCGAGACGCCGATCACCGTCATGAGGCTAGCCTCTCCGCGGGTGCTGGACTAAATCCCCAATCCAACCACCCGTAGCTTCTGCTAAGGTGACATCAGGCGCAATTGCACCCCTGTAAACAGAACTTTCAAATAAGTCTTATATTATTATATACCAGAGATAAGTCTTCTCAAAAAAAAAAATCTGCCGTTTCAATTACAAGAAATAGACAGGTATACTTATTTAATTGTCCTGTTCTTAATAATCATGTAGACGTAGATATAGCAGAAAATTAAATAAAGTAGTTGAAAGAAGAATAAATCTTCGCGATTGGAAATTTCCGAAAATAATCTCTTTTACCCACAAACGATAAATAACTTAACTTTCAACTTTAATAGTTGCTCTGATTCAAGAATTACTTAGAAAATCGTTGTTTAATGAAAACGCAGGTGGTGGTCCTATCTTCCTACTATTAATATCCAACTCTAACAATTAAAATATAAGGTCCAACTTGGTTTGTTATAACGATAAAGTTCGGCGAGCAATCAATCAAGCCGACAGCGATTCAATTGGTATTTGAGAAAGTGTTCTAATTTATCAAAATTTATCCGCGGAGATTTAAATTGATGCGTTTTGTGGCAGCGCAGGTGTGATTTAGTGTTATTCTCATATCATTTATAAACTACTGGTTAATAAATCGCTCGTTGGCTATTTTATAATTTATATTTTTTAAAGGAGTTAAAGCTTAACGAAAAACTTACATGGATGTTATAGAAATTTATCATCACCCCTTTTCTTGCCCATGGGTGTCATAAAGAAACGACTCCCCTAGTCGTTTCTTTATGATGTCTTCTTCTTTATTTTTTGATAATATCTATGTAAAAGAAAAAATACTCGAAATGGATCCCTATACTAACCCGTCTGACTAGCGTATTATAGTCCTTTCTATACTGTGACGGTGACTCGTCTGCACTATCGAACTATAGGCCTATTTCTTTAGCAACTGTAATAGCTAAAGTACTGGACAGTCTGCTTGCGCGCATACTCGATAAGCATCTATTCATTCATGACGCGCAGTTTGGTTTTCGACCCGGTCTTTCCACAGACAGCGCCATATTTTGCCTTAAACAGACTGTGCAGTATTACACGCTTAGGAAAACTCCAGTGTACGCCTGTTATCTAGATCTGTCAAAAGCGTTTGATCTGGTGTCTTACGATATTATGTGGGATAAACTACGACGGAATACATGTGTACCCTACGAGGTGACATCATTATTTAAACATTGGTACGATAATCAATTAAATCGAGTTAAGTGGGCTGATACATATTCGGCAGAGTATAGGTTGGAGTGCGGGGTGAGGCAGGGGGGCTTAACCTCGCCAGCGCTCTTTAACCTGTATATGAACGGTCTGATTGAGAAGCTCAGCGGTACCGGCGTTGGGTGTCACATTGGTGGTATATGTACTAATAATATAAGTTATGCTGATGACATGGTGCTGCTGAGCCCATCAATCAGGGCCCTGAGAAGGTTAGTCAGCATATGCGAATCCTATGCTGAGGCTCACGGGCTCAAGTATAACGCATCTAAGAGCGAGCTTATGATATTTAAAGCGGGCCGTAAATGTTATGCCACTGCACCACCTGTCAAGCTATGTGGTACACCCTTAAATAGAGTTAGTAAATTTAAGTACTTGGGTCACTGGGTGTCGGAGGATTTAAAGGATAACGTAGATATGGAGCGGGAACGCAGGTCGCTGGCTGTTCGATGTGGAATGTTGGCCCGCAGGTTTGCACACTGTTCTATTCCGGTAAAGGTCACACTTTTCAAAGCCTACTGCCAAAGTTTTTATACGTGCAGCTTGTGGGTGAACTTTACCCAGAAGGCATACAGTGACCTGCGTATCCAATACAACAACACGTTCCGGGTGTTGCTGGGGCTGTCGCGTTTTTGTAGCGCGTCCTGCATGTTTGCTGAAGCAAATGTCGACAGCTTTGCCGCCATTATGCGTAAGAGGAGCGCCTCACTATTACACCGTATACGCGCCAGCCCCAATAACATAATAAAGTGTTTAACTGATTGGTGGGAAGCTCCAGTCTTGAGGCGTTGTATACGACTGCATGCAGTTAAATAAACGCCGTTGGGATTGGGTGGTTCACTCTTAATTTTGTCTTATTTTGCGAAGGGAATTATTATTGTTATATTTATTAAAGTCTAGCATTATAGTTAATTGACTACACAGATGGCGTAGTGGTTAAGATAGCGACCTACAGTGCCAGTGTCGGGGGTTCGTATCCCACGCGGGATAACACTTTGTGCGATCCACAAATTGTTGTTCTGAGTCTGGATGTAATTTGTGTTCGTTAATTATATGTTTGTAAAGTCCCTCACTATACAAGGATTATTTTCCTTAGTGCAGGGTGTTGTCTTAAGTAAATAAGTAAGTAATTAAATTTAATACAATGTAATTCATTTAGTTTGATGTGATTTAATGTGTTTTGTTATGATTTAATTTAATGATTTAATATGTCACTAACACTAGTTTTTAAGTTATTTAACGGTACTAACAAAATATGGAATTTAAAAATTCTGAAATAAATGATTATTATTATTATTATTATTATTATTATACCCCAGACAGAAGAGAAGTCGAGCGTCCATGTTTATGGTCATAGCCTGCTCAAAAAAATACTCGGAACAAAGATTTATCGGAAAGATTTGTTTATCTGTATTGAATAGGCTCCGAAACTACTGGACCGATTTCAAAAATTCTTTCACCAATTGAAATATATAATCTCAGGGAGTAACATAGGCTACATTTTATCCTAGTATATCCACGGGATTGGGAACTACGCGGGTAAGGTGTCTGAAACCGAAGGGAAGTGAGGGCGGGTTGCTACTGGATCTTAAAAATAAATGTCATATGTAGGGAACCAACTTGAGAAAATCTACACGGAAAGTCAATAACTTAGCCTAAAGTAGATCATTCGTCATCTGTTAAATCAACTTTATGTATCTTGAATATATAGATAGTGTTATGATAGGTATTGAATTACACTGGCAATTTTCAATCCTTTATTCTATTTTAAACTGTTGTTCGGAGTCTGGTTGTAATTTTTGTCTGTTAGTTTTATGTTCATAAAGTTGCCCGCAAATAAATAATTCATTAAATAATTTATTTCTAGTAAGTACTAAAGGTAGTAGTACTAAAGGGTAGTATACTATACGGACCTTGTAGCAACTCGAGAAAATTTCCGTGCGTTCATGCGTTTCTGCCATACCTACTGTAGCAATCAATCTTAACGCTCACATATAGGCCCCGTTAAGCTCTTCCGTATCCGTGGTGCCGTACTGCTGCGCTATCGTAGCTGTACTCCTGTTTACTTATTGGCTGACTAGTCATTTTGTTTTCCTGTCTCCCGCTTTGCCTGGGAGGGAAGTGGAATCTCTCTTTCCAACTCCTCCTCTTTAATCTTTTCTAATTAAATTTGTTGCGGGTCCCAAGACAATTAAAATCATATCCCGGGACTGCCTGAGGGTCAAACCTCGGTGTCATTTATGGAGACCATTGTGGATCCTGGCTTACAGGAGTTACAATGGTGGGAATGTGTGGTGGGATTAGTCCCATTAAAAAAAAAGTACTAAAGATATCACCAAAACTGATCACACGCAAACACCCTCAGAAAGTTGGACTTTTAACTTTCTTGGTATCAAACGAAGTGCATGCAATAACATATCGCTACTACTTAAACGTCGATTTTCTGCGAGAGTGTAGTACTACCCCGGAAGTACGTAGATGACGATGAAGGTTGATTCGTATTAGGAACTTAACAAAAATTAAAAAAAAACATCAACGTGTAGTTTATACAAATATTCTTATGTATTCATCGAAAATGTATGTAATTTAATTTTAGTTTATAAGCATATTAGCATATATATAAATTTTCTTGTGTAAAAAAGGAAGAACGCTATGTATGACTAGCATGGTATAACAGGTAAATTTGCCGCCATTGTCGAGGAGGCTCAAGCCTAGTGGTGAAACAAATATGAGCTGAGATGATGATAATAGATGACAGTTATAAAAGAAATACATTAATTGTATAATGATAAAAGGCAAACTTTTCAATAAAGTCTCATTCATATTTGCAAAACTATTCCTCTGACATGATAACAAAGAGAAAACTTAATCCTAATTGAACTATTCCTTAAACATATATGATATAAAAATGTCCCAAATGGCCCATATACCTGTCCTTATACAAATAGAATGACAAAACAAACATTAATTATTTGATAACAGCGTAACAAGATTGGCTGAGTTAGACTATTTGAAGAAAAAGGAGAGTATAAGGGCTAAGAATACACTTATTACAAAGAAAGGCAAACAAATGTTACTTATATATATATATATATATATATATATATATATAATATTAAAAAAATTAATGACATCATTATATAGTTTAATAAAATATGTCACATTCCGTGTGGTGACGGAGTAAGAATTCACCACTCCCTATCTTGCCCGTGGATGTCGTAAAAGCCAACTAAGGGATATAATATGCATATAATATCTATACAAGGGAAGGAAAACTCGAAATAAATCCCTATTCCTACGTGTCTGACCAGTAGTAGATCAATTTTCTCGAGCCCAACAGTGGAATATGTATGAGCTGAGATGATAATGATGAAATATTTTGTGTTTGTAACAAAAATAGAATATGTTATGTTACGAATGTTATTCTCTTCGTAATCAAGAAATTGCTTTCGGTGACTCGCTTAATAGACGAAGAGAAGACCTAATATGCCATATGATATATTAAGGAACCGTAAGCGACGTTTCTGTGACCTTCAATGATTTGAAGGAGGGGACTATGTGTGACTTTAAATAGGTAATTGGGCTGTGGTGAGACCAGGCAGGTAAACAATATTATTGTATATTTTTTTATTTTATTTTTTGGGGTGGGTTGCGGTCGGCGCGCTCCTCGCACCACTCTGTCCGGGGCTACAGAGAGGCGTAAGCACGCAACTCCCGCAACACACCCACCTGCACGTCGCCTTCGTCGTTGGGCTGACCACCGGAGCAGGGTTCCTTAACATCGGTGGTCGGCCCGACGGAATACCTCCCCTTGGGGGTACCCTCCCATTGACCGACGTCCTCCCCTCGGGGAGGACGTCAGTCATCCTCACGCGGTCGGCCTCTCGGCGGGTGACGAACTAATTCCCCGATCACGTCACCCGTGGCCTCGGCTAGGGCGGCATGAGGCGCAGGTATTCGCGCCTACGTCGCCCGAGTCGCCGGCGGCGGATCGCCTCATCGAGGCTGCGCTCCTCGCGCAGGCGATCCGCCGCCTCAATATTATTGTATATGAAATAAACTCGAATAAAAACAATATAATAACCCGTCTAGCCAACGGTGTATAGTAAGTCAATAGCGATTGTATTTAGGAGGATATCCGGCATGAGGTTTGTATCTAATAGAGGGACGATAGGTAGATAGATTGAAGGGGAGGAGAAGAAAAAGTACGGGACATTTCATTACAGAAGTGATAAAATAAATACATATTAAAGTTAAATAAATAATTCAATGGATCATCGTCATCGTCTTAGTTACACGTCCTGCTACTGGGCTCGAGCCTCTTCCGCAATGAGATGAAAAATTACTTACGATACCACACTGGTCAGGCGGGTTGGAATATCGAGTTTTGTTTGTCTTGCATAGATGCCACATGCTTATTATATCCCTTAATCGTATATTATGATACCCTCGGACAGAAAAAGGAAGGTGAATCGTATTCTTAATCCGTCACCTCACGGAATAACAAAAAAGTACAAAGAAAAAATTATCGTGAAATGATTCTTTTCATACACGCTCTAAATGATTCTCTAAATGTTAATCTCTTTCTCAATTAACAATTGTATATCGTAAGATATCTTATATCTACTAATTTCCTTGTAATTTCCTCTCTCTATACTTTATTAAGCCGTAAATAATGAAAAAGATAAGCTCTATTTATAAGATATAACGTCTAAAATTGCTATTGTTTCACGATTTATATATATTTTTTTATTTTGTTGTCCTAAATTAACAAAAATCTACAAATACTATAAGTTTGGATGTTTATAAGAATACTAGCAGCGCCCTGCAGTTTCACCCGCAGTTCCTCTTTCCGTGGGAATACCGGGATTACTTATAGCTTATGTGTTATTCTGATATGTAAGCTATATTATTGTGAAGTATCATCAAAATCCATTCAGTAGTTTTTGTGTAATAGAGCAACAAACCTCTTCACATCTTCATAAACTTTCGCGTTTATAATTTTAGTAAGGATTTTTTTTTATGTGTGGCATATGGTAAGCGCGCACGCGGTCCATTCCGTCCGGGGCGATGAAAGGATGGCGCGCGGGCGTCCCTCTCAACGTCCCTGTCCCGGTTAGCATCTCTGCGGGTGATGGACTATTTCCCAGTCCAGTCACCCTTGGTCTCAGCTAGGGTGGTGTCAGGTACGCAGGTATTGCGACAATTTCACGGCGCTGCTCTGCCTACGCGGAACACATTTCGAGCGTGTGCTGCACTGTGTCCTCGTCGCAATCGCAGTGGTAGCAGGACGGTGTACTCTTCCTCCATATAACTTCGTGCAGGTGCTTGGAGAAGCAACCGTACCCCGTCGATACTTGCACAAGTCGGAAGGAAAGTATTCCGTGCGCCGCCGACCCAACCATTCCATTAGCACCGGCTGGTCTCCCAAACCCGTCGGTAGAGCCCAGCGATCATTTCCGCCGTCAGGTCGCACGAGGATTCCCGGTTAAGAGGCACGATCCCTCCGTCGCCTCTGTATGATAACCGCCTATGGCCCTGACGGCCATGGCCCTCGCATTTTTTCAATCGCTGCAATTGACATTAAAATTATAGCTTTTAGTCATCTCTTACGACACCTTCGGGTAAACGAGATGATGAATTGTATTCTTACTCTGCCACCAGACGGAAGTTACCATACTATTTTGACAACGACGATTCAAAATATAATTTAACAAATATAATTTAACTAAACAAATTACTTTAATTTGATTTTAAACACGTATTATGCGAATGGTTTCTTGAAACACCGTTCAATCATTCTTAAGAGGGGACGAATGTTTTAAGATAAGACCTCGCCCTGTCGGCCAAGTTGCTACTTTAACACGATACTTAGAAGAGTTTAAGATTACATAGGATAATACTGATGTATTTTTGATAAACTTTTAAGGCCTCTTAAGCCTACAAAATTAATGATGTCAAAACAAAAAGTGTGATGTGATGTGATAGTGATGTTTGACTGCACAGATGGCGCAGTGGTTATGACATATGTCTTAACCACTGCGCGTGGATACGTACTGTGCTAGTGTCGTGGATTCGAATCCCACGCAGGACAAAACTTTGTGCGATCCACAAATTATTGGTCCGAGTCTGGGTGTAATTTGTGTCCGTTAATTATATTATCGTAAAGTCCCCCGCAACGCAAGGATTGTTTCCTTAGTGCAAGGAGCTGCCTCTTTTTTAAATAAAAATAAAAATAAGTAAATAAAAGTATTTACTTTTTGATATATCATCATATTTGATAAACAATATGATGGGACTGCCTCTTAAAGCTAACTTTAAAAGATATTTATGTGAAATATGAACATGCTAAACCTCTGTAGGGGTGGTACCCGAAAGGGTAACCGCCGGACTGGCCACGGATGTCAAGGAACTCGACACGGACGGCGTGTGTCCACAACATGGCCCGCCCCCAAAACAAAAAAAAACCTCTACGCAACCCTCAAATGATAAAGGTTTGAGACTATAAAAAACTTCACACCACACATTTATACATTTATTTAAGATAGCAGTGTAATTCAAATATTTGGTTAACGTTAATCTGCTGAATATTACACAGTGGACTGATGATTCTAATTTGGCTTTTATTTCTCACACATTCGAAGTTTATCATTATTAATGTTTTTAAATCAATAGTTTTTAGTTAAACCAGTTTATTGAACGCCCAAGCCCATAAACATATATTAGATACCATCATCACATAATAGTTTTACACCTACCGTTGGCAGTCCACGTGTGTTATGTGCAGACGTGGAGTGTCATCGGTAGACGTCCCATCCCATTTTTAGATTAAATTTCTCCAAAGGCCTCTGAGTGTTGAATCCACATCCCCATGTAAGCCTACCTAGGGACATAAAAAAGTATCGATACTTTTAGGTATCGAGTACTTGTCTTCCGATACCAATACTTTTGTACGCGATACTTTTACTCAATGAGTACTTTTAGGCAGGTATCGTATCGAACAAATTGTACAAAGTATCCATGTTAAATTTGACTTCACGGCTCATGCTTATGGTAACGCCATCTAGGTAAAGCGTAACGAACCTTCTAAAAAGTGGCTCTATATATTTTAATCCGAACACATAAAACAAACTCCTAAAAAAAGCTCATCAAATCAGGACAAATTCCTAAAAATAAAAGGTCATCACGACCTGGATTCTAGGAAAAGTAGTCAGTACTCGATACTTTGGAGTATCGATACTTTTGTTTCGATACTTTATTGAGTACGATACTTTTTCTTCTATACTACTCATGAGTACAGTATCGATACTTTCGTTTCGATATCGTGTCCCTAAGCCTACCAAAGGACCGGATATCTTCCAAGGGCAGACACCCGTGAATATAGGCGCTACATAATAATAATACTATATTTATTTACCAAGTTACTATTTACAATTGCTGTTTGCCAAAAATAAGTTCTTAAGAATACATTAACATTAAAAATAAAAAAAATTAAAATATTTCCATACATATATTTTTCCTTCTTTTAATGTTACAGTAAGACTATGTTACTATCCGTGTGATAACGGAGTAAGAATACAATTTACAACTCCCTATTTTGCCAGTGGATGTCGTAAAAGACGACTAAGGGATATAATATATAATACGCATATAACATCTATGCGAGAGAAGGAAAACTCGAAATAAAACCCAATACCAACCTGTCTGACTAGCATGGAATAGTAAGCTCAGTTTCCCTCCTATTGTGGAGGAGGCTCGAGCCCAACAGTGGGACGTATATCAGTTGAAATGATGAAATGATGAAGACTATATTTATATTAATTCATTTTATAAAAATCACTAGCTTATAAAATCTAATGTTTCAATCTTGCGTGCCAAATTACTTTCAAAGAAATGTATACTATGATTTAAATTTATCGCCCTGAAGCTTTTTTTGACACTTGTGAGCTTTTCAGTAGAATTATTTAAAGCTAATCGATAGACATGCTTATGTTTGTTTACGACTGTTTAACGAGTTTATGAATGACATAGTTTGGGAGAATTAATTGAATAATCTAAAAATATTTATTCCTATTTTATTTATATATAAGTATAATATTCATATGTAATGAAATATTATTATGTCATATCATCATCATCATTTCAGCTCATAAGCGTCACACTGCTGTGCTCGAGCCTCCTCCACAATAGGAGGGTAATTGAACTTACTATGCCATACTGGTCAGACAGGTTGGTACAGGGTTTTATTTCGAGATTTCCTTATCATATAGTATAGATATATTATATAGTATTACTAGCTGACCCAACAGACGTTCTGAAAATTTCAAATCAAATCTAAAAAAATAAAAGGAATTTTCCTTGAAATCGATCGCGCCGCGCCACCTACCGGGTCCAAGTATTAATCTAAGCGATTTTAAAACCCACTGGAACACGTGAAAAATTCTTCAAACCGATCTAGCCGTTTAGGAAGAGTTCAGTCACATACACACGAACAGAAGAATTATATAAATAAAGTTATAGTATTAAACTAGTTCTCGAGCAGAAATTCGAAAGTAAATTGAATATAGCTACCAACTTTCATTTTGTTCTTGAACCCTAAAAAGTATATTCGTAAATATCCCAACGTAGTTAATTCAAAAAACCGCAATGAACGACAACTTATCACAACTTTCCAACCCAATGTGGTTTATCTTCATTGCTGCCCTGTATTTTTGCTCGACAAGTATTGTCTTTATTCATAGTACTTGGTCGGGATTTTTCTAACAAATTCAATTTGTGTAAGCTCTTTTACGCGACACAGTAAGAGGTCCTGTAGACCTTGGAGTTGGGCATTTGTTTAATTAAGATATACGTTATGTTGCTACGTAGGACCGGTTAAAATGTGATACGGCAAAATGGGCTTCTAAATGTGTTTAGGGGACAGAAAGTGGAAATAGAAAGGTTTGCGCCGGTTCCCCGCTCTCTTAATAAATTTTGTCACAAAGTTGAATTATTATTAAGGTTTCATAGTAGGGAATTCGTGATTTCAGTGAAACATATTTAAGTAAGTGTAACTTTAGACACTGTAACGAAATTGTACAATTTCTTAACAGGTTTATTTTCTTAGTCTTCAACAGGTATAATGACATCACTGCAAGACAAATAACTCTTGAAATAAGCTCTTATGCAAAATTGTTATAATAACTACAGAACAAAAGTTCTGTATCGTAGTTTTTAGAATACTGAAACAAACTTTTATGTCGATGTACAAAAAGGGGTTGTAAAATATATTTTATTAGCAGACCCAACAGACGTTGTTCTATTCAAATAAAATAAAAGGAATTCTCCTTGAAACCGACAGCAACGCCACCTATCGAGTCCAATTATAAATCTAAACCATTCTCGAATCCCCTTGAATACACACAAAAAATTTCATCATCGGTCCAGGCGTTTAGGCGGAGTTCAGTGACATAAACGTACACAAGAAATATATATATAAAGATTGACCATTTGATCACAGCTCAGAGTAATTTCATTTACGTAATTTCATCTCATCGTCACAGCTCATATAGGTCCCACTTTTGGGCTCGAGCCTGATCCACAATGGGAGGGCAATTGACCCACTATACCACGCTGATCAGATGTATCGGTATACGGTTTTATTACAAGTTTTCCTTCTCTGCATAGATCTTACATGAATATTCCATCCCTTAGAGTCTTTTACGAGTAGTAGTCTTTTACGATACTCACGGGCAAGAAAGGGTGTGGTGAATTGTATTCTTACTTATCACCACTCGGAGAAAAATTAATCTACAGTAAAAATATTTTGAAAGTAGACAAATTAAAAAAACAGTTTTAGGAAATAAAAGCAAAAATATATTTTGCCGGGCAGTTGGCATTCTTTTCGTACAAAGACTATCCATCAATGACAAAACCGGTTCATTTTTAGCGTAGCTGTAAGATGAAGGAGAGACACAATTGTTTTTGAAGGGCCAGTTCTTGTCCTCGCTTTAATCTTTTCTAGGCTTGAACTTTTTACGAATCGCTCGGACGGAATTATTTAAATGAATTCTTTAAATCTGCTACAAAATTGTACAAGCATTGTGAAGAAGTAAGTAATGTTATGTAACATTAAGTTGAAGATTTAATGTTTTGAGTAATAAATCAAAAGTAGAATGAAAAGTCACATTAGCTAAACACAATTCCATACACTAACATGATAAAATAATAGTTACGTAAAAGTCAATCAAGGTTAGATGGAAGGTGTGGGTAGCGTGGACTAGAAATTTTTTAATTGGTACTTGAGTCTGGTGTGCCTGCAAGGAATTATGTTTCATATTGCAAGTATTTTGATTGTATTATTCCATAACATAACAAATGTATATACAAGTATCTGCCTCAAACAATGGGAGACTGGTTATCAAACTAGATATAACATGGATATCATAATCTATACCAATAAATAAAATTGGAGTGTCTGTTTGTAATGTCAAAATAATAATAGGCTTTTGTCATGCTCACACGGTTATTTGCACGACACCTATGCCTAAAATAGCAATTAAAAAATTTTTGTCTGTCTGTCTGTCTATCTGTCTGTCTGTTTGTTCCGGGTAATCTTCAAAACGACTGGACCGATTTCAAAAAATTTTTCACCAATGGAAAGCTATAATATCAGGGCGTAAACTAGGCTATATTTTATCCCGGTATTCCCACGGGAACGGGAACTACGCGGCTAAAACGACTATAACCTATAACCGAAGCGAGGGCGGATTGCTAGTATTTTAATAAAATTGTAGTTGAAGTAAATATGTGCTTAAATTCAACAGCTAATAAAGTTTACGATTTATAATATTCTTATATGCATGATTTCTGATGACTACGCGAGTATTACACATTGTGAATAAAACTATTTTTACGAATTTTTTTTGGTTGCCCAAATTTTCGAAGATTTTACAGCGTCGTGATCACGGATGGACTGTCCGCCGGACGTAGGGCAATCAAAAATCAAATACAAACACAATAAAAGCCGTTTTCTTATATACTTAAAGTAATAAATATTGTATATATCGTAGTTCTTTATCTATTTATAGGACAGAACGTTACAATGAACGTTATGTGAAATAAGTTGTTTATATTTCCATATTTGTTTGATTTTGGTCCAGTGTAAATAAAAAAATAGGCAACTATCTTAACCCATACTTTTGTTTTAAAATAGTTATTAAGCTTATAAAATTTAATTTTAATGTAAATTACGTGAATTAAATAAATTTTCAATAAGACAAATCAAAGTTTAACACTTTTTTTCACATCATTATTATGAACTATGACAACTTTATTTTAGGACTAGCAACCCGCCCTCGCTTCGCTTCGGTTATAGATTATAGTCGTTTTACCCGCGTAGTTCCCGTTCCCGTGGGAATACCGGGATAAAATATAGCCTAGTTTACGCCCTGATATTATAGCTTTCCATTGGTGAAAGAATTTTTGAAATCGGTTCAGCCGTTTTGAAGATTACCCGGAACAAACAGACAGACAGACAGACAAAATTTTTTTAATTGCTATTTTAGGCATAGGTGTCGTGCAAATAACCATGTGAGCATGAAAAAAGCCTATTATTTTGACATTACAAACAGACACTACAATTTTATTTATTGGTATAGATATTTTTAACGTCTTCAGAAAGAATTGTTTAATATTAGTATAATTGATGTAACATATTATGTTTATTTTTTGAAAACACCATTTAGATGCTTAGTACCTATATAGTGTATAGTAAAAATATATTAAAGTGTTTGCGGGTACTTTAATGAGGTTACTGTCTTGTCAGTTAACACGTACGTTAATGGGCGGCAAGATATCGGAGAGGAAATAATATGATGAACGTAATTCTCGTACACGATCGCAATATATAAATGCGCTTTTAGGAGACATCATCATCATCATCATCGTCATCACAACTCATATGCATTCCACTGTTGGAATCAAACCTCCTTTATAATGAGAGAGAAGTTTACTCACTGCACCACGCTGCTCAGACGTGTTGGTATAGAGTTTAATTTAGAGTTTGCCTTCTCTTAGTAAACATACAATGGCTTAATGGACATATGGACTGCGAAATAATCCTTACACTAATCCGCAGCATGCGAAGGGGTACCTGTAATAAGATTATTCGCGATGAAAAAACAGAAAGGGGAATGTAAACTTTTTACGATAGTCATATGACGAAGGTACATCTTGTATCAACGTCATAAGTGATTTAGATCCCTTACAAGTGTGTTACACTTAACACATTTGTCTTAGAATAATAACGTATAGAAGGATAGTGTACATACGTAAGTCATCAAAAATATGAAGCAAACAATACCACATGCGTGCAAGCGATTACACGCGTGTATTAACAATAAAAATCTTCGCTAAATAATCATTATCAAACCAAAATGATACTCGATAAGAGAATTATTGACGTAACAGAAAAAGCTGTTGATTTAATTGTTGATTTTATGAAGTTTTTGGCACGAAATATTAAATAATTATAGCCGATATTGTATTACTTTTAAAATTAGATCAAATTGTTCGTGCAGCTTAAAGGCCATGATTATTATTCAAGTCAGGTATTGATGAATGTTACTGAATGATGCCGAATACTTCCGCAAATAGCTTTCAGTTTTTTTTTTATTTGGTATTTCAATTAGTTGTACTAAAAATATTTGTGTACAACTTCGATAGTTGTAAATCTATACAAATAAAATTGAAGAGTTTGTTTGTAATACAAATAAATAAAATTGAAGTATCTGTTTGTAATGTTAAAATAGTAGGATTTTCCTTGCTCACAAAGTTATTTGCATCATTGAAATACACCTATGCCTAAAAACCAGATTAAATTAATTGTCTGTCTATTTATGCCGAATAATTTTGAAAACAACTGGACTGATTTTGATAATATTTTACTTCCAGGTAGCTGTCTATATAAGGTGTAAACTTTGCTACTTTTCCTCAAATAATCCCATAAAATTTAGAATAATCCGGAACTCAAACTCGAGGCCATATCTCAGAATTTAAAATGCGGGATCAAAACTTGAATTCTATTCTTACTCTGTCACCACAGGGATTTTCTCTTAATAAAAATTGATATTAAATATATGTGTATAATATAGATCTACCGAAATCCCGTTGCAGGTAAATTTTTTGTATACCACTAAAATATTTTTTTGAATCGAGTGTAATTGGTATTAGATAATTATACAATTCACTACCCTCTGTCTTGCCTGTGGATATCGCAAATGACGTCTAAGGGATCAAATACGCATACAAAATCTATGCAAGAGCAGAAAAACTTGAAATAAAACCCTAAACCAACACATCTGATCAGCGTGGAATACTAGGTCCATTTCTCTCTGATTATGAAGGAGGCTCGAGCCCAACAATAGGACATATATGAATTGATATGTATTATATGTTTAAAGGATCCCTAGAAATTAATTGTATTTATTCATTAATACAGAATACTGTTTCTACGATCGTCATTGCAATGTGATTTCTTATCCAGAACTTGATAATAATAATTGTATCTTTATAGCTATGAAGACAGAGCATCTATTCAAATGTAAGTTGTCTCTAGTACAAAAATAAAGTTTACGAGTATAAATATTTTTAAATATAACACTATATTATGAAATAAAATTTTATAGCACTTTTACAACCATGAAATTTACAAGCATGAGTGAGTCCAAACTCAAAGCAACGACTTTTGAATCACAGAGCTATTGGTTATATGGTAATCTATACTAATAAATAAAATTAAAGTGTCTGTTTGTGATTTTAAAATCACACTGTTATTTACACGATAGCTATGCCTATAAAGCATTTTTTTCTGTCTGTATTTCTTGCTGACTGTCCGTCCGTCTGTTTCGGGTAAAATTCAAAACGGCTAAACTAGTTAGCTGTCTATATAAGAAGTAACTTAGGTTATTTTTCCTCCCAAGAAACCTCCTATAACATTTTGTCCGGTCCGGAAATCGAAGCCGAGGCTTCATGGACTGTAGGTGTGTGTACCGTTATATGTTAGAAGATGTTGAAGATTTAAAATGCGAATGCAAGGTTACTGAAACAAAACCAGGGGCGGATTGCTATTCGAATGTAAGACGCTTTTTTGGATCCCCTATGGTCATATATATGTTCATATATGCGATGGCCCCTTTTGGACGCCACAAGAGGTGCCCAGCCCTCTGTTAAACCTTCAGAAGTACGATCAGGGACCCTGCCCTCACCGGTGCGCCGTAATAAGACGCTTAGCATTGAAGGTCTCCATTTAATCTCACATTCAAAATATAAAAATATCCAATAAAATAAAAGTTTTAACTCACATATTTTTAATCTCACAATCCTCTTTAAAATATTCTACAGCTTCTTTATCTTAGATATGAATCGACAAATTGGATTTTTCAACGACTATAAATTCCTCTGTATGTTGTACTGAAATTTCAAGTAAGTCGTTGAATACTAAACGATTGCATACAGAAAAATGTTGAAAGCATGATGCCATGACAATAGCATCCAAATAAATGGACTAAAATCTTCATCTTGAATGTAATGCTTTATATTTTAGTATATTACGTACTATCAAGGTTAAATTCTTTGAACAGGTTGAAGCTATAATGAAAACTATTTCAGATCATAAATTAAACGAGTTCAATTACAATGATCTAACTTGTAATAGAATATGTTGACGTAAAATATTTCATTTAATCTTAAAGCCGTCAAGTTTTTCGTGTGGTGACAGAGTAAGAATACAATTCACCACTCCCTATCTTGCCTATACTTATACTATTAGAGGAGGTACGGGGCATGCCGTTTAAGTTTTGTCGTCTGAAGAAAAAAACACAACTAGAACCTTATAGTACTTTTTATTGTTTTTCAAAGTATTCACCACGTAGCTTAATACACTTTTCCATTCGTTCAAACCAGTTATCATAGCATTTATTCCACTCTAAAGTGGGGGTGTTCAAAATGGCTGACTTGAAAGCGTCGACTGCTTCTTCACCAGACTGGAACCTTTGACCACAAAGACTTTTCTTAATTTTATGAAATGTAAAGAAATCGTTAGAAGTTAGGTCAGGACTGTATGGAGGATGGTCAAGAATTTCTACGTTTGCCTGCTTCAAATACTCAATCGTTTGACGAGCGCTGTGTGAGCTTGCATTGTCGTGGTGCAAGATGATGCGTCGCTTTGAGTTAGATTTTCGAAGTTCGGCGATGACTTGTGGTAAACAAACTGTGGTATACCACTCTGCGTTAACCGTTCTACGATCTTCAAGTGCAATAGTACGACTATATGGCCGGTTTGTCCAACGAACGTTGGCCACCATCTTCTTTGAAGTGCTTCGAGAACGAACAACTTTAGTCGGCTTTGGCTCGTCTTGAAAGACCCAGATTGTAGATTGTTGTTTGGAATCAGAATCGTAGGCATAGATCCAAGATTCATCACCACTGATGAAGTCGTAGACGTGATTCGACTCTCTTCGGTTGAACCTTTGCAGAGTTTTCTTACACCATCTGACGTAGAATCGAAAGCAGATGCTGTATCCAACGACAAACTAGCTTTCACACATCAAGCGCTTCATGTAAGATCTTTTGAATGGTTGTCCCTGAGATACCTAATAGAGCCGCTATCTCTCGATACATCACATGACGATTTTCGAGAATTAGTTGTCTCACAGCAATGATGTTATATTCAATGAAGGTGGATTTTGGGCATCCTTCGTGAGATTGGTCACTAACACTAGTATGTCCACACTGGAATTCTAAATACCAGCGTTTGACAGTCCGTAGACATGGAGCTTCATCACTGAACACAGATGGTAGCTCTTCAAAACACTGAAGGCGTGTCAGGCCTCTTCTAAAGTTGTAGAAAATTATTGCACGAACATTTTCCTTGGAAATATTCATTTTCGTACGTAACCTGACAGATTCCAATCGACGCTGTGACTAAACAATAGCATTAATCCTAAAACTTTCAACTGTTTTGAGATTCAAAATTTAAACACATTCGAATATAGAACAGTTCCAAATTCAAAATTGCCGGGAAATATGTAAACGACAGAACTTAAAAGGCATGCCTAGTACGAGCCCTATAGTTGAACATATATTCTCGAACCAACTTCTGTGGGCTGAGATGAAATGAATTATAATCCAAATTAGACACTTTAACGAAAATTGTTACGATCAAAAGATATAACACACATATATATCCAAGAAAATACAAATTCAAAATAAATCGCTAACCCGTCTGACCAGTGTGGTATAGTAGATCAACTTCACTCCTATGCAGGAGGAAGCTGAGCCCAGCAGTGGGACATTTATGCGCTGAAATGAATTATCAATTTATTTCTAGAAAATAAATTGTTTTAATGTATGCTTTAAGATATCATTATATTTTTCTATTGAGAACACTTAAGGAAAAATTAAAAAAAATTATTCCAGCAATTAAAAACAGAAAATGCTTCAATCTTGGTTTGGTACGGGAATAAAACCTTGTGGTTTTCATCATTCAGTTTATCGCTGTTCACTGCTGGATGTAGGCGTCCCTCTCATTTCACCATTAAGAGTGATCCTGTGCCGCTTGCATTCAACGACGCCCAGCAACTTTTACCAGGTCTGCGGTCCACCTAGTTCATCTTACATTGCGTCGTCTGATACGTGGTTGCCACTCGAGAACCTTTCTTCTTTAAGTATTCAGAATAAATACGCACCCACTTATGCAATCAGCTTCATCAAATCAGCGATTATCTATTTATATAAAAGATCATAATTAATCAGGATCATCTAGATTCGTTGGCATTTGACACTTTTGATTCAACTATTTATAACGCTTGAAATGTCACAGGTGTAATTAGTTAAGAAGATTTATGTGCATAGTAGAAACAATGAGAGCTTAAGAATATTTTTATTAGTCTGATTTTTACATGGATTTATTTCATAATATATGTCCACCCTATTGTCCACGAACCTCATATAAAATTAGAGGGAATTTAACCTACTATATCATGCTAGGCAGAAGGATTAGTATAAGGTTTTAATTCGAGTTTGCCTTCTTTTGCACAGATTTTATATGCATATTGTATCCCCTCGCTGTACGATAACCACGGGTAAGAGGCGCCCCCCGGGAGGGGGTGGTGAATTACATTCTTACTCTGGCACCACACGAAAAGAGATATTTATATTACCCATATATAATTTATAATAAATATCTTATTTCAAAGATAAATAATCTTTATGAACATATAAAGACACAATTTTTCATTTTGGTTCAAATATTTCGAATAATTTCAGAAATTATGGTCAGTAAAAACTGAAATAAATTTATTTAACATTTAACAAGTTATTTCAAAGATTTTTATAGACACTATCTATACCAATAAATAAAATTGGAGTGTCTGTTTGTAATGTCAAAATAATAGACTTTTTTCATGCTCACACGGTTATTTGCACGACACCTATGCCTAAAATAGCAATTAAAAAATTTTTGTCTGTCTGTCTGTCTGTTTGTTCCGGGTAATCTTCAAAACGGCTGGAACGATTTCAAAAATTCTTTCACCAATGGAAAGCTATAATATCAGGGCGTAAACTAGGCTATATTTTATCCCGGTATTCCCACGGGAACAGGAACTACGCGGGTAAAACGACTATAACCTATAACCGAAGCGAAGCGAGGGCGGGTTGCTAGTCCATAATATTATTAATTTTGAACCACATTGTTGGTAAAATATTTTTAAAATTGCCCGCTTGCTGAAAATACAAAGTTATTCTATAAAACAATCTCATTTTATTATTATTGTTTTTGCTGATTCTACTAAATTTAATGTAATCTATACCAATAAATAAAATTGGAGTGTCTGTTTGTAATGTCAAAATAATAGGCTTTTTTCATGCTCACATGGCTATTTGCACGACACCTATGCCTAAAATAGCAATTAAAAAATTTTTGTCTGTCCGTCTCTCTGTCTGTCTGTCTGTCTGTTTGTTCCGGGTAATCTTCAAAACGGCTGGACCGATTTAAAAAATTCTTTCACCAATGGAAAGCTATAATATCAGGGCGTAAACTAGGCTACATTTTATCCCGGTATTCCCACGGAAACGGGAACTACGCGGGTAAAACGATTATAACCTATAACTGAAGCGAAGCGAGGGCGGATTGCTAGTATGCTATAATCGTGTTACAACACAGCCAAACTGAAAAAGAGTAGATAACTCAAAAGACATATCGCCATTTCTAAACTTATTTAATATTTAAAAACTTTTTCAATAAAAAGAATTCGTAACGTCGGAATAGAAAATAAAATTTTAAACTGTTAAAATACACACAAAGATGCCTTATTTCCAAATTTGAATATTTCTAAAAATCATAGTCAGAAGTCCTTAGAATAATAACGTATAGAAGGATAGTGTCTATACGTAAGCTATCAAAAATATGAAACAAACAATACTACATGCGTGTAAGCGATTACACACATACACATGCACACCTCTTTACAAAATATGAAATCAAATTTTGTTTTTATTAACATAAATCGTCGAAATACTTTTAAAAGTAATGTTAATGTACTTTTTGTTTTTCAAATGTGTTATGACACCATTTGAATGCACAAACCGTCATAATTATACATATTTATTTTTTAAGAGTTGCATACGCACGTGCAGTATAGTGACCTTGTACATTACGGAACGGTTCTGGCGTAAGCTCCTTTAGGGTCCAAATGAAATGCTTTACTTTTTGTGCCCAAACTTACCTTCTATAATAATAATAAGATTGAGTGTCGTATCTGTGAGGCAAGGGTACTCATCGGCAAGCTTAGCTGCTTCAGGACAGGCAATACTCGACCAAGAGTGATGCATTACGTGAAAAGGGCGTTCTTAGGAACTGGTATTAAACCAGATGATTATAAATACCGAGTCACGGAACGCATCGACTTCCTGAAGCATAAAGTCTATGCTTGGGCAAATCGAATTCGCAGGTATAAAAAACGTGTGAATCGATATTCTGTGAATCGCATGTTTGAGAGCGACCAGAAGTCAGTCTATAGAAACTGGGAACGTCCCTGTCATATCGTGGATGATGGACAGCTGCCTGATACTGAAGCCACAAATAAATTATGGCACAGTATTTGGTCAGTGCCCGCCGTCCATTCCGAGGGCGAGTGGATGAGGGATGTTAAACGAGCATGTGAAAATATTCCACAAATGGAAAAGGTTTCTGTTAACCAAGAAGACGTAGCCTGTGCAGTCCGTCCACTATCTAATTGCCTCCTCCTGATTGACACAGCCATTAGTCATCAAGTTCGCCGCGACCGAAAAGATCTGTCGGCATGCTGGATAGACTATAAGAAAACGTTTGACTCCGTGCCACATACGTGGCTCCTGAGGGTGCTGGAGTTGTACAAAATTGATTCAACTCTAAGCACCTTCTTGAAGTCCTGTATGGGGCAATGGAAAACATTCCTTAACCCTAGAAAGATAACCTACGCCGCAGAGGCGCCCGTGCCACAATAATATTGTTGTCTCTTCTCATTCTGCGCTTGTATTAACTTGTCCTTCTCAGCCAACTCAGTCATCGGCCAGGCCTATCGCGGGACGGCTGGTTCTAAGTGGTGAGTACTATATTTTTGAAGTTATGAGTTTTTATGCGCTCGCGAGGCGTATGGTTATCTTTTATCTAACTTTTAGTGTTGTTTGGTACTTTTAATTTATGGATATGAAAATTTATTTATATATGCTTTATTTTTGTTTACAGCAAACATTATTAGCGTAGACCATGACAAGTAGAAGGGCACTTGCAGAAGACGACATAGGCCTATTATTGGCCCAAGAAGATGAGAATGGTGATACTCAAGAAAGTGATAGCGAGATCTATCTCGCTATCACTTTCTTGAGTATCTATCTAGATCATGAGAGCCAAGATGATGTTCAGAGTGATGTCGAAGATGAGTACATCGATAGTGTAGCGATTGAAGAGGCAGACGATGTATTGAATGAAGATTTACCACAGCCTGGGTACATGAGCCTACTGAAAGTTCAAAATGTGATCAACGTATTATTGTACCTACTGGAAGAGTGATTAGAGGTAGAAATCGTTACTGCTGGTCTACTACCAATACAATGAAAAAGCTCAGTACCCAGTTGACCCAACAGTGCATGACCCAAAGTCTTGTCTAAAATCTACTTTGCCAAGACGCTTTGTGCGAAGTAATATTGATAATATTCTTCCAAGATCTCCTGCACTAGCTTCTGCAGATGACGAAGGGGAGCCTCCAGGCAAAAACAGGCAATATTGCAGCTACTGCACGTCGAAAAAGAAGAGAATGTCAAAAATGAACTGCGCGAAATGTAAAAAACCTATTTGTGGCGAACACAAGAAAGACGTTTGCTCTGATTGCCTCTAAAGCCAATCATACCAAAGTTTAATATTTTTTTGGAGTTAATACTCTATAGTCTATTAGTTAATACGAAAATAAAATGTTGATTTGTGATATTTCATAATAATTTGTTCCTATAAACAGAAGACTGCTAATTTTTGTTATTTTTTCATAGAGGTTTCGTAATTATAAGTTAAAAATTACTATAATATAAAATGTATTAAGATAATATTTTATTTTTAAAAACCCCACACTAACCTTTCATATTTTTAAATTAGTGTAAATAAATATAAATAATTGGAATAAAAACACGCATTTGAAAAGTGTGCGCCTCTGAAGCGTATGGTTATCCTTTACGTAATATGCAGTATGGTTATCTTTCTAGGGTTAAGTATCCAGCATGTCGACTGAATCGAGGGGGTGGTGAACCGATATCCATAAGGCGGGGAATATTTCAGGGTGATAGTTTGAGTCCTCTTTGGTTCTGCCTAGCACTGAATCCTCTTAGTACGCTACTAGAGCATTCAGGGCTAGGCTGTAGGTTACGTAGAGGTGGTCAAATAGTATTTCACCTGCTTTACATGGATGATTTGAAACTATTTGCACCAACTCACATTCAAATGGCAGAATTACTAAAAGTTACTGAGATTTTTAGTAATTCTATCAAAATGAAGTTTGGTGTAGATAAGTGTGCTATCGTACATGTAAAGCTTGGAGAGGTAGTGGAGGATCATAGAGGTGAAATCTTCGATACTCCACAATTTAGACCGCTTCGCGTAACTGATACCTATAAGTACTTGGGTATGTCTCAGGCTTTGAACATTAATGAAGCGGACATGAAGCGAGCGTTGCGGGAACGTTTCTTTGGCCGCCTGAAAAAAGTTTTAAATAGTCTTTTATCGGGCGGCAATAAAGTGCGTGCCTACAACGCTTGGGTCATGCCGATTCTGATTTACTCCTTTGGCATACTCAAGTGGACCCAAACCAAATTGGACACCCTGGACAGAAAAGTCCGCACCCTATTAACGTCGCACAGGATGCATCATCCTCGTTCATCAATAATGAGGTTGTATATATATTCCGCGAAAATGTGGGAAACGAGGCTTCCTAAATGCTAAAACCCTCTATAATCGCGAAGTATGCAATCTCAGGGATTATTTCCTCAAGATGACTAGTGGTGTGCATCTTGATGTGATGACAGTGGATAGCGGACTCACCCCGCTTGGGTTGGCTAAAGAGAACTAGCGTAAACCGGTAGTGCTAAGCACCACAGATCGTGAGAATGTGTGGCAGAGCAAGGAGCTGCAGGGCAGATACTATGGGGCACTACATGCTCCGGACGTAGACACTCCAGCCTCTGTGACCTGGCTACGATTCGGTAATCTCTTTGGAAAAACCGAAGGTTTTGTCTGTGCAATTGCTGACGAAGATCTTAAGACGAATAACTACCGGAAATATATCTTGAGGGATGGTACGCCTGATATTTGTCGAGCGTGCCACTTACCAGGCGAGTCCGTTGGGTATATCGTTTCCGGCTGTTCACGTCTTGCTAACGGCGAGTACTTGCACAGACACAACCAAGTATCTAGGATCATCCACCAGCAACTTGCTTTGCTACACAAACTTGCGAACGTAGAGATGCCGTACTACAGGTACGTATCAGAGCCGGTTCTCGAAAATGGGCGTGTCACATTGTACTGGGACCGATCTATTATCACTGATAGGACTATTGTGGCCAATAAGCCAGATATCGTGGTGATAGATCGGCTGCAGTGCCGTGCAATGATTGTCGATATCACTGTTCCGCATGACTGAGAAAGATAAATAAAATATCAAGACTTAGCTCACGAGATTGTCGACATGTGGGATGTGGACTCGGCAATCGTTGTACCGATAGTTATTTCGACTAATGGGCTAATAGCTAAGAGCCTCGATCAACACCTAAAGAGGCTCGCGTTAGGTAGTTGGATTGCGGCCTGATGCAAAAGGCGGTCTTACTGGACACGGCGCGCATTGTGAGAAAATACTTCTCTTTGTAGCCCTAACCACCGGCGGCTTGGTCCTTGTATTCGCTGCCAGTGTGGGTCAATACGCTTTTTATATTTTTAAATATTTTTTTTTATATCATATTTAAAAATGTATAAGGTAGCTCGTAAGTTAAATAAATATCCTAATAATAATAATAATAATCATTTATTGCAGGCGAACGCCCATAGTGTTAGTAACAATGATCCTAAAAGCTAGTGTTAGTAGACAAATACACATTTCATAACTGTATATCTATGTCTTATATCTATAATAATATTTTAGTTTCATCCAATGACGTAACATTGGAGACTCCCATCTATCTATGAACACTCCCAGGATAGTGTTGTTGCTGCCGCGGACGCGCGTGAGTAATGAAGCGCATCTTTTACGCAAGATAGCCTTGAAACCATCTATACGTCTCTCCACGAACATAGTGGACGCACTGCAGCGCCACGGCAGCCCCAACAGTATCCTGAGCGCGTTATTATGCCATAGCTGGTTCACAGGCTGCACGTGTAGAATGATTGACATATATCATACATATGTATACGTTATTATTCTAAACAGAAGTCATTAGGTATATTTTATCAAATTCATAAATAATATTACCAGTAAAATTAATATACTAAAATCAAATTTTACTTTTATATTTCTTTCTAACTAAGAGAAACCAAAGATTGTACGACAAAGGGCAAAGAGAGTGCTTTAATTTCACCCCAAAGACTCTTAAATTGAGTTTTTGCTTCTTGATTGGGTTTTGTGATGGGTTCCTTTGTATGTAACTAAATGTTATTTCTAAAGCTTTGAACGTTGTATCATACTTTGTCGATAGCAATTAATTTTCTGTTGTTGAGTGATTGGGCTTCGACGTATTAGAGTATATATTCCGTATTGGAAAAATTGTTTTAACATATTTATGATGTAACGTTGTCATAGTGATTTTATTGATACAGTATATTGAAAAAGAAAATAAAGCTGATGAATATTGTTTATTAAAAGGTTGTAAAAGTAAAAAAGAAAAGTTTAATGATTAGTGGATACTTTTTTTTTCAATTAGATATTACGTAAAGTATTATATTCTTACCTATAAGTCAGAATATTTCAAAATGCGTAAAAAATGTCTGATTTGCCGTATGATGGCGGTTTAAGAAAATATTTCACCACCCTATGCCTTGCCCGTGGGTATCGTAAAAGACGACTAATAAAGCGCTTATTACACTACACGATATTCAGGGCCCTGAATCACTAGGGGTGCTCTACAACAGCTAAATTGTGAGACCTGTTTCACCAGTTTCAGTTTTAGCGAAATAACAGTTTCAGAAAACTGTTCCATACTGTTCCATATATATATATATATATATATATATATATATATATATATATATATATATATATATATGGAACAGTATATATATATATATATATATATATATATATATATATATATATATGGAACAGTATATATATATATATATATATACATATATATATATATATACATAAAATAAATACATGCTTAAATATATTAGACGTGGGTCGTTACATTATTTTTAAGAAACGTAACGAAACTAGTGACTTGGTCGACGTCACGTGTTTCAAAACTAGTGATTTTTGTAACGACTGATTTGTATACAGCTACTTTGATTGTTTGCATATTGTATGAATAGCTGCACTAACTATATACAGTTACACGCGAAACGAAAATAAATTTGTAGCTATACACTTAAATCAATAAATTCACTTCCTTTCATACTTTTTTCAGGCTGAGGACTGACTGCATTATATGTATTTACGATTGATTAGAGGTTATAATTAAACTATTATTTTAATTAAATTTGTATTACTGCAGACGTATTTAAAAGTAAATTGATTGTATATACAATGATTATATTTACAGTTTATTTACACTTTTGATATATTTACAGTTTTTTCACTGTTATATGCACTTTATAATGTATGATGTTTTTATTAGTAAAACAACAAACTAAATCAATAAATAAATTAAATTCTTTACTTTAAATTAAAATTTCAAAGTAACACTCGCTTCGTTTCCCGCAACGTCAAGCCGTTGAAATTGCTTATAAACAAAAATCACTTTATTATCAATAAATCAAAAAATTATTTTATTATCAATAAATGCAATTTTACGTATGAAAATTAAAGGTATAAAATGTATTGTTACGCTGTTTGGTCTTTGTTGCAAACCACGGCACGTGAGTGTTCGGTATTTGGTCGGATTACTTCGAATAATTTCGCGTCATTCGATTATCCATCTCGCTCGCTCGCTCGGCCGCGATGCGAAAGAAATGTACTTAGCGTAATCAACGTTGTGCGGTTGGCTCTTTCTCGCTCGCTTGAATATAATACTGTTATCCCATATCTGTGAGTCGTGTTAAGTATAACGTAGTTACAAAAATCACCTCTTTTACTTGTCGACTGGTAAATAGTGATTGTAACATGTCGCGTAATGGATTATTGTAACTAATGACGTGAAATAACGCTCATGTCTAAAATATATACATAAATCAGTCCTAAGCATGTAAAGCAGGAAGGATCGTTTTCATTTTAGGAACAAACACTGAAACCACTTCTAAACATTATTGCTAAAGAATGGTTATTTCCCTTTTTTTCTCTTATTACAGCACAACAGGCTGTTATTTTGGAACAGTTTTCTGAAACTGTTATTTCGCTAAAACTGAAACAGGTCTCACAATTTAGCTGTTGTAGAGCACCCCTAGTGATTCAGGGCCCTGAATATCGTGTAGTGTAATAAGCGCTTAAGGGATATAATATGCATGTAACATCTGCAAGAAATCTCAAAATAAAACCTTAAACCGGTTGGTGTTGTTTCCTGGCGCGTCAACGCCCGCCGAGACGTCATTGCCCGTTGGGCAGACCGGCTGGAGAGGCCTCGATACGGTGTTTGTACCGTGGAGGCCTTCGGGCCGGTGCTGATGCAGTGGTTGGAAAGGCGGCACGGGGTGCTCTCCTTCCGACTCGTACAGGTCTTGACGGGGCATGGATGCTTCGGCAAGTACCTGTACAGGGTCGCTAGGAGGGAGAGAACTCCGTCCTGCCACCACTGCGATTGCGACGAGGACACGGCGCAGCATACGCTCGAGGTCTGTGCCGCTTGGGCAGAGCCGCGTCGTGAACTCGTCGCAATCATCGGGGCCGACCTGACGCTGCCGACCATCGCTAGGGAGATGCTCGGCAGCATCAGGAATTGGGACGCGGTCACAGCCTCGATGATGCGACCCGCCGCCGGTGACTGGGGTGGCGCAGGCGGGATTACCTGCGTGCCATGCCGCCCTAGCCGCGGCCGCGGGTGACGTGACCGGGGATTAGTCCGTCACCCGCCGAGAGGCCGACCGCGTGAGGAAAGACCGACGTCCTTCCCGAGGGGGGGACGTCGGTCGATGGGAGGGTGCCCCGGGTAGGGGGTATTCCGTCGGGCTGACCACTGATGACAAGTAACCCTACTCCAGTGGTTGGCCCAATGACGAAGGTGACGTGGTGTTCGGGTGGGTTGCGGGTGTTGCGTGCTTAAGCCCTTCTGTCGCCCCGGACGGAGTGGTGCGGAGGCGCGCCGACCGCAGCCCACCCCAAAAAGAAAAAAAAAGGTAACCAATTCAACTCACGCGAATAATCTAAATTATGAAAAGTAAGCATAAGCAATTACTATAAATTAATAACAACTGCAAAATATTAAAAAAAAAAGATTGAAATTACCCGAACTATTATCGCTTCTAAGCTGAAAATTTGAAAAGACATTTTAAAACTTTAAGCCTTAGCGCCAGGCAGCGCCTACTTGCGGGAGAAGAATGTCTTTCATTTGAGAATACTTTCAAACTATAATAATAGAGTGAGGCAGTGCCGATTCGACATAGAAAAGTTGAAAATAAGGGGGACATCCACTAATAATAGAAAAATTTTAATAAAAATGATCACCTCTATAAATGCCTACCTACATTTATAGAGGTGATATTTTGAAGAAAGACGAAGCTACAAATTATTAACATATGCTGTTATTAATTTCACCCGTATGGTTGTCTATTTCTTTGCTTGTAACTGAGTCGTTTTAACTCGCTTTTGACCCATTTTAAACGGTTTAATTTCAATGAAACCATTTTTATGGATGCGAAGTCCGCCCGTGATCACGAACGCTATAAAGTTTTCGAAACGTCAGGCAATCAAAAATCAAATATGAACACGGTAAAATCTATAAAAATAGTTTTATTTACAATACTCGCGTCATCATTCATCACTCATCATTTCAGCCTATCGCCGTCCAATGCTCGACGTAAGCCTCCCTCATGTTACGCCACAAAGTGCGGTCCCGTGCCGCCTGCATCCAACGACGCCCAGCAACTCTCACCGGTCGACGATCCATCTGGTGGGGGGGCGTCCTACACTGCATAGTCCGATACGTGGTCGCCACTCAAGACCCTTTTTTTCCCAGCGGTTGTCGGTTCATCGAGCGATGTGGCCTGCCCATTGCCACTTCAGCGTGCTAATTCTTCGTGCTATGTCGGTTACACCCGTTCTTCTGCGGATTTGCGTATTCCGGACTTTATCTTGCAGAGAAATCCCGAGCATTGCCCACTCTATGGAGCGGGCGGCACGCTGAGCAACTTTGAGCCTTGTTATGAGACCCACATTTAGGGACCATGTAAACATCAAAAATGGTCTTTTATTTAAACGTTGTAGATTTATGAAGAACCGACGACTGTACAATAATTTGATAAGAAATCTTTGTCGTAATCTGAATAGGATCGCCAGAATCAATAATTTTCTCACAAATACTTTGTTTAAGAGCGAGAGAGATAGAGCAGAATCTCTTTGACAACGAAAACAACGTTTTAGCTTATCAAACTGTCATCATCATCATCTTAGTTCATATACGTTCCACTGCTGATTTTCAACCTCCCATATATTAGGAAAGAAATTTACTTATCGCCATACGAAAAAATTGCCCCATTAACTGAATAATAAAATAAAATCGTTATATTTTAATTGTGGTGGTAAAAATAGAAAACGCATAGCTGTGTATAAAAATAATAACTACAAAATCTTAGTAACATTTGTTCTTATATATTCTTCTGCGGGGTGACAGAGTAAAAATACAATTCCACCCCCTATGGCTAAAGCCATGGGTGTCATAAAAGACATCTAAGGGATATATTATGCATATACACAACTGGATAAGAGAAGGAAATCTCGAACTAAAACCCTATACCAACCCGCCTTACCACCGTGATGTAGAAGATCAATTTCTTTTCCGTTGTGGAGGAGACTCGAACCCAGCAGTGGCACGTACATATATAAGCTGCGAGGATGACGATGAAAAAATCCGCAGAAAATTTATGATCCACATTAATCGTTTATGATACATTATTATTACATAACATTAGGGCCTGGTACAGGTAAAAATTTACTTAAGAAACTAAAATCTTTTACAAATAAGTACGTGTTGAAGTTCATAATATACCTTCTTAACAAATTAATTATCACACGTAACAGATTATCCTATCCACGTGCTCTCACATAGCCGAAGAAGATAATTATAGTTATGGAAACTAATTTGAATGACATACCGTGAACGTTTCACCCCTGTTTAACTTGCGAACGGCCTTGCAAGTTTCGTCAGCTTGAGGTTTCGAATACCATTATCTTACTAACCTTTGTTTGTCGTTATAAGATACGTTTAATTAAGTTTGAAAGCTCGTATTGTGTGTTTTCGTAATGTAATTGATTTCTCGTCTAGATAGATATTGGACTAGGTGCTACTAATTAAGTGTACCGCGATAGTATACGACAGAATATCAATCAGGGTTTATTTATCCGAATTTTTGGCTTAGCATGGAAGCTACTACTGTTAAAGTCCTATATTACCAGTAATTTGCTCCAGAGATGAGAGAGTATGCAGAGTGGATTATAGGACCTCATGAAATACCGCTATTAAAAGCCTTCATCATCATTACAACTCAAATACGTCCCACTTCTCTAATAAGAGAGAAATTGAACCACTATACCACGCTGGTCAGACGTGTTGATATAGGATTTTATTTTAAGTTTTCCTATCCTTGCTTGCTTATTTACGTTTTTATAATCCCTTAGTCATCTTTTATGACCCCAACGGGTAAGAGAGGGTTGGTGAACTGTATTCTCACTCCGTCACCACATGACAAAAGTCGAGGACTTTTGGCGTGTGGTGACAAAAGTCTTTGAGTGTCCTACATTAAGAATTGGTGAGAACTTTTCATCCGCCTGTCAACATTTACTAATAGTCATAGGGCTTTCTAAAGAATGTAAATGCCATAATAGACAAGTTTGGCACTTGGGTCTAGTAACCCGGAGCCAGTCTGCTTCTACCAAAAGATAATAAGAAGTAGTGGATATATTGCATTCTCGTTTCTTTAGTATTATTGTTCATGTACAGAAAAGCTTAAAAATAAAAATTGAATTCCTATGGCCTAATAAAAATTTCCATGTCATATTATGAAGTATTTCTAAATGATGTCTTTCAATATACGAAATGGGTATACCCTGATAATTACGGTATTATTTATTTACGTTATGCCGACTATTTAAATTTGAGACAATAATACGGTACAGCTTACAAAAGACTAATTCATTATTACTATGATATATACACAACATAAAATTAATTATAAGGCATATGTTTCAATATTTTGGGTAAGCCAAGGTTATAATTTATTTTTCTAAAATATTTACTAAATAAATTTTTAATAATAGGGTGACTAATGGACGCAAGCAAATAACATTATTAAAAGAGAAATAAATAGATTTTTTAAATTAATAAAAAAATTAATGTTTAATAATTAATAACCATAAACAATATAATTTTTTCATATAGAATCATTTTCTTCTTATACTGGCAATAATTTTTTACCAGAATGTGGGTCAAAATTTATTAACTGATCTTCTGTATCGGGTAGATAATTATCAATCTCTGTAATAGTGATGACTATAAACGCTGCAAAGTGTTCGAAACGTCGGACAATAAAAATCAAATACAAAGGCGATAAAATCCATAAAGTAGTTTTATATACAAAGAGAAATAAAACCTATGCTAATTCAGGGTCACGTGGTATATCATGCTGATGCATTGAAGAATTTTAACTTATTGTGGTTATATCTTGTGCTTAAGAGTCAAATGTAACATCATTATCCTGCTCTTATCCCAAATACTTGGAGTCAATGCAATATGTATGAAGTGTCTTCTTTAGTAATAGTTTTGTGACCAGTCATCGTTAGGAGTGGTAGGACCACACTGTCGACAGTTATGTCTACAGCCGCGGGCCGGTCCGTCCGGGGCAGTACCATGCTCTCGCAGAAAATCGACGTCTGAGTAGTAGCAATTTGTTACTGCGCTTCGTTCGGTGAGCGAGAGAGCCGGAAGCCCAACTTTCTGAGGGTGATTGCGTGTGGAGGGTTTTGGTGGTGCCCTTGGTATCACCGAGCCTCAATGCACGCATTCACACTCCCTTCGCGGTAGGCAACGGCCTTGTAAAGGTCCATGAGCGGCAGCAACACTTACCATCAGGTGTACTGTTTGCTCGTTTGCCACAGTTTGCATAAAAAAAAAAAAAAAAAAAAAAGTCATCTGCTGACGTCAACCCTCATTGCGAGTGTAATTGTTATCCAGAGGGCATCTGATGGAGTTAGCCCAAATTGATTTAAAACTCTTATCGTCTAGACGTGCAATGTCAGGGTTGGTAGCATTCGTAGTCGTCACTACACAGCCATATAATAGCAGTCGCAAATATACTTTATTAGCTGAAAATAAAAACTAGAATAAGGAAATGCCCAAAGTATACAAATCACCCATATCCTCAAAAATAACAAAATAAAGCTATTCTGGCAGCTATCACTAGCGTCGCAGAAAAAAATATTCAAAGTCAATACGTCAAGAAATTCATGTCTCCATCCTACAAATAGGATATTTTGTTTACATATTTGGCTTCCCATAATGCAAGACAAATAAATAAATACACGTAGAAGTCGTATTATACTGTTTATTTTGTATTAATAGTAAGTGTATAACGAATTGTGTATCAACATTCCTCTATATAGCTCAGAATAGCAATTAAGTGAAGCTTAATTTAGTTTTTGGAATAGTATCTTTTTTAAAAATGGCGCTTGAGATTGGCGCGTTTCTTTATGTGATTATTTATGTTTTTTTTTTATTATAAGACACAGCTTTGTATTAAGAAATAAATTATTGTATCGCGTAGTTTTAAAAACATAAAATTAGTGGACGTAAAATAAAATTAGACAAAACAAATATTTGTTGCTCAGACAAATATTTTTGCTATGTAAATACCGATCTCATGACGGTTGCCATGAAAGATCCCTCCTAAAGTCACTGTTCCAGCATATGTACAATAATTTTTTCCTTGTAAAGTTATATTTAGTAATACAACTATCTATCTTTACATATCTTTGTTTTTAAAATTTCATTACTACAGCGGCAGCATATTGCTACCGCAAATATCGCCATGGCTTGGATTTTTAAGTATTACCTACCTAAACCAAAATACATCATAGTTTCGTTAGCTTTTATTTTGAATTACATGAATTTTGGAAGATTTTCTTTAGAATTTGATAGTAATCGGCATAGGTTTTACTGAAAAATTAATCCTACTGATAATGGTGACTATATACATATATGGTTGAACTGACGAATTCTTAAAACTGTGTGCCTACTCTTGAATCTTGATTCCAATCCTAAATCCAATTGCAGCTCGAATTTGAGCAAATTTGGTACTCTTGAAAGCGACACTAGCGCACAATTGGCATCAAAATCGGTGGAACGTTTCTAAACTAAAGGAATTCGACTCTCGTCGATCAAGTCAAATATATGCTACTCCCGACGTGATTTTGACGTAGTTTAAAATCATTAATATTGCACAATTTCAAGAAAGCGTCTTTGTGGTGATCCAGTTCGATAACGTTATTAATAACGTAAGAAAATACGGCACATTTGGTGAAAATAACAATGGCGAACGCAAAGAATTCATTCTCGATTTTGTTCAAGAGTACCAAATATAAGTTTGGTGAGATTGGAATTTAATCGGATTCGAAATTAGAATTGTTTTCAAGAGTAGGCACACTATTCTGTGTAGCATTGTCACTTAAATATAGGTATTTAACAGTAGATGTGTAGAAGCTGATGACGACATAGTGGGTGGTGGTGGTGGTGGTGGACTTGTATTCTACACCGTCACCACACGGAAGATATGCCTATCGGTATTTAATTCTAATATAAACATCATCTGTGGATGTGTATAAAACAATTACACACACATGTGTGTAAAACAATTAGTCAACAATGTTTAAGAGCTAATTTTGCTTTTATGTAATAGCTGTCATGTAATTATTATAACGCGATCATAACACCTATATCCAATTGTGTATGTAAGAAATGCAGTGATACAATTGATTAGGTAAAAATAAGACATGTATGTGTGTCCGTGTGGTGACGGAGTAAGAATACAATTCGCCACTCCCCATCTTGCCCGTGAATGTTGTAAAAGACGACTATGGCTAGCCGCATACATGCAATAATATTGTCAATCCAAGATTGTCAATAATGTTCTTCAATATATGGTCCCGCATACTACGCAATATTATTGTCAATATTTTGTGGTGCAATCTGACTTAGTCGCTCGGCAGCTAGACTCGTGTGCGTACGTTTTATATAGTGGATAGACAGAAAAAAGTCGTTGAATTGAGTATTGCATTAATTTTAACTACTAAAAAAGCAATCAAGAAAAAAGGGTGGATTAAGGACTGGATGAGAAAAAAAGCTGAGTTGAATCATTTTATCTAATAAATGAATTAAGAGTTACTGAAGAAAATGATTTTAAAAATTACATGAGAATTTTCCTGATGATTTAAATGATTTCAATTTGTGTATTTTCTTTAATTTTTCCAAAAATTAGTTCGTAAAGAATTATTTTTTTTATTACATATTCTCTCGTGCTATTTGGTTTGATTTATTTTATAAATATTGAGCAACTTTTCAAGGGCATTGTTTTTCTTAACTTTATTACGATATCCTTCGCTGGATGTATTCCATAATTCGGAATACGTTGCCCAAGTTTTTCACTATTACTGACAACTATTGATTTTGTGTGAAAGTATTATCAACACTATTTTCGCTATGAATACTGTTTTCGTCGTCCATTTTTTTTACAAAAAACATGAAGGTCCGCTTGCCTTGAAATCTTTTCCTCAACTAAAATATTGCCGTGCGCCCGCATACGACAATATTATTGACAATATCCCTGCCGCCCACCCGATATTGCCGTGACAAAATCAGAATTTCTGGCATTTTGACAATAACATTGAACAATACCGCAATACGGACCGTACACACTCAATATTATTGACAATATACACTTTATTGACAATGTTATTGCGTGTGTGCGGCTAGCTTTCGGGATATAATATGTACATAACATCTGTGCAAGAGAAGGCAAACTCAAAATAACACCCTATACCAACATGTCTGACCAGCATGGTATAGTAGGTGAAATTCCCTCTCATTGTGGAGGAGGCCCGAGCCCAACAGTGGGACGTATGTAGGCTACGATGATGATGATAAAAACATGTATGAATGGTAAGAAATACTTTACAAACGAGTTTGACTCACGCTTGCCTGATTTGTATATGTATACTAGCAACCCGCCCTCGCTTCGCTTTGGTTTCAGTTGTCTTACTCTCGTAGGTCCCGTTCCCGTGGGAATATCGGAATAAAATATAGTCTATGTTACTCCCTGATATTATAGCTTTCCATTGGTGAAAGAATTTTTGAAATCGGTTCGGTAGTTTAAGCGTGAAAGCGTTACGAACAAACAAACAAACATCCTTACTTTCGCATTTATCATATGTACGGGTTGAGGATTAATGAAATTATGATGCCCACTTGTCTACATAAAAACAACTTAAAATACTGTAATAGCTCAATAAATCATACGCTCACATAAAAATGCCGAAAACAAATGTTCGCTAAAAATATTTCGTTGACTTTCTGACCTTTGATACTTAGGCCAATGCTAGTGCGTAAGCATCAAGTTCTCAAATAAAATATGACGAGCTACTTTCGAAGATTTTATTATATACTATATGACTATTACGAGTATTACGAGTTAGTTCATGTTTGGGCAAGTTTCGGTAGAAAAATATTTTTCTTGACGCTTTTATACGGTTTAGGTTTTTATTTGATGTACTCTCACTTCCATTATCAGCATTTATAATATACAATTCCTATCGGCAGTTTTGTGATGCAAGCAAGCCACTATCAATCGTGAGGTTTCGGAGCCTGGATCAAGTTGAAAATCTTTAAGATGTTTATACCATTAAAAACTCATGATGTAGCACGAAGTCTACAAGAGGTAACAATAAGAGTAACGATCTATCAAATAAATTCATTTCTGCTTCACTTTTGGTTAGAGAAGATTTTCATCATCATAATCGTCGTCGTAGTCGTCTCAGCTTATAAACGCCCCACTGCTGGGCTGGGCCTCCACGATGGGAAGGCAATTGACCTACTGTACCGCGCTGGTCAGACGTGTTGGTATAAGGTTTTATTTCGAGTTTTCCTTCTCGTGCATAGTTGTTATCTGCATACTATAATCCCTTAGTCGTCTTTTACGACACCCTCGGGTAAAGGAAAAGGAGTGGTGAATTGTATTCTTACTCTGTCACCACACGGAATCATCATCATCATCACCACTTATATAAGTCCACAACAGCAGAGAAATTGACCCACGTTAGTCAAACCGGTTGGTATAAGATTTGATTACGAGTTTTCGTTGTCTTATATAGAGTTTATATGCATATTGTCTTTAGACGCTTTTTACGACATTTACCGTAGAAAGAGGCGCAAAACCGTTAGAGTGGTATTCTCGTGGACCTATGTCCAACAGTGGACCTCTACAGACTGATGTTTTGTCAGGGTGGTGAATTATTCTTTAACTACATCACCATAAGGAGTCGTCAATTCAGAAGATTCACAACAGTAATAAAAAAAATAATAAATAAAATTACTTCGTGGAAGAGTAACTTTGCACAATATACTCAATTAACGAACAAAAAGAAGATTCAGACTTCTAAACCAAAAACAAATTGCCTCTTAGGCTTTTAGGACACTAAAATATATTTATTGAAGCTCTACTTTTACAAAGACATTATCGGTGCTCTGTAAGATATATATCAATTCACGACGTTTTAGGTTAACCTAAAAGGTCTTTTGGGAATAGTGTATTTACAAGATTAAGAAACATTCATAAGACTGGCAGTTTCTTTTAAAATCAACGCGCCGGACTCAGGAATCGTTGCGAGTCTTCAAGTCCCCAATGACAAGGTGGACCCCTTAGTTACACTTTATAACAAATCTCAGAGAAATCATTTGTGCATCTCATAAAGAAATATCTTGCGTGTGGAATTGAATTCTTCCTCACGAAAGACATTCAGCACACGAGTTCAGTATTTAGACAACTTCGTCGATGATTATGACGCCCACGCAGATGTGTGTTTATTTTTTGCCTATGTTAGCAAAAAGCGAGCAGCTCATCTGATGGTAAATCATATTGCCGCTCATGGACTTTAGCAATGTGGCGGTTTTTCAACCCTATGGGCAGCGTTGGAGTGAAAAAAGTGGCTAAGGAATTCTTTATAAACTTATGTTATTATTATTTGAGAATATTAAATTTGACAATATGTAAGTGCCCTTAAGGGGTTTATGCAGAATAAATGATTTGATTTGATTTGATATTCTTAGGAATGACGTCTTCATTTTAAAATGTTTTTGTCGATTAATCTAACCTCTAATCTAATATTTAAATTGTAATCAAAAACAAATTTGTTGTATAGTAACATAGATTAGTTTTCGTGAAAGCAAATAGGTGTTTTATGGTATTTATTAAATATTTGGTTTGTAAACGAGTTTATCAAACTCGTAACAACTTATAACAGAAATAATAACAAAACTACAAAAAATAAAAAACTTATATTAGTTTCTAAATATTCTAGAAATATTAGGCATAAAATACTACTTTGACCATCAACTATAATTCCGCATATTTATGAGAGGATAAAGAATAGCAAATTTAATACCAAATGCAAAGATATAAATCACAAAAATAAGATTATCTCGCAAATAATCTTTATTGCTTATTTTACAGAAATTACGAATCCGTTTCATACACAGTACCGGTTCAAACAAACAACGACAATCTATGTTGGTTATTTCTAATGTAAGCGAGTTTCTTTTACGTACTCTAGTGATTAATGTCCCTTTACCATGATACATAGTAAATCTCGATTGAAAGTATACAAAACGATTTTACCGAATTTCTGTTTCCCATTTCGTGAAATAGAGATAATATACCTAGCAACTACCAGCTAGGTATATATTATTTGAAATCGATTCTCAGTATTTTTGGAGTTTATCCAAATTCATTTATCTTCAAAATTTGGGTAACTTATCTTTTAAATTCAACTCTGCTATTCTTTAAGATTTTATACTTCTATAGAATGCCGCTATCCTATAGAAACTTAAAACAGATATTTTTTTTTTTTAATTTTCCTGTGGTAACATAGTTAGATTATATTTCTCATTCTTACCCATTGGTATCGTAAAATATGATTACGCAATGTAAGCTGATTATATCACTGAAAGAGAAAGAACTTCGATAAAACATCTTATGACAGGTACTCTTTTTTAGGCCATGGTCTGGACATATCCTGCCTGATCTGTCCGGGACGACAAATGAGCGGCGTGCGGCCCAATAACCTACATTGCCATTGGGCCAACCACGCACCAATTCCTTGATTGCCGTGTCCGGCCCAGCGGGTTGCCGTCCCTTTCGACACCCTGGCAACGAGATAGTGTAGCTGAAGCGTCGCCCTCACGCGACAGCAACCAGTGACCTACAGTTCGATCTTTATAAGTTGAAGAAAGAAAATATATTTTAAATGATATTAATTCTATAGCAAACTTATTATATTCAACTCTCAATTGCTGAGGCTCTAACAGCAAGATACATTACTAGATTTAATACCTATATATAAGTGTAGATAATAATGATACCTATATATAAGGGGGCGTCCATAAATTACGTGAGGTGTTTTTTTAAATTATCTGTACCTCCCTCCCCCCCTAGTGAGATGTCGTGAGATTTTATTCAATCCCCTCCCCCATCTCCCAATCTCACGTGAGATTTTTCAAAATGTGGATTTCTTACGTAAACGCGTTGGATTGTTATTGTAAAAAGAAAAAAAAATTGCTCCGTGCTTTTATTTACGACTAGTTAAGACTAGTAGTAGTAGTAATCAATATTGCTGAGAGTTTAATTATAAGTGAAATAAAAATTTAACAATAGAATACTTAAATTGTAACTACTGTGATTAAAAAAAGAATATCTACTCTAATCCATGGAGAATCATGCGATTCAGATTACAAATTTAAAACCTCAGTTGCACATCTATCTTATTTTATAGTGAATTATCTATAGTATAACGTCGAAGTATGAATGAAATTATTTTCTTTCGAATGAATTAGTCAATGATCTTAATCTTATTACGATTACGCTTAAGATTAAATATTAAGCATGTACAATCTGGATTAAATGGACCAAAATAGTATTTTTTTTTGTTTCAATAAGAAAAAAAAATTACGTGATATTTGCCGAGACCAATCTCCAACGTAAGATTAGATGAGATTTGACTCGACCTCCTCCCCCCCTTAAACATCTCACGTATTTTATGAACGCCCCCTAAGATAGAATTTTCTGCAAACTATGGTGCAAGTACCTACTATACCGAACGAGTAAACATTCCAGCTGACGCTAATTAAGTGAATCGAACATGGATAATAAATCTCCTTTACGGCTTTTATCGCGTTTGTATTTGATTTTTGATTGCCCGACGTTTCGAACACTTTGCAGCGTTCATGGTCACGGGTGGACTAAGATGTCTCATGTCCAGCAAGTCATTGTTATTGCAGAAAATTTATAATTATCCCGATACAGAAATTAGTTATTAAATATTGACCCACATTATTATACAAAGTTATTGCCAGTGTAAGAAGAAAATGATTCTATATGAAAAAATTTAATTGTTTATGGTTAGTAATTATTTAACATTAAAATTAATACTAATTATATTTAAAACTGCACAGATGGCGTAGTGTGCAATCCACAAATTGTTGTTCTGAGTCTGGATGTAATTTGTGTCCGTTAATTATATGTTTGTAAAGTCCCCCGCAATACAAGGATTATTTCCTTAGTGCAGGGTGTTGGCTTAAATAAATAAAGAAAAAAAAAACCTACCAATCTAGTATACTACCACGAGATCGGAACACGGCCACACTGAGAAAGATCCGACAAAAAAACTCAGGTGACATGATGCTAAATTAATATTGATTTTGAAGGCGGCTTACTTTATGTTATTTCCGCTATTTTGATTGTAATTATTATTACAGCAAATAACCGGTGATAACCATTATTTTTCTGCTGAGTTTAAACATAAAATACGCTCGATATCTGTCCAGCCCCGACAGAGCAGTATTGCATAACTTTCATTGTATGCCTATCTATCATTTGACCTGACAATCGTTGCGATCGTTATCAAGCTAGCATGATCAAGGACAACAGAAATTGATCGCTCAGAGGTTATTTTTATTACAAGTAGCAAATAGTTTCCTGCTTCCTCATTTTATACGCGTTTAATATTTCTCAGGTAGTCGAGTAAGGTAGCAAGTCACTCCCTTCCCTCCATTGTGGTTAAGAGGAGTAATGTCTGCTCTAGTTGTTAAGTCGTGATTAAGTGTTGCTTGCGGGATCTGGTCCAGCCATAATCTTTTGCAAAATATTTGAGAATTGTATTTATATTGTGGTTCGAAGGACGTCGCACTGGACATAAGAGTATTAATAGGCATATTGTTGTATGTAATTTAAATTGAAATAGATTAGAAAATAAATAAAAAAATTACAAACATGTTTGATCTTCTCAGTGCGGTCGTGTCCCGATACGGTGTTAATTTAAGGTAAAATATAAAAAAATGGCAATATGTAAGTAATCTCGCGGGGTTTATGCATAATAAATCATTCCAATTTCTAGATGAGGTTTATTTACCACCTACATTAATATTGGCTGTTGATTCATTGTCTTTATAATAAAAATATTATAAAGGCTAACTTCGCTTATATTCAAATTAAATCAAATTAGCACTGGTTTCAGGCAGTAATCTTTGAATTATTCAGCTACTGTGTATAATATTCCTATTTATACTGTCTGAATTGGTGAAGTTGACTGTTTTCGAAACAAGGTTCTAGCATAAATTAATGTAGATCATAAGTAGGGTGAACGCATTTATTATAATAATCGACACGTCATGTAAAAACATTTCCAAATAGTTTTATCTCAACTGAGATATTGATGTATGTATTTCTATTTACCCCACCATACTCTAAGCAACTGATCCTACAGGATTGTGGTGTACTTGGCAAATATTAAATTTATATTTATGACTACTAAAGCTGGGACATACATTTTTAACCGACTTCAAAAAAGGAGGCGGTTTCTCAATTCGACCGTATATATGCTTTTTGATGTTTGTTCTCGGATAACTTCGTCATTTACGAACCGATTTCGATAATTCTTTTTGTTGGAAAGGGTATACTTTCCAAATGGTCAAATGAAAATTTTATCAGAATCGGACAAGCGGTTTTTGAAATATCAACAAAAATCAAAAATTTTATCTACATTGTCTACGTTATTGAAGGCGGTTGCTTTTTTTGCAAAAAATAATTATTCTAGTTATTTTTCTTTGTTAAAAACAAGCATTACATTTGATTATTTGTAAGTAAAAAAATTATGTTGTTTGGTAGTTTTGGTGAGTATTAAATAAAATGTAATTATAATATGAATATTCAATAACATACATATATTACATATATGAATAAAGTTTTCAAATTGAAACTAATATCGCAAAGTTTCGATATAAACAATATCAGTAATATTGAAACGCCAATACTTCAAGCATATTGTATGAACTAATTCTATATTAACTTACGTAATTCGCTGAATATGATGAAATTTCACATAACTATTTACTACATAAAATGTAGATGGCTCGATTATCAAGAAATGCTAATGTAAAATCGAATCGATGAAATATTAAAACGTTTCACTATTTCATTTAGCTTTAACCTCCTCCTCACCTCAGAGAACATTGTGGTATGAATGTTGATGCAGTGACAAGGACTGAGAAAGGTATGTTAATTTGGTTTGGTCATGTAGAGAGAATGATTTTTTTTTATTGCCAACAGTGGCAAACGAGTAAGCAGCACACCTGATATTAAGTGAAGCTTCCGCACATGGACCTTTGCAATACTAGGGGCACAGCCAGGCCTTTGCCTACCGTGAAGAAAATACTCTTCTTAAATCTCGTTTAAAGAAGGACATGTTATAGCACTCGGGAAACACAGCAGCAGGTAGTTCATTTCAGAGTTTGCACGTACGTGGGAGAAATGATTGCTGGAAATGTACAGTTGAAGACCATAACGTTTCCAGGTGAAATTGATGAACCCTGCTATGATGTCGAGTGGTACGTTGGTAGAATGGTGACGGTGGTACTAAGTCAAACAGTTTCTCGGAGCACTCCCCGTGAAAGAGTCGGTAGAGCACACAGGGTGACCCAAAGTCTTTCCGCTGCTCCAGTGACTTCAATCTATCCGTAAAATTGGGATCCCGACGATTCGAACAGCTCGTCTTTGCAGGGAGTCAAGTGGGTCTAGCTGATATTGGGGGCGCACCTGCCCAGAGATGTGAGCAATACTCCACATGAGGACGGACTTGTGCTTTGTATAGCACAAGACGCTGTCTCGGTGTGAAGTACCGCCTGGCTCTGTTCAGGACGCCCAACTTTTTGCTTGCCAATTTGGCTTTGTCCTCCAAATGACTCCCAAACTGGACTTTGTTCGATATTTTGACGCCGAGGATCCCGACGCTGTCGGAAATTTGGAGAGTTACTCCTTGGAACTGAGGCGCTATGACAAACGGGTCCTTCTTTGCAGTGAACGCGCAAACTTGTGTCTTTGTGGGATTGAACTGGACTAAGTACCTTTCACCCCATTCCGAGGCCCGCCCCAGAGAGCGCTCGATTTCAGACACAAGTTGAACCCTTCTTTCCTGAGTACTCCGAGGGATATTTCGTTTCTCGATGTACCGCTCATCACCCGTGCTGTCATCCGCATATTCTTGATAGAGAGCATGTCATTGATATGCAGGAAGGATGTCATGAAAGGAGATTAACAAGATGAATTTATAAGGTGAATCTGAGCGGAAGTGTTAGAAGGGGAAGTTCCACGATCAAATCGGGCACGTTCTTAAGAAAGGCCAGGTTAGAAGTACCCTAAACCGAAGAATATGCATGAAGAGATTAATGAATGTGGAGGAGGTGAAAGTGGTATATCAAGATCGTACCAAGTGGAGGGAAGTGGTCTCTGCCTACCCCTATGGGCAAAAGGCGTGAATATAGGTATGTATGTATGTTAACCTCTTTCTTATCACCTATTTCATAATATATGGTCCTTTACATTTACTACGCATAATAGCATAGTAGAGTCTCCATAGATTATCACTAATAGGTTTTTTAATATATTATATTGATTATTATTCCATATGTGATGGAGTAAGAATACAATTCATTCTACTCCCTCTTCTTGCCCATGGATATCGTAAAAGACGACTAATGGGTATAATATGCACATTACATCTATGCATGAAAAAAAATCTCGAAATGAAAGCCTCTACCAACATGTCTGACTATACCTTAAAAAAAAGCGTGGTATAGCAGTTCAAATTCCCTTCTATTGTGGATGAGACCCCAGCTCAACAGTGGGACGTATGAGGGCTGTGATAACGATGATATTGATACGGCTAATAGTATCTATGTTCAAAATAAGTTTTTTGAAATAAAATTAACTTGTTTAATCAACGCACTATATTAGGTCGATTTCCCTCGCATTATGAAGAAGGCTCGAGTCTAGTAGTAAGATATATATGAGCTGAAATGATAATTGATAAAATAATTTCTGAATAAGTCCCAGAAGACCCACACTGTAACTCTAACCCAACAATGACGTTAATCTACCGTTTTTCAAATCCAATTGCAAGAAGTTCGTTTAAAGGCCTCTTAGAGCATCAATTTTTCTGGAAACGTGCCAACTTGACTCGATTTGGGGCTAGCGACAATCGACAGATTCGATTGGCAATAGCTAACACTCCTCTCAAAATTCCATTTATGTGTCGAGACGGCTAAAATTTATCTCGATCTTGTCTTATATTTATCCGGTATTTTCGAGTAATTTCTATAAAATATTATATTTCTTTTACTTTTCATATCACATTTCTTAGATTGATGAAAATAAAAATATCTAGAGTAGAACAAAATTATATCAAACAAAAGTCTGTGTAGTTAAACTTTTATTTGCTAACTTGTATTACGTCGCAATTTAACGATACAGTAGTTAGTCCGCGCACTTAGGAATTCTAATCGAATAATATTTGGACTTATGTAGTAAAATATAGTGTTGAGCTTTCAGCAATTCGTCTTCTACTTTACAGTTCATAAACAGAAAACGGTTTCGCATTGAGAGGAAAATTGGCCTACTGTACATTGGCCATTTTTTATTTTTTATTTCATAAATTATATTATTTTAATTAATTGCCGTGAAGTCACCGAGTTAGAACAAAATTAATCACCGTGGTTGCCGTAGAAGACATTTAAGGGATTGCAATATACACATAACGTATATTTAAAAGAATAGAGACTCGAAATAAAAGGCTGTATTAACCCACCATGACCAGTGTGGTATATATAGTAGGTTAAAAGCCCGCCCATTGTGGATCAGACTCAAGTCCAGTAGTGGTGTGTATATGCGTAGTAATGATGATAAGGATAATTTTAAAATTGCCCGTCTTACCGTTCATCTGTTAATGTGAAAGACTTACGATAAAATTAATGTCTGAGTAGTAGCAATTTGTTACTGCGCTTCGTTCGGGTTTTCACCAAACCTCATTGCATGCGTTTACATTCCCTTCACTTTCTTCAAGGTAGATAGCTGCCTGGCAAAGGTTAATGAGCGGCAGCATCACATACCATCAAGTGTACTGTTTCCTCGTTTGCTAATGTTTCGAATTAAAAAATATATCTGCCTTGCTTTGCCATGCCTTTTTCTCTTTTTTTTTGTGAGAAAACTTTTTGCCAAAGAAAACACATTTTACCAAACAAAAGAAAATACCATTAGCATGGTATCGTTCAGTCATTCGTATCATCATTTATCATCCTACTTATTTATTAAAGAAAAAGGTATCGGTATGAATACAAGCAATTGTAAATAGTCTTATAATGATCAGAATAATCAGAACTAATGACTTATTCGAAGCTAATAGATATACAAATACTATTAGTATTGATAGGGCAAATACATAGTAACTTTAAAACACATAAAATTGTAAGTTCAATGAGCACATCTTATTTTTTTTTATTGCTTTTAGTGGCAAATGAGCATACAGTATGCCGGATGGCAAGTGATACTGCAGATCACCTTTGCTAAATCGCTGTCTGCCATGTAAAAATTAAAGTGAGTGTGAATGCGTGCAATGAGATTCAGTAATACTAAAAATATCACCAGAACCCATAACATGTAAATACCCTCGGCAAATTTGGCTCCCGGCTGTCTCGTTCACCGAATAAAGTGCAGTAATAAATTATTACTACTGAAACGGTAATTTGCGAGAGTGTAGTACTACCCTGGACGGTAGGCCCGCGGTTGTAGATAGACGGCTCTCGACAGTGTGCTCTTGTCACATAAATTCACCTCATAAGTTCCTACTACATAAGTTATCAATTGGAACATTATCGATGAACGATATTTCTTACAGAAAAATCTCATACCACAAGAATGCACACTGCTGAAATGAGGATGCTAAGATGGGCGGGAGGTGTCACCCTACATGACAGAATTAGGAATGAACATGTCCGTGGAAGTTTTAAAATCTGCCCAATTGGATAAACTGCCCGAAATACGTCTCAGGTGGTATGACCCGAAGTGGACATGACCAAAAAAGTCCTACATATGACTACTGGACCAAAAAAGCGTGATAGAGCCCTTCTAACTTGGATGTCTGTAATAAACAATCATATAAAGAAAGCCAAAGTAAGTGATTCGACGACCCAGTACTGAAAAGTCTGGCGAAAAATGACGAGGAGAGCCGACCCCAAATAAAATGGGATAAGGCTAGGCAAAGAGAGAGATATATCTTACAGAAATGTATTAAATATCTTTTCTCTCTAGTATAGCATGAAGAGCAGTAATCTAGGTGCCACAGAGTATTAAACAAACACACTACGGAAGTAGTGGCTCGAGGCGTAATAACTGTATTCGTAGATTACAAAAATATTTGTTTCGCGTGTAACTTCAACTTATTTTTACGTTTAAGAAAATTGCTAAGACAAAATGATGTTATTGTTGTTCCTGGTATCTAAACAACTTATAGAAATGAACGAGTTTCTTAGTTAAGCTTGCCTTTAGGTGTTTATCTTTATTCAGGGGAGATGGGCGAATTTATTATTTACGTAAATTGTAGGGTAGTCTTCTAGACCGTTTTTATTACCTTCGACATAATTCTCTAGATAGGCGAAACGATAATTAAGCATTTACAATAACGAACGGCAAGGACAACGCATTACATTATTTTCTCAATTAATTCTAACCAATAATTTTAAAAGTGATTTAAGGGTGGCAATATTATTAAAAAAATGTGAATTGTTAAATATATAAAAGATTAGCTGACATAACAGACGTTCTATTGAGCAAATCTAAAAAAAATACTAAAATAAATTCTCCTTGAAATCGATCACAGCGCCACCTACCGGTTTCAATTATTAATCTAAACCATTTTCAAATCCATCGTAACAATCACAAATATTATCAAAATTAATCCGGCCGATTAGAACGAGTTCAATTACAAATACATGAACAAAAGCTTTATATAGCTATTTATATCTCAGCGGCGTAGGAATCAAACCTGTGACTTTCGGCAGGATCACTCAAAATTTTAACCAGTTCAGCATCTATACCAGTGATAGGTAAAGTACGACCCGCGGGCCAACTCCGGCTCGCGAAAGTATTTAATCCGGCCCGCCGAGAGTTCATCCATCTTAAATATTCTAGTCAGCATTTTGGCGCGAAAAATAAAATGTGACGTTTATAATTATAAACGTTTTATAATGAAAGCTTTTTAATTGAAAAGCTTTCATTATCTCATAATTAACTTGCTATAAATATAATTATCTCGGCAGTCTGTCACAGCTATTAGTTTATTTATTGGAAAAAATCCATTCTATTCACCTATTGGTGAAGCTAAACTATGGAAAATCAAAAACAATTCCATATGTCTCACACGCCTAACAAGGCGTAAAAGTAAAGCGTATTTTGTTTATAAAAAGCTTTAATACAAAATTCATTTTTTCTATAGCTGGCCCTCCTCTAGAATTTCTTAAACTTTGTGGTCGGCCATTAGAAAAGTTTGCCCACCACTGACCTATACAGTCAATTCGTATTTTACAAAGGACAATTGCTAGCCCATTTAACTCGTTAATAAAATATGTTAGCATAATTCAACAACAGCAGTTAGTATAAATCGCCCAAAGTATGCGTGCTAATCAAAATATATCATCATCATCAGCTCATCTACGTCCCAGTACTGGACTGGAGCTTCCTCCATGTTCAGAGGTAAATTGACTTATTCCACGCCATTCAGGTGAGTTGGTACAGGATTTTATTTTGAATTTTTCTTCTCTTGCATAGTTGTTATATGCAGAAGATATTTCTTAGTCGCTTTTTAGGGTGCCGTACGCAAAAGGTAAAAACGGGACCCTATTACTGAGACTTCACTGTCCGTCCGTCCGTATGTCACCAGGCTATATCTCAAGAACGGTGATAGCTAGATAGTTAAAATTTTCACAGATGATGTATTTCTATTGGCACTATAACAAAAAATACTAAAAATAAATATTTAAGGGGGGCTCCCATACAACAAACTTGATTTTTTTACCGTTTCTTGCTTGATACTAATAACGATGACAGGTAGGTCGCTTTAACTATTCACAGAATATTTAGTTTTATGTTCTCTTTAAATATAATTAATTAAATTATTATAGATAATGGTACGGAACTCTTCGTGCGCGACACTGAATCGCGCTTAGTTAATTTTTACAACAATATGTCTAATATGTCGAATATCAAATTTGTCTTGTCGTTTCTACGAATTCAATCGCTATATCCATGTATGTGATTGATTGTGTAGTATTGATTTTTGCAATAGCAATATTTTATTATTGCTTTGAAATGGACAACAAGAATGAAAAGCCATTATTTTGAAAAGTCCCTGAACAGGGTCGAAGAAGAATTGAAGATAATGCAAATTTCCCTTTAACGCCTCTGAGATGAGCAGTGATTTAATTTAAGCACCATTAACAGAAGAGCTTTGAGATTACGGTTTTAGAAGTACTCCTGTGACCATGAACGTTGAAGTGTTCAAAATCATGAGATCGTATAATAAAAATAATGAAATGAAAAATCAAAAAGATATAATCCATAACATAACATACTTTAATAGCCGACCCAACAGACGAACAGACGATCTATTCAAAATAAAAAAATACATTGAAATAGTATTTATTGAAATCAATCACAGCGTCATTTACCGAATCCTAATGTATTGTTTTAGTTGTTTTTCTAATGAAATCGGTTTATGACACATCGGATGGATGGTTTCAAAGTCTATAACTGACATAGAAGCATTTTTCGTGTTTTAATATATGCCAAATTCCTGCAGTTACATCCGCGTAGTTCCTGTTCCCGTGGGAATACGGGAATAATATATAGCCTCTGTTAGCCACTGATAATGTAACTTTTTATCATCATCATCGTCATTTCAGCCTGTCGCCGTCCACTGTTGGACGTAAGCCTCCCTCATGTTACACCACAAAGCGCGCTTTTGTCCCGCCTGCATCCAACGACGCGGCGGGCGTCCTACACTGCGTCGTCCGATACGTGAGCACCACTCGAGAACCCTTCGTCCCCAGCGGTTGTCGGTTCGTTGAGCGATGTGGCCCTCCCATTGCCACTTCAGCGTGCTAATTCTTCGTCCTATGTCGGTTACACCCTTTCTTCTGCGGATTTCCGTATTCTGGATTCTATCTCGCAGAGAAATCTCGAGCATAGTCCGTTCCATAACAGGCTGAGCGACTTTGAGATTGGTTATGAGGCCTACATTTAGTGACTACGTTTCCGAGCCGTAAGTAATCACTAGTCGTAGACCTGTGTTATCAGACACTGAGGTGTAACTTTTCATTGCTGAAAAATATTTAAAATGGGTTAAGTGGATTATGTGTGAAAGCGTAATAAACAAACATGAATGCTTGTAATAACTTACTTGCCCATTGATAATATTGTTTGGAATGTTGAATCCCCGTAAATATAGAGAAATCATTATGAATTCAAAAAAAAAAATGCTTCAATAATATTTATTTCAAGTTTCCCATGTTTTGCATTCATGTTATACGCATATTATATTTCTCAGTTGTCTTTTATGGCATTCGCTGATAGAAATTAATTAATTAAGAATACAGTTCTGAACTGTATTCCTAATACGTCACCACGAAAAGCGTAAGGATTATTTGAATTAAATTATTATGTTATAATGTTATAACAGGGTATGAATTCAATTCACCACCCCCTCCAATACCCGTGGGTGTCCTAAAGGACGATTAAAGGATACGATGTGCATATAGCATATATTTAAGAGAAGGAAAATTCGAAATAAACCTTATGCTAATACGTTTGATCAGAGTGGTATAATACGTCAATATCCCTTCTATTTTGAAGGAGGCTTGAGCCCAACAGTGGGACGTAAATGAGCCAAAATGAATGAAATGAACGAAATGAATTTATTACCTATCGTAGATATAATTATATCTATGTAATTACATAAGCATATACATATGGCGACTATCCGCCACTAAGACAACTTGGACCGCAACCCAACAATGCGAAGCAATCCGCTCCGTTAATCAATATTGGGCATGTAATTAAATTTTTATTTCTATAAATAACATTCGTCATTCTCGTTCGCCTTCATCTCTCATCTTCCTGCGCCGAACCCAATACAATAGTAGGATGGCTAATCTCCACACGCTATTCTACATACACATACATACATAGCCTCATCCTGCTTTCCAGAGAGGTAGGCAGCGACTACGAATTGCCACAAGTCATGATCCTGACATACTTCCATCGCTTCACTCATACTCATCAAAATTTTCATGACTTAAGAATATCCTTACTGATATTATAAATGCGAAAGTAAGTTTGTTTGTTTGTTACACTTTCACGTTTAAACTACCGCACCTATTTACAAAATTCTTTCACTAATGGAAAGCTATAATATGAGGGAGTAACATTGGCTATATTTTATCCCAGTATTCCCACGGGAACTACGCGGGTAAAGCGACTGGAAGCGAAGCGAGGGCGTGTTGCTAGTATCTAATAAAAAATCTAATAAAAAAAGTATTTCATTAAATTGCATTATAAAATATGACACAATTGTCTATAATAACATTTTCGTTTAACTATTGTTTGAAAAGTTTACCATAATTAAAAAGTTCGAAAAAGCTTCAAGCAATAATTTTAGGTAAATTGAGTTTCATCCGCAACTCTCATCGCTTGTGGAATTTTACGACGCACATTTTCCTACGCAAATGAAATTCATATTCATTAAATTAGTTAGGCCAATTTACATTGTTAATTTTATCATTAATTAATTAAATAAATTTAATATTTCAATCGCAATATATCAAATTTTACATCCACGTTTAAATACAATTCTGTCCCGATATTTTTATAAAATGCTTAAGGGAGCAATCATTTGGCATACTTAAATTTTATTAAACATCTTTTAAAAAAAATGTGATATGAATTGCGCAAAGAAAATCTTTTAATATTATCTCACAGTTTTAAATTAAAAACGTATAGCTTCAAATATTTGTTCAAATAAAATAAATCAGATTTTTTATCATTTACCCATGTAGTAAACGGTTAAGAATACAATGTGCCGCCAACGCTTATTTTCTCGCAGGGGTCATAGAAATCAACTATGGAGATCACAACGATAATGGATAACAACATTCTTTAATGAAACTTATAACACTAACTACAATTATCAAACTTTCTACCATAAGTGACAATTATGATATTTTGAAAATAATATTTTTGTTCAAAAAACGTTTTGTTGTACTATGTAGTGGCAGCTACTAATACTACAATCCTTACATTGCCCGTGAGTTTCAAATCGGACCTGGCATTCCAGTTGGCAATATGTATAATTAAAAAAGAGCACAAATTTCGTCGACCATGAGTATTTGGGATAAGATGACAATTTTTCTTAAAAAATCCGAAATTCTGCCGCAAGTCATCAGCTTTAAATACGTTTATGAAAGTATATTATTAATATACCATTGCTAGATTACAATTATATGTAATTAATCCTAAAAAAACTTGTAATTTTCAAAAATACTTTTGTAGTGAATAACTGTTTAGTAAGCAAACGATAAACTGTATTTGATGTAAAATCATTCAATAAAATATATTGAATAAATATTTAAAATTGCTAAAGTTCTCTTTACGAAGGTGACCAATAACTGTATTAATTAATCACACGGACGCTCAGGAATGCCTTAAGTACAGATAAGGATTTTCGTTACAATCTATATAATTGAGTAAATATATTTAGAACTATTATTTATAAACACTATAAATACGTCGTGCATGAAAATAAAAACAATAATTTTGGCTCGAAAGATTGTTATTTAACCTACTAAGCTTTCTGTTTGAAACAAAAACAAAAGATTGAAACGATTATAAATCAACCTAGATTATGTTGAATTCTTTCTTTTTAAGAGAAAATGTAAACAGCTTAGACCTACGAAATACTGACGCACGAGTAGGTTTCTTTTCAACAGATTCCCCGAAGTACCGAAAGAATTTCTTGGAACGTAAGTTTCCAAGCGTCCCTAATAACATCTGTCAGCCACACTCACTAGTGTATTATACAGTCAATTCGTACGAAAGAGCTGTTCTTATTTTTTGACTCTAGAAAGTATACTGGGATTTCAATGACGAACTTACATCTGTAAGTTTGCAAGAAGATTTTTGTATTTATTGAAGATTTAGCTGTGTAGTAATGAGTTTTATTTTGGGGTGAGGCTATGATCAGGGCACACTCCGTCCAGCTCCGTCCCAGGCGACGAAGAAGAGGTGTGCGTCCCCATAACCCATCCTCTTCTCTTCTTCGCCGTAGGGACGACCACCGGTACCAAATTCCTTGTCCTCCCTGACCGGTCCGGCGGGATACCCTGTGGGGTAGGTACCTTCTCTCTTCGATCATCAGTCCCTCCTGGGACGTCGATCACCATCGCGCGGTCAGCCTCTCTGCGGGCGACGGACTAACCTCCGGTCTGTTACCCGCGATGTGTAGTAATGTATTAAGGGTACAATATAGCTCCACCCTTTATCTTTCGGTGAAATCTGGCTAAGAGCATTGGTACTTCATAACACCAACCAGCAAACTGTCAAGCGTGATAATTATCATATTATCCTTCCCTCGGGGAGGCCTATGTCCAATAATAAGCGTCGATTAAGTGATGAATTCCATTTAACTCATTTGCCCAATATTTCATCTGATATTACGTTTGGCTGAAAATATAAAAAAATATAAATATAAATTCTCTATAGTAATAATAACGTGCATATAGATAGACAGAAGACTTATTTATTAAATAAACTAACTACTGCTTCAAGCACTATTTATTGCTACAGTAAATATTTAAAATTAAAATGTCTTACATGTAGATTGCAAAAGAATTTCTTGTAAAAATTACTGCTCCGCTTAGAGCAAGTATGTAATTTAGCATGTCCACGCTGCGTTTTTATAGTATTAAAAATAGTTGATTGAGTTTCGTAGTTAATTTTTCTAGCCTAGGTCCATATATTGAAACTCTGGTGAAACGAGCGCTAGCTCGTTATAGGATTTTCGTTAGAGTTATTCATCGATGGGTGGGCAATTGACCCATTATATCACCCTGGTCAGTGTCTAGTCGTCTACGTCACCCACAGGCAAGAGATGGGTTGGTGAACTGTATTCTCACTCCATCACCACACGAACAAGTATACATACATACTCTTTATATATATATATATATATACAACTTTACATATATATTATTATATCGTTCGTCAAATAAATTGGGTATCAAGTTTAATTTGAGTCATAGGCAATGCTGGTTCAGCACAGCTAATATTTGCAAACGAAATTTTGGTGCACGCGTATGTATACACATATTATAATCACAAAGATTTGATCATAGTATACATTCCAGCATTAATAAATTATTTTCTTTAATAAGTTTTCGAACAGATTTTTACGAAATTCATGTAGTAAGAGTTTTCGAAGAAAATTTTCTTGTTTAAATTAAACTCTTACAAAATTACGTAACTTGGGACGAACCATGTCCAAGTCGGGATATTTGTGCAAAGCATAATTACGCATTCATGGTAGATTTTTGTTTCCATTCTCCCTCGAGCCTTTTATAAACTTGCTATCTGAATATAGTTTTGAAACATTTACTGGACACTAGAAATAAATATGAGAAAGTTTTATAACGATCTACTTTTATCAAACAAAAATCTTAATAAGTAAATTAATAAAAAAAGGTTTTATATTTCTAATTGTAACCACTTTTTCGTTCATTATATCATCTGTATGTAATGTTTTGTTAATCGAGCTATATATAAACCACCTTTATTATAAATTTCTTTCATTATGTATTCATCTAAAATCATCAAAAACTATTTAGCAAACCTAAAAGTGCACGATTCATAACGCTGATTCCATTCTTATAAAGAAAAAAACCCAAAAAAATAATTAAAAGAACACTTTCAAATTTCGCGGCATTTTGAACCGGCTTAGAACAGAGAGACGCTATGCATACGCATTTTGAACGTTACGTTCTTTTCAACCATTTTTTTAATACTAAACTAGCCGATCCAAAAGACGTTCATCATCATCTTGCTCTTATCCCAATTACTTGGGGTCGACGCAATATGTCATCTGTTTTGACATATTGCAAAAAGTTTCGGCAATGACTTTTATGACCGGCCGCCTGCCTGACGTTAACCCTCCTTGGGAATGTAAACGTTGACCCAAATGGTACCAGATGGAGTTGGTCCGGGTCAATCTAGGGCTCTTAGTCGTCTTTTACGACACCCACGAGCAAAGCAGGGGTTGGTAGTATTCGAAGCTGCTACCATACATCATCCGATCCAAAAGACGTTGTTTTGTTAAAATCTAAAATAATAGTAAAAGTAATTCTCCTTGAAATCGACAGCAGCGCCACCTATCGGGTCCAATTGTGACTCTAATCTAAAAATTCATCAACATCTGTCCAGCTGTTTAGGAGGATTTCAGTTATATAACACGTACACAAGAAATATATTTATACTAGCAGACCCGGCCACGCGTTGCTGTGGCTAATGTTTTTGTTATATTACATTTTATTAAACTATTTAAGTGGAACTGTAGGAGAACATCTGTCAATGAGGTCGTCATATTTTTTTACAAATGGCATCTATGTAAAAAGCAAGTTAAAATCGTATATGACACGTTTGTAGGTTTGACAAAGCAGCGCCATCTATTAATTAATTACTCAATCCGGTCAACAGATATTGCCATCTGTTAAAAACGTTTGGAGTTAACTGAAAATTTTGAATGTTAAATAATAGACAAATAATTTGCAATAAAATAATATTGCGACTATAAATTAAGATGTAAGCTATCCTATCTTTCAAGTTGGATCAAACTGCACACAGTGTGCAAATTTGATTAAAATCGGTTAAGTAGTTTAGGAGTCCATCGCGAACAAACAACGTGACACGTAATTTATATATATTAAGATATATAAAGATAACATAAATGTTCTTTAAAAATATCAAAAAGGGTTTAATGGAGTATTTTTTCTGACTTGCGTATATTTATATTCAATAGGCAAAATAGGAATAGATAGATACTTTTTTTTTACTTCGAGCTATTTCTTCATTTCGCTCAAACCAATATCGAGCACTACCTTAACACGAAACGTAGGAACAAAGTAAGTAAAACTAAATACAAAAATTAGTCATGCATCTTTAAATAATTGAATAACCTTATTTATTTTATACAACATTATCAAATAATTAATGTTATCACATAATTAATTACTTTTACATATCTCACTTCAAATAAATTAATTTGTCACCTATCCTCGTTCTATTTTGTTGAAATGTTTGATGAATTAATTGTTAAGCAACACTGCATAGTTAGTTATTAACTTTTATATTTGTAGTATACTCGCGCAATTTTGTAAGCGTCACATAAGAAAAAGAGAAGATTAGTGAATGGACGTGGTAGATATCTACAACTCGCAGTGCATGCAGAGGAAGCTATTAAAATAAATAAATTTTCCCCATTTATTCGAAACTAAATGGAAAAATTAATTATAATTTAAAGTAATTAGAATAAATTTACATAAAAAGTCTAAAGTTTAAAACATAAAATATTTAATATTTAGCAACAGTTACGGTAACAATAGTTACGATTCCAATCGTCGTTAACATAGCAACGTTTAAAATGTCAATGGTTAATATAACACCCGTTATTATGACAGTGGTTATAATGACAGAGGTTATCAAGGCATGGAATCATTTGTAATTATAGAAAAGAAAATAATTCTTATAGGATTTTCGTAACCTGTGTTCTAACATTTACATCTATATTGCGAAAGGGGTACCTATAGAATTTGAAGTACATCAGGATGATTGGTTTCGGATATGTCGCGATGAGGCAGTCAATAAGTGGTCTCTCACTTATATGTATAATTGTCTTCCCCGTGGGACTTGGAGGCGGAAATGTTCGCCGGATTGTATCGGCGGGTGACGGGGGTGCGGGCGGAGGCGGTGTGGTCTCGTTGATTGAGCTCACCGCCTGGCGCGTCGACGCCCGCCGAGACGTCATTGCCCGTTGGGCAGTCCAGCTGGAGAGACCTCGGTTCGGGATGCGAATCGTGGAGGCCTTCTGGCCGGTGCTGATGCAGTGGTTGGAAAGGCGGCACGGGGTGCCCTCTTTCCGACTAGTGCAGGTGTTGACGGGGCATGGGTGCTTCGCCAAATACCTGCATAAGGTCGTTGGGAGGGAGAGTACACCGTCCTGCCACCACTGCGATTGCGACGAGGACACGGCGCAGCATACGCTCGAGGCCTGCGCCGCTTGGGCAGCGCAGCGCCGTGAACTCGTCGCTATCATCGGTGCCGACCTGACGCTGCCGACTATCGCCAGGGCGATGGTGGGCAGCGTCAGGAACTGGGACGCGGTCGCAGCCTTCTGCGAGGCAGTGATTTCGCACAAGGAGACGGCGGATCGCCTGCGCGAGGAGCGCAGCCTTGATGAGGCGATCCGCCGCCGGCGTCTGGGGCGGCGGATCGCCCTGGCGCGAGTATTTGCGCCTCATGCCACCCTAGCCTAGGCCGCGGGTGACGTGATCGGGGAATTAGTCCGTCACCCACTGAGAGGCCGACCGCGTGAGGAAAGACCGACGGAGGGGGGGGGACGTCGGTCGATGGAAGAGTACCCCTAATAGGGGGTATTCCGTCGGGCCGACCACTGATGACAAATAACCCTGCTCCGGTGGTCGGCCCAACGACGAAGGCGACGTGCACGTGGGTGGGTTGCGGGTGTGCGTGCTTACGCCCCTCTGTCGCCCTGGACGGAGTGGTGCGAGGAGCGCGTCTACTGCAACCCACCCAAAAAAAAAAATTCACTACCCAATACACGATTCTAATTCACTGGTTAATCCTATTCTAAACGCTGAAATATCCTTTTGGGCCTATTGAGCTATTAATTAAGCAAAATTCACTTCTACAGTACCAGCTAGTTATGTACCATTTCACGTAATCGTAAGCTAACTAATTTATATTGTATAAATTAATTATATCCGTGTGGTGATGGAGTAAGAACACAATTCACCACCAGCTCTCTTGCTCGTAGGTGTCGTAAAAGGCGACTAAGGGATTAAATATGCTTATAACACCTATGCAAGAGAACAACTCAAAATAAAATTATAAAGCAATACGTTTGACCAGCGTGGTACAACATGTCAAACTCCATCACATTGTGGAGGAGTTTGAGCCTTTTTTTCTCCTCTCTTTCGCCATTGGGCCGATCACCGGTTCCGGTACCGAGTTCCTTGTCCTCCGTGGTCAGCCCTTTTTTTTTAGGGTGGGCCATGGTCAGCGCACCCACCGCCCGGCTCCGTCCGGGGCGACAGAGGGGCGGCGCGCGGCCTCATGACCCACTCGTGACACGTCGCATTCGTCGTTGGGCCGACCACCAGTGCAGAGTAACTTGTCTTCAGTGGTCGGCCCGACGGAATACCTCGGTCGCAGGGTACCCTCTCCTCTCGATGTTCCCCCTCGAGAACGTCGGTCGCCGCCGCGCGGTCAGCCTCTCTGCGGGTGCCGGACTAAATGGAGTTTAAGCCTAACAGTAGGACGTATAATTGCTGAAATAATGAAGATGACGAAATTAATTATTTTACAACAGTGTAGGAGTTTATAAAATAAAACAATTTCCTTGCTTTTTCTATTGAATAACTTCAAATGTTATCTCTCTATATGTAACCAAGACCAGGGAGTAAACAAATACAGTTAGCCATTTCTATCAACTGCATTATTTACTGCTGTTTGATTCATTTTTAACATTCTAATACGGGGACTAAGCCTATTCTATAATAGAAAGGTAAATAATACAATTTAGGCCGGGAGATAAAGTGGCATAAGGGTTTATTTCGAGTTATCCTTTGCTTGTAGTAATATCATATGAGATTAGCTTTTCTTAGTTGACTCTAGAAGATTCGCGGAAAAGAACCGGATGGTAATATATTGAAGTTTTTTAATTTATATAGGTATATTAAAACATACTTTTTTTTGGGGGGTGGGTTACGGTCGGCGTACTCCACGCTCCACTCCGTCCGGGGCGACAGAGGGGCGTAAGCACGCACACCCGTAACCCACCCATATAGCACGTCGCCTTCGTTGTTGGGTCGACCACCGGTGCAGTTCCATGACTTCAGTGGTCCATATTAAAACACACTAAGAAGAATTAGATTTAAGAGGATTATAACTTAAGAAGGAATCTCTTAAAACTTTAATTTCTAAAACCCTTGATAACATATATATTCAATTTCTGATGTTTACGTGAGTATAACACATCCTTACTTCCTTCCTTACTAATATTATAAACGCTGTGAAAATGTGAAGATATTTGTTGCTCTTTCACGCAAAAACTACTGAATGTACTTTGATGAAGCTTCACAATAATATAGCTTACATAACAGAATAACACATGGGCTATAACTTATCCTGATATTCCCACGGGAAGAGGAACTGCTGTTGAAACCGCAGGGCGTTGCTACTTATAAATAAAACTGCTTTTACAGATTTTATCGCGTTTGTATTTGATCTTTTAATGTTTGACTATTACACCTTTTCACTTACAATGACTTTACAATGACATCTTAGTCCGACCGTGACCATGAACGCTGTAAAGTGTTCGAAACGTCGAGTAATCAAAAATATCACAAATGTGATAAAATTTGTACAAATAGTTTTATTTGTAATACTAGCAACCCACCCTCGCTTCGCCTCGGTTTCAGTCGCTTAAACCCGCGTAGTTCCCGTCCCTGTGGGAATACCGGGATAAAATATAGCCTATGTTACTCCCTGATATTATAGCTTTCCATTGGTGAAAGAATTTTTGAAATCGGTTCGGTGGTTTAAGCGTGAAAGCGTTACAAACAAACAAACAAAAAAACAAACATCCTTACTTTCGCATTTATAATATTAGTATGGATTATAACGTACTTCTTAATCACTTATACTTATTGCGTTGAAAGCATTTATTACATAAATAAATTATAGTAATATTTCCTCGACAAACTCCTACGTTATACTAAAATCGCAAAAGTCAAAATGTTAATTCACAAAAGCAGTCCAAAAATAAGTAATTGGATCTAAATCAGATTTTTTGGAATTTATGTCGCTGTCTATTTATTATACATCACATGAATAAAAATTTCAATAAATTAGGTACTAACCTATATTAAAAATTGATAGATATATGTTCTATTATATTTTGGAATGCATGGAGTGAATAGGGTAATATGAGTAGCTCGACATATTTACAAAAACAAATAGGTCATTGTTTCGGCTTTAAGTAACAATATCTAGTTGACCTAGCTTCACTCGGGGCAAGAAAACTTCAGATTTAAATTCAACGGAACAAAATACATGAAAATCATACTCAATCTGAGTCCAAAAAAATGTTTATTTCGAAAACTTCAATTTTTCATGATTTATTGCCATTTTTTTGGGTTTTTCGTTTTTCTCAAATTTGGACGGCTCACCGGGCTTATTAGCTTTTAGATTTAGATTCAATTATTTGAAATACACAAAAATCATACGTGCTCCGGGTCCACAAAAATTTTTTCATTGCTGTGACTGCAGTTTTTAGCAATATTTGGCCTTTTTTGAGGTTTTTTGCATTCCACTCAAAACTGGAGGGTGACCGAGCCAAACGCCCAAGCCCATTAAAATATTTTTTTCACAATTTTTTTTTTTGACGAAATTATTTAGATATATATCAATAAAAAATATAAATGATGAAATAATGAAAAAATATCAAAAAATAACACCGAGGTTCGATCTCACGCTGTTTGAATGCGACTGGACAACTTCTCAACTGAGCTATTCTCGCTCTTGACAGCTACGGCGAAATTCGAATTCGTATTCAGAGAATGTCAATAACATTTTATGTCACTGTATTGATTAGCTAAAAACATCGACAAAACAACATTTTCTGTAAATAAAACCTAGCTAGATCGATTTTTTGGCTCCGAAACCTCTAGTATGCCAAATTTCAAAATCGTTGGAGCCGTTTTCGAGATCTTAAAAATTTATGTAGGTATATATATATATATATATATATATATACAAGAATTCCTCGTTTAAAGATATAAAATTATGGAAAATAAATAAACAGAATATTTATACTTACACGTATTGTATGAAATCCACGGAATTTGAGTTTTTATTTATTTCCTTTTTTTAATTTTTATTTATTACTCAAGCTAGTTGGTCATCTAATATCCATTCGTTTTCTATAGTATTATAGTATTAATAGATTATTTCAAGCATCTCTTTCTTTTCGATGTGGTGACGGAATAAGAATACTATTTACCGCTCTCTATCTTGCCTGTGGATGTCGTTAAAGACGACTAAGGGATATAATACGCGTGTAACATCTATGCGAGAGAAGGCAAACTCGAAATAAAACTCTATACCAACTTGTCTGACCAGCATGGTATAGTAAGATCAATTTCCCTCCTATTCTGGAGAAGGCTCGAGCCCATCAGTGGGACGTATATGAGCCGAGATGATGAGACGATCTCTTTCTTAATGTTGCCTACAGTTTTGAGATACGACTTGAAATATACAAAATACTAACATAAAATTTTATGACTCAAATATTATGAATAAACCATACTTAAATATATAAATTGCTAGATCCTACACAATTAATTAAAGCAAAGTGAAGAAAATTTCTCGGATAAACAGATTTCCCCACGATACTTTCTCTTCACACTTAATTTAACAATTTGGATATTATAAAAAATGTGGGTACAAAAATGAATCTTCATTTTATTAACGTTAATGCTAATGAAACCATTACATTATATCTCCATTCATTCCTTTTAGCCCATATAAGTCCCATTATCAGGCTCGAGCCTCCTCCACAATAAGAGGGAAATTTACCTTTACACTGGTCAGAAGTATTGATATAGGATTTCAATTCGTGTGTTCATACTCTTGTATATATATTATATGGATATTTAATCCCTGAGTCGGCTTTTACAATACCCACGGGCAAGAAAGTGAGTGGTGAATTGTATTCTTACTCTGTCAGCACACCAAAATATATTACCTTTGATTATATACACGACGTGTATATAATCAAAGTATATTACATATATTTTCATAGATATTACTAATTATATAGCTTATTTCGCAGCCCGAAGAGCCTTTGTTTTATCAACTCATCATAACTGATCGGGTTATTCTGTGGTTTCTATCCAATCATGCTTTCTAATCACTGCATGCATGGAGGGATCGCTGACGCTCTGGCTATCCCTATCCCACCAAGAGTTACCCGGTCACCCTGCCATCTCATCTACCTAGTTTCTCTGCTATGCCTTCTATAAATTTAAAGCAGTGGTAATGAGTTCGGGCCTAAAACATATTGTGTTAAGCGTAAGCGCTAACCCAATATATTTTAGAAAATGCATCACACCCAAGAACTAATGTTTCAATCTGTATTTCTTATAACTAAGATTTGTAATCGATATAATTATCTTATCTGTATGGTGACGGAGTAAGAATAGAATTCATTACCCCCCCTCTTACCTGTGGATGTCGTAAAAGACGATAAAGGGATATAATTTGCATACAACATCTACGCAAGAGAAGGGAAACTGGACATAAAATCCTATGCCAACACGTCTGACCAGCGTAGTATATTAAATCTATTTCTCTCCCATTGGTCACAATAGATTGTAGGTACTACGCTATTCCCAAACCCAATTACGAGACGTATTTAGGACCAAGATCTACATTGTTCTTATAATGTTCAAAATTAACACCCGTCCCAATATCAGATACAAGAACTTAGTCCAAATATGGAAAATTAGCTTACTACGCGACTATATTCTTACTCAATTACAACAATAAAGAAATAGGACTTACGAATAATAAAATCTACAAAATCTTGTAAGCAAAATCACTATATAATGTTAATGGCTAGTTTTATTACGCATGTAACCCTTAGTTAATATTTGACATTTTTTCTTATTTTGGTAATAAAAATGGAAATGATTTATGGCTGTTTGTAACATTTATTTTGGAGTAGAGGAAATAGTTTCATTTCTGTAGTAAAATATTAACCGGATACATAAATAATATTACGGATATTACATTCATGACATAATATTATATATATTACTAGCAACCCATCCTCGCTTCGCTTCGGTTTCAGTCGCTTTACCCGCGGCGTAGTTCCCGTTCCTGTGGGAATACCGGGATAAAATATAGCTTATGTTATTCCCTGATATTATAGCTTTCCATTGGTGAAAGAATTTTTGAAATCGGTTCGGTGGTTTAAGCGTGAAAGCTTTACAAACAAACAAACATCCTTACTTTCGCATTTATAATATTAGTATGGATGCGTGTAGTACCATATGTCTGTCACAAATATTGTTATTGGTTTGATTCCCATGTAGGGCAAGGTTATGTAGAGTTCATAAAAGATTGTTCTGATTCTAAGTGTAATTATATGTCCGTTAAATAGGTCTTTGAAAAATAAAACTTTTTGAAGTGAAACTTCTTTGCGCGCATGAGGGTAAATTTTTTACGGATGAAACGCGTCACGAAGATGTGCAGCGTTCTTGTCGAAGAAAAGGGAGAGAGCGCTTGAGACCCATTGAGAGAGAGTGAGAAAGGGCGAACATAGCACAGCCATGGGGCGAGAGTAGAAAGCAAGCGATTGAGAAAGATCGATATTTTTTTTTTAGTTTTTTTCTTTTATTCTGGTAAATAACACATGGAACCAAAGAAGTTTTACTTCTGACATGCGTACTTAGTACTCACGCTATTTTTTTATATATATTTTAAAATTATGTCGTAATTTTTATTAATAACCGTTGCGAAAATTCTTAATATTGTTTTTATTTATTATAAGCAATTTTAAATAGATAAAGTTTAAAAAAAATCATGTAATTTCATGCGCGTCACGATTAGTCATAACATTTGTGACGATATAATTATTAGAGAATTTCGCGACAATACAGTGTCAACGTATGAATTGAATTAAAATTAGTTTAGTATTGAATCCGAAATTTAGTACCCGAAAAATTATTATTGACTACTTTTATTTAGTTGTATGTAGTAAATCATTTATGTATATTTGTGATAATACATCACATGTGGGATAGTGATATGAGATTTTCTTAAAAATATTACGTAAGTACATACTTGATCTAGTGCGTAATAAAAATACAAAAATGTTAAATTAACGTTGCACGGAATTTTTCATTTCATTTAACCTCTAGTGAAAATAGAGATGTGACTTGAAGGGAAAATAATCGATTTTTTGTTCTTTAAAATAAATCGATTATAAAATAATCAATTACTTAAAAATTAATCGATTATAAAATAATCGATTTTTTTCTCCCAACAGGATTATGATGACTTTTTTTTTAGAAAATGTGAGCTTTATTTTCTAATATAGTATGAAACAATCGTGATGAATTTTTTTTTTAGAAAATCTGGCAGTGAATAATCGATTAATTTCGATCGAATTTCGAATAATAAAAAATCGATTATTACTCGATTATTTTTTTGTAATAATCGATTATTATAAAAATCGATTATTTTTTCACATCCCTAAGTGAAACAATAAAAAATGCAGATTTTTTTTTATTATTCTTACATTTCGGTATTATCCGTGTGGTAACAGAGTAAGAATAAAGCTCAACATTCGCCCTCGCACATAGAGAGAGCCAAACAAAATTTAAAATAATCTAATATTAATAATAATCAATGCGTTCACCCAGTGCAGTACAGAAGATCATAATCATCGTCATTTCAGCTCATATACGTCCCCCTGTTGGGCTAAAACCTCCTCCACACTAGGAAGGAAGTTGACTTACTATACCACGCTCATATACATCCCATTACTAGCCTCCTCCATAAAGAAAGGGAAATTCGCTGGTTAGACGGGTTGGCATAGGATCTACAAGTTTTCCTTCATTTGTATAAATGTTATTTGAATATTGTAATCCCTTAGTCGTCATTTACAATACCACAGGTAGGAAAGGGGGTGGTGAGTTTTATTCACACTACGGAGACAACTCCACACGGGGGCATTAAAATTATTTCATCATTCATCATGATTTCAGCTCATGTACGAGCCTCCGTCACAATAGAAGGGAAATTGATCTTACTATTTCTTCTTCGACACGGCCAAGATAAGGAGTGGTAAAATTACGTACTGAATGATAATATAACCATGGCACTACTGCCTACGTCGTTTGAAATAAAGGCGTGAACATTTAATTATATACTTAGAATCAAATGACAAGTATCACTAAAATTGTGATATTCTATGTAGCGTTTTTAAAGTTAAAAGAGAAAAATCGGGCACAAATTTAAAGAAACTGAAAGACTTAATTAAACAATTAATTAAATTATGAATTGATGAGTTAGAAAACATAGCTCTTTTTTACTTTTAACAAGGTATAAGAACATACTGCGTATATAATATAAGATAAGACCAGGCAAATAATGACCCAATCAGGTTTCTCACATTATTAACATTCAAATGATCCATTCTGTTCGGGCTTGGTCAAACAAGCTGAATTGGGTAAACCTTCGCTCCTTATATAAGGCGTATAACCAAAATTGCCAGCGACTTGTCACTTACGGGGAACACAGTTATTATCGTATCATTTACTAATCAATCACTTTTACTCACTAATGGACCTACATCGACGGTCTAAATAATATTCAATAATTTACTGTGTTATAAATATATATATAAGAGCAGATCCATTAATTTTCAACGAAAATGCGCACACTTTGGTCAGCGATTTTGATGCTGATTTTTTCTTCAAAAGTAGATAAGAAAAGGAAATTATTCTGAAAATTTGTGGCCGATTCATCGAATCTTAAATTTTTGCACCCGATTTCATCGGAATCCGGTCACTGGAGAAATAATAGAATGTTGAAAAAAAAAACAAACAATTTATTCATCATCATCATCACAGCTCATACACGTCCCAATGTTGGGCTCGAGTCGTCAGACGTGTTTATATAAGGTTTTATTTCGAGTATTCCTTGCATAGATGTTATATTTAAATCATATCCCTTAGTCATCTTTTACGATACTCACGGGCAAGAGAGTGAGTGGTGAATGGTATTCTTACTCCGTCACCACACGGAGGAATTTATTAGTATTTTTTAAAAAAATGTAACTCGGCTTCTATATAAATTAGAACCTCGGTAACGATAGCATTTACCTCTAAGAAAAAAAAATATAATTGCTGTAAACTTATATTTGGCCAAGCAGGAAACTGCCGACTAAACTACCGTTGCAGTTATAATAAAGTTATTTTCAAAATGATCTTAAATCAAAGATTTTCAAATTCATGATCAAATAATAGCTGATATCTTTTATGTAGCTATATTTTATTGACATCAGCCCTAATTTTCTACAACTTCTCTGATTGCCGCCATTATATCGCTGTTGAGGTGCTTTGGACATGTAGAAAAAATGAGTGAAGAAAGAATGAAGCAAGTATCCAAAGCAAGTGTGAGTGGGACGGTTGCAAGAGGAAGATCACGCCGTACGTTTCTGGATCAAATTGGAGATATGCTGGTGAAGGGTCACGTTAAGAGTACGCGTAACCATAGAGCATCCATGAAGAATTTGATGAGTCTGTGTGAAGTAATGAAAGTATGTCAGGATCGTGGCTTGCGGCAATCCATAGTCTCTACCTACCCCTCTAGGAAATAGGCGTGAGGCTATGTATGTATGTTACTTACATATATTTTTGTATATTTACAATAATACAATATATTTTTGTGAAAATTTTATTAGGTATAAGTCCAATGATTACTTTTTTGTTATTAAATTAGATACCAATATTTTATTCAATTACTCTTTGTAACTACTATTTATGCTCATTAGAATGGCGTATTAAGCTCGATTATACTTGTATTATATACACATAATATTCACATTTATACTGTTTAACAATATTCTTATGCACTACACATATTCGTTCCACTTTCCATTTTTGAACAAATTTTTCTAAAAAGTTTCGAAATTAGATAAAGATGATGATAAATCATCATCATCTTGCTCTTATCCCAATTACTTGGGGTCGACGCAATATGTCATCTGTTTTGACATATTGCAAAAGTTTCGGCAATGACTTTTATGACCGGCCGCCTGCCTGACGTCAACCCTCCTTGGGAATGTAATCGTTGACCCAAATGGTACCAGATGGAACTCCATCTCCCAGACCAACTGGTCTGGGTCAATTTAGGGCTCTCAGTCGTCTTTTACGACACCCACGAGCAAAGCAAGGGTTGTAGTATACGAAGCCGCTACCACACAGCAAGATGATGATAAATATGTTATATATTTAGTTACACTATTGTTGTGTGATGACAATTACAAATACTATCAACCTTCTTTTTTACTTAGCCCATCGGTAAGACAGAGTAGGTGGTGAATAATATTCTTATTCCGTCACTACACGGCAAGTTAATTAGGTTTTAGTTTACAATAAACGTAACAAGACAGCAGTTTTTTGCATTGAGATTACTCATCGTTAGTGGTAGGACCACACTGTTGACAGTTGTCTGTCTGCAGCCGCGGGACCGTCCGTCCGGGGTAGTACCACACTCTTTTGTTTTTTTGGGGTAGGTCGCGGTCGGCGCCCTCCTCGCACCACTCCGTCCAGGGCGACAGAGGGGCGTAAGCACGCACACCCGCAACCCACCCCCTTCCGCGTGAAGAAAAACCGACGTTCTCCCCCTTGAGGACGACGTCGGTTTTTCCTCAAGCGGTCAGCCTCTCGGCGGGTGATGGACTAATTCCCCGGTCACGTCACCCGCGCCCTCGGCTGGGGCGGCATGACGCGCAGGTAGCCGCGCCTGCGCCGCCCCAGTCGCCGGAGGCGGGTCGCTTCGTCGAGGCTACGATCCTCGCGCGCGCGACCCGCCGCCTCCTTCTGCAAGATCACTGCCTCGCAGAAGGCTGATAGTACCACACTCTCGCAGAAAATCGACGTCCTAATAGCAAATGTGCTTCGTTCAGTGAGCGAGAAAGCCGGAAGCCTAACTTTCTAATAATTTTTGCGTGTGGTGGGTTTTAGTGACGCTTTTAGTATCATCGGATCTCATTGCACGCATTCACACTCCCTTCACTTTCTTCGCGGTAGGTAGCGGCCATGCAAAGGTCCATGAGCGGCAGCAACACTTACCATCAGGTTTACTGTTTGCTCGTTTGCTACCATTTGCAATTAAACAAAAAAAGAAAACCACCAGGCAGACCACCGAGTTCAGGAAATCAGTAGCGGTCTAAAAGACGATGTGTAGTTTATACGACAGGTTATGGGGCCGCCAGCCTTTTCGTCACCGCGGACGATACGCCGAGGGTGTATCCAGACTATACTCTGTCAAAAATATTTTAAACTATAACAAGCCGAATAAGATATTTATAAAAAAAAAAAAAAAAAATTCTTCAACTATTTCTAAACTGTTGGCAAAAAGGCTTTCTTTTTTACGAAAATCATATGACCTCTTTATTAAAGTCAGGTGTGGAGCAAATGTGACGAATAAAGTTTTTTTTTTATCATTCAAATGAGGGACTAGTATTATAGCTGATAAAATGTTTCTGTTTGTTTGAAGTCACAAAGCCTTTTATCTCAACTTTATAAATTAATCTGAAAAGTTGTAATTCGACAAATTTACTTTTGTTTGGTAGACATTGATTCTTTTTACATAAAGCTGGATTACATTAAGGGTCAACAATAAATTTCAACCTGTACTCCATCTACTTTAAAAGATACAAATATAAAATATAATCACGCAAAATAATGTGCTGTTGTATTTAAAACTGTCTCAAAAAAAAAATGTTAAAAGTTTAAAACTATAGCCAAGACTAAGCTATTCATTTTTTAAGAAAATGAAAAATTGCGTGACGAAATGTTAACGAGTAAGTCGCCGTAGTAACAATGAAACTTATAACCATCTCTAAGCACAGTTTATGTTGCTACTCAAATTTTCTGATGGCAAGCGCAATAGAAATATAGGGCCTTTTGTACCTGCAAGCATTCAAAGCTCCCCTTCGCCCCGAACAATTAAAGACAACAGAGAAAGCGGTGAGCGAGTCTGTTGAGCCAAATGCGTCAAATAGGTGGGCCATCGGTACCCAACCTTGTCATCAGTAGCCGGTCGAGGTGGGTTACGTTTCACAGATGATCTGCAGGTGATGTACTAATTCCCTGTCCGATTACCTGCTGCTACGGCCACGTTCCGGCGATAGAGCGTATCGTTGCAGAGGAAGTCCTACCGCTTACATTCCGTCGCCTTCTGCCGCAGAAGACTGCCCTCCAGAAGTCACTTTCACGTCAGCTTGCAGCGTCATGTTGGCGCCGAGGGTTACGAGTCTGCGGCGCTGCGTCGTCTGGGTCACATTGACCTCGAGCGTATGTTGCATTGTGTCCTCCTCACAACTGCACTGATGGCAGGACGAAGTCATCTCCCATCTAACGACTGTGTACAGGTACTTGCCGAAGCAACCATGGCTTGACAACACTTGCACTTGGAAAGGGAGTGCTCCGTAACGTTGCTCTGTCCAATTTATCAGCATCAGCCGGTTGGGCCTTCATGATCTGAACACCGAACCAAGAGCTCTTCAGCCGTGCTGTCTAACTAGCAATGACCTCCCGGTAAACTTCTTCGTGCCAGGCGGCCGTCTACTCCTTTAAATTGGTTTCCTTCTCCTTTAATCAGGTTTTTAAGCATAGATATCGTGTAATTATTCATGTCAGTATGGAAAGAACCTCCTATTTCAATAATGCAAACAGTCACTTTAATATTATTTATTTATATAGATGCTACCACCATCATTCTTACTAGCATTTATTGCTAATTAAAAATGTTAGATAAATACAAAGTGACCGTGGGTGTCGTAAAAGACGATTAAATGATATAATATGTAACTTCCATGCAAGAGAAGAAAAACTCGAAACAGAAGCCTATACCAACACGTCTTTTTAGGGTGGCATAGTAGGTCAATTTTCCTCCTATTGAGGAGGAAGTTCCTGCCCAGCAGTGGGACTAAGATGATGATAATAATAATGATGAAAGTTCTTTGTAATACAAGCTTTATTTCCTTAGTGCGTGGTGTTTACGTCACTATATAACTGAGGTTGTTATAATACTGCTATTTGTCAAGCACACTTGACGTACTGTGACACAGTTTATAAAGTGCCTAACTTTTCGTTGCAGTATTATAATGTGGTAAGAAAATTTCCATATTTATTATACCTTTAATGTATAAATTAGAATGAGTTTTAATCTGAACTACTCTTTTAGTCTCTTCTTAAAAAGCTAGATAGCTAATGTGTATATATACATAGAACAGCACTTAACAGCGTGAGACTATAAATGTAATAATTTATTTTTATTTTATGATGATATTATTACTGAAACGTATTATAAATAGGCTAATGCTGCTTGAAAATGACGCCGCGGCACTTTATTATCGGCGCCTCGATGGAGATTGGTAGGTGAAGGAATATCTACCGGCAAGTCACAGAATTCAAGATATCTGTGGTAGTACCCCGCTCAAGTGACGGTAGAAATATTACGGTAGGTTATAGGAGTAAGAATGCAATTCACCAACCCGTGTCATGCTCGTGGGTGTCGTAAAAGACGAGTAAGGGAATAAATATGCATATAACATCTACGCAAAAGAAGGAAAACTTTATATGAAACCTTATAGCAACACGTCTAACCAGCGTATCAATTTTACTCTTATTGTAGAGGAGGCTCGACCCCAACAGTGGGTTGTATGTGAGCTGTAATGATGAGTAAGGACGGGGCTCACTCAAGATGGTTTAAGTGTGGTTTGACTAGATCATAATTTTTTATTATTTTTTTATATTGCAAACGGTGGCAAACGAGCAAATAGTACACCTTTTTTTATTTTAGGGGTGGGCTGCGGTCGGCGCGCTCCTTGCACTACTCCGTCCGGGGCGACAGAGAGGCGTAAGCACGCACACTCACAACCCACCCACGATACACGTCGCCTTCGTCGTTGGGCCGACCACCGGAGCAGGGTTACTTGTCATCAGTTGCCGGCCTGACGGAATGCCCCCTACTTGGGGTACCCTCCCATCGACCGACATCCCCCCCTCAGGGAGAACGTCGGTCTTTCCTCACGCGGTCGACCTCTCAGCGGGTGATGGACTAATCCCCGGTCACGTCACCCGCGGCCTCGGCTAGAGCAGCATGAGGCGCAAATACTCGCGCCTACGCCGCCCCAGTCGCCGGCGACGGATCGCCTCATCGAGGGTGCGCTCCTCGCGCAGGCGATCCGCCGCCTCCTTCTGCGAGATCACTGTCTCGTAGAAGGCTGCGACCGCATCCCAATAAATAGTACACCTGATGGTAAGTGTCTCTGCCACTCATAGACCTTTGCATGTCCGCTGCCTACCGCGAAGAAAGTGAAGGCGTGCAATGAGGTTGGTGATACTAAAGGCATTACTAAAACAGTAGGTTTTAGTAATGCCTTACACGCAAACACTCTCGGAAAGTTCGGCTGCCGGCTCTCTCGCTCACTGAACGAAGCGCAGTAACAAAATGCTATTACTCGGATGTTGATTTTCTGCGAGAGTATGATACTATACCGGACGGACCGGCTGTAGAAAGATAACAGTCAACGATAGCAATACTACTAAAATAGTAACAAACGAGTATAACATAACACTTCATTTTCCTAGTTTAGGATACGATAAGCAATCTTATATTTACAAAAACTTGTTTACGAGGGACAAATGAATGTAGGTACTCAAACCCATCCATTTGAAATCCATTTCAATTGGACCAGCGTGGACTGGCGTATGACAATCAAACTGTCGCTCGTAATAGTCGTCTTTATAGGAGACGTGCGCCATCTATCAGAAAACGTTTACACATTGTTTCATATCTTTTTAAACTAATGTTTTGTTACAGCGGCCATTCATAAATTGTGATTCAATAATAATTATCTTTCGCTGGACAACTTTGTTTATTTGATGATGAGATATAAATATGATGGAAATTGTGTAAATACCATCACCTTTCCTATCTCTCTCAACTGCTCTCAGAGATTACCAAGAACCGTAAACGGTTAACATCTATACAAAAAAGAAATTAGGCATTTATTCTACTTCAACGGTCAACGAAGTATTGGGGGCCAATTACCTTTTCAGTACTACAGGCAATAATAGCAGTGGTATGTATACAAACTAAAGAAAAATTAATACACGAACAATAGCATCATAACGTATAATTGCAAAACTGTTCTCTAGTGTAACAAATAATAACCGCAGAGATACTGCGATAATAAAGAATAACTTCAGAAATTATAAGCTGACAATAAATAAATTACAATTTAAATAGTATGAAACAGAAATGTAATGCCAATTAAAGGACAATCAAGACGCGTCTAACAATATCTCATTTGTCAAATGATGCAGCTTAGACGTTATCAGGAAACAGATGAACATACATTACGATTGAACTCATAACCTTCCTTCGTAGTCGGATAAACATAGGTACATACCGCCCCGCCATCTGTGTCATTTTATCAATAATAATAATCATTTATTTCGTCGTCGTCTCAACTTACACATGTCCCACTGCTGGGCTCGATCCGCCTCTTCAATAAGAGGGAAGTTGACCTTACTATACCATACTGGTCAGACAAGTTAGTATAGGATTTCATTTCGAGTTTTCATTCTCTTGCACAGATGTTATATGCATATTATATCCCTTCGTTATCTTTTATGACCTCCACGGGCGAGATACAATTCACCACCCCCTGTGGTGAATTGTAATCTTACTTCGTCACCACACAGAATTTATTTCGGAATTGTTTAAGTCCATATTTTGTTAGTATTAAGAAAACTTTAAAAAATAGTGTTAATAACATTAACATACTAAATACTATACATACTAAACATACTAAATTCAATATCAATACCTCTTCATTTTCCATATCAAAATTCTATGCTAAACCGTATTGTAAGTAAGGCAGGCTAAGTCATTTTCACTCCTATTGTAAAACAATGCCACACCCATTAATGGGGAGTTTAATGGTTGTAATGAAGAATAACTAAGTGTCCTCGGTCATTTAAATTCAAATTGAGAGATAATATTATCATGATTTATAATTACTGTTGCATAGTTTGATTTAATTTTATTACGTTTATATTTAACATACAATGGAAATAAGATGGACTGACGACCTTTTGAAAGTTGCTAGGCTTCTTTGGATACAGGCGGCACTTTGTGGCGCAACATGAGGGAGACATATGTCTAGTAATGGATGGCAGAATGGCGCGAAAGGCTGAATTATGAAAATATTGGCGATTTTTTTTTTTGGCGTGGGTTGCGGTCGGCGCGCTCCTCGCACTACTCCTTTCGGGGCGACAGAGGGGCGTAAGCACGCACACCCGCAACCCACCCACGATTCACGTCGCCTTCGTCGTTGGGCCGACCACCGGAGCAGGGTTACTTGTCATCAGTGGTCGGCCCGACGGAATACCCCCTACTTGGGGTACCCTCCCATCGACCGACATCCCCCCCTCGGGGAGGACGTCGGTCTTTCCTCACGCAGTCGGCCTCTCAGCGGGTCACGGACTAACTCCCCGGTCACGTCACCCGCGGCCTCGGCTAGGGCGGCATGAGGCGCAGGTATTTGAGTCTACGCCGCCCCAGTCGCCAAAATATTGGTGATGAAAATATCACCATCTCGGCTCATGTAAATCCCATTGCTCGGTCCTCCTGCAGAATGGGAGGGTAAATTAATCTACTATATCACGCAAGTCAGACGTATTATAGCTTTTTATTTAGGTTACAGGGTTTTGTTTCGAGTTTGCCTTCTTTGTAAATACAAAATAATAAAAAAAAAATATATTAATTCAATATCCATAAAATCTATTTGACATACAAATTAGGTATTTCTTAGCAAAAGAATGGAAGAATATTTATACAACTCAGAAATTCTCTAAAGATATAGCTCAGTGTATGTAAAGGTCACAAATTAAAAGACACTCTTAAAGCCGATACGATGTATTTAGTGCAAATTATTTAATTCAAATATGAAATAACTTTATTTAACCTTCGAAACATTCTTAGGCAAACATCATACTTTATTATCATAACAGCGTAGTTCTTCAATATTTTACGTCAAACAAACATCGCGTAACTCCACAAAATGTAACCCAAACTGATTTCGTGTCAACATTTTAGAATAACATATTGGATAATGAAGAAATCATTGATAGACGGTACCTTAGTTTGTTTTTGGTATTCTTATTATATGCGCTGATGAGAGAGAGAGGGATAGAGATGTTTGAGAGGGATGTTCTTCTGGGCAATATAAAAGAACAAACTAAAATTAAGAAACAAAAATATATAGTAGAGCTTATACTACATAGCAGTACTTTTTTTGGAACTAATCCCACGACACATTCCCATCATTGTATCTCCTGTAAGTAAGTATCCACAATGGTCTCCATAAATGACACCAAGATTTGTCCTTCAGGCAGCCCTGGGTAATGTTTGTAATTATCTTGGGACCCGCAATATTTTTTTTTTTTTTTGGAAAACCTAAACCGGATGAGTGGGAGTGATTTTACTTCCCTCCTATGCAATGCGGGAGACATGAGGCAAAATTAAATAGTTAGCCAACAAATATTAGGCTGTGCAGCTATGCAAGCTGCAAAATACCAACGATATGGGAGAAGAAATGACATGTCCTTCTTTAAACGAGGTTTAAGAAGAGTATTTCCTTCACGGTAGGCAGCGGCCTGGCTGTGCCCCTGGTATTGCAAAGGTCCATGTGCAGCAATTTCACTTACCATCAGGTGTGCTGCTTGCTCGTTTGCCACGGTTGGCAAAAAAAAAAATAAAAAGAACTGGACGGTACCTACATATATGTGAGCCTTGAGATTGATTGCTATAGCAGGTATGTGTACGACTGAAAGCACGACAATTTTCCCGAGTATATACTCGAAACTATTTTCTTCTCGAAACTAGTTTCTTGCGTATATACTGCTATATCTTCTTTATATAAAAATTTCTTAAGTACGTGTGTATGTCACTGAATTCCTCCTAAACGATTGGACCGATGTTGACAAATTTTTTTGTGTGTGTTCAAAGGAGTTCGAGAATGGTTTAGATTCACAATTAGACCCGGTAGGTGGCGCTTTATTTAACAGAACAATGTTTATTGGGTCAGCTAGTAGCAGTATAATAAAATACGAGAAAAAGATTAAATCTACACACTTTATGTTTAATATAATGGATGGTCTTCCAGCAGTATCTTATTAAGCATATTCCCGACCTTCACTGAGAGGCCTAATTTTAGTTAATATTTTCTCAACCTAAACTCATCACGTAAGCAAAAATTACATGTTCACTATGTAAATATGTTGTTTATAAAGTAAGTAGTCGTTTACATAATATAAAAAAAAACTTCTAAGCTAAGAAATTTGGGTTTAACAACTTTAGCTAAACACAAATTTCTCTTCAATATTTTTAGCACTCGGCACGTAAATTGCAAATATTTTTGCGACCTTAAATCATTGCAATAATAAGTAGCATTTATAAATTATTTATTTTTTCATCGTCATATATTCACCATCATCGTAGCCCACATACCACTGTTGGGCTTGGGCCTCCTCCATAATGGGAAGGAATGCTTTGTGCATATTATATCCCTTAGTCGTCTTTTACAACATCCACGGGCAAGATAGGGAGTGGTGAATTGTATTCTTACTCCGTCACCACACGGACAGTCTACTTTTATATTATTTACTTACAAATATATTATTTCATATCTTGGGCATATAACAAATATAAAAGAGAAGGCAAACTCGAAATAAAACCCCGTAGCAACCCGTCTGACCAGCGTGGTATAGTAGATCAATTTCACTTCCAATTTGGAGGAGGCTCGATCCCAGTAGTGGGACGTATATGAGTTTTAATGTCGATATTATTTCATCTCAGCCTATATAAGTCACGTTTGGGCTCAGGCCTCCTACACAATCGGAGAGGAATTGAACTACTATTCCACTCTAGTCAGATGTATTGGAATAGGGTTTTATTTCGAATTTTCCTTCTCTTGCATCGATGTTACCTGTTTATACTCCTTAGTCGTTTACGACGCCCACGGGCAAAAGAGGGAGTGGTTAATTGTGTTCTTACTCTGCAACCACACGGCTAGATACGATATTATTTAACTTTTAAAATTAAAGATAAAAATAATTCACCTTTACAAATTTATTCCTTTTGTGAATAGAATTATAATTTTCTAAAACCCGTTTTCAGCATAATAGTGTTATCTAAAATTAAAACGTAATATAAATGGCTTTTACCATCAATTACATTGCCTTAAGTGGTACATAAAATTTAGGTATCGTCGATGCTAACGGACGTGACCTAAAGAAACAAAATTTAATTAAATAATAGTTCCGAAGCCAGTAATGTCATCATCATCTTTCTTACTTTTATTGTGCATTAATAACCTTTGATATAAATACTGTCGACATTTAAAAAATAAAAAAAAAAAACACATTTTCGACCAAATAATGATAGAGATAGTTGTAAAACTATTTATACCATGTATGCTTTCATCTACTATTACAAATGTATTCTAAATATAATATTAAAAATAAGGTCACCTCTTTTAAAAATATTTTTTTATAAAGATATAGAATCTGTGGTTGTTAAATTATTTTCTAACCTGAACTGGGCATAATTAACTTCAAGTAGAGTTTATAGTCTTATAGAGTAAGAATAAAGTTCATCACCCTTTATCTAGTCCGTGGCTGTCGTAAAAGACGAGTATGGGACATACCTAATATGCATATAATATCCTGGCAAGAGAAGTAAAACTAGAAATAAAATCTGATCACTATGGAATAATAGATCAATTGTCCTCTTATTTTGGAGAAGGCCCAAGCCCAACAGTGGGACTCATGTAGCCTGAGACGACGATGATGACATTTTATAAAATATATTCCTTAATCATTCATATGAAAATAAAATTAAATAACGTGAAAAGTTTATGTTGAAAGTTGTTATAACCTGTAAACACAAACGATAATATTTTCTAAACTGTAATCAAAATAATAATTCAAACTCAAAAAACATTTTTAAAAGAATAATATTACTTACATTATACTCGGCGACCAATTTCTTCAATATTAAATCTGCACAAAAGTTTAATGTTCACACTACACAAATACACATTATTATAATTACTAAAAATACACAGTTATTTTATTAATAATAGCTTATTTATAATTGATTATTATTAATTCATTTACTACTTAATTTATTATTATATTATATACGTTCCATTTCGAAACTTTTTAGTTGTTTGCGAGAGTGTAACGTCGCTCTATATAGAGAAACCGTGCGACGCTCTCGGATGTCGATTTCAGAATCGTCCGCTGAAAACTGAAGACTGTATGAGGCGTCTCTACGCACGGTATTGTGACGAAGCAACACATATCTGCTATGCGTACGTTAAAATAAAAGCTATATTAGCACGTTATATTGAATAAGATAATATATAATACTGATATATTCGTAAAATCATATTATACACAATAAAATACACATAATTTTAGATTATTCTTTGGAAACAAAAAAATATTAAATTATGTTTTGAAAGAATATAGATTTCTGTAAAATGGCAATAATAGTGATTGGTGTATCCTTAGAATAATAACGTATAGAAGGATAGTGTCAATACTTCGAACTTTCAAAATTTGAATCTAAAAATACTAATGGCGCGCAGATGATTACACACGTACACACGCACGCACACCACTATACAAATTATGAAATCAAACTTTGTTTTTATTAACATAAATCGTCGAATTACCTTTAAAAGTAATGTTAATAATCTTTTTATATTTTTCAAATGTGTTGTGACATCATTTGAATGCACAAACCGTCATTATTACCTATTTATTTTTTAAGAGTTGCGTACGTTCGTGCAGTACAATGACTTGTACATTACGGAACGGTTCTGGTGTAAGCTCCATTAGGCTCCAATTGAAATGCCTCACTTTTTATGCGTGAACTTACCTACTATACGTTATTATTCTAAGGGTGTATCATTATTTTCGTAAATTTGCATGCAGACATTCCATAATATAAATTGATAATTACAAAGTTTGTTATACTGTGCTCCTAAAATGTTATGGTAAAGAAAACTCAACAATACTTTGTTCCCGATTCGAGGCATGAATATAAATCTTCAAGATATCTTAAAAAAACTAACAACTTAGATAGAGGAAGAATACAATTCCCTACCCGCTTCCCCCTTTCCTGCTCGTGTTTTGTTGTGAAAGACGACTAACCAATTACACTATGCAAGTTACATTTATGCAAAAGAAGAAAAACTCGAAATAAAACCCTTTTCCAACCCGCCACAATAGTATGGTAAATTTTCCTTCCATTATTGAGGAGATTCGAGCCCAGAAGTGGGACGTACATGAGCCGTGAGGCGGATAATAAATGAAGTAAAATTGTCCGAAATATTACTCAAATTGTAGTACTCTTACGTTATTACTACCCATTATAATAAAGCCTATTCGTAATTGCTTGCAATTACCCCAAACACAATAATGTACTTGTACATGACTCAACATTAAGCAAGAAAAATAAATACACCAAATTCTATTTCATAATAACAGGAATATGTTACCCTAGTCAATTGCCTTATGATTGGTAAAATAATTGCCAGCCATCTTTTGATCAAATCTAAATAGATTTGTTTTTATGTAAATAAACATATTACTTCGGATATTCACGTATAATATCCACTTGACCGCATTTCAGGTACGGCGGCCAATCAACAGAAATTAGTTGAAAATTATTGCACAGATATAGGTATTTCTTATATAGTTAGGCACAGACGCTTTTTAAGACGCTTTTTCTATGTCATGACAACGTAAGTAACGTCTTTCTTTTGCCCATGGGGGTCATAAAAGGTGACTAAGGGATATGTGCAGAAAACATCAATACAAGATAAAAAAACTCCAAATAAATTCCTACGTTAATACGTCTGACCAGCATGGTATAGTAGGTAAAATTCTCTCCCACAATGGAGTAGGCCCAAGTCTATCAGTGGGACAAATATGGGCTGAGATGAGACGATGATGAATGGACAGACGTATTTTTTATGCCTTCACTCATGTAATATGATGGAAAAACTGTTTCGCACGCATGTAGAGAGATAAGGCATAGTACCTTCTAGCTTTGTATAGCCTCCGAAGCACGAGTAGCAAATCATAATGCATAAACTATGCTACTACGCTACTGTACTACTAAGCTATAAAGTTCACACATTTTCAAAATATGGGCTTAAAGAGTGATGGACCAAACTGGTCCGTATCATCTAGCCTCAATCTTACCACTCTTTATTTATTCATTTTATTTATACTATTTCTTCATCGTTCCGGCTTATATACGTCCCACTGCAGGGCTCAAGTCCCACGGCAATTGACCTACTATACCACGCTGGTAGTACCACGGGTTGATGTAGTTTTATTTCGAGCTTTTTTATCTGTTTCTGTGATATTATCTGCACATCTATACCAATAAATAAAATTGGAGTGTCTGTTTGTAATGTCAAAAAAATAGGCTTTTTTCACGCTCACACGGTTATTTGCATGATACCTATGCCTAAAATACAGATTAAAAAAATTTTGTCTGTCTGTCTGTTTGTTCCGGGTAATCTTCAAAACAGCTGGACCGATTTCAAAAATTCTTTCACCAATAGAAAACTATAATATCAGGGCGTAAACTAGGCTATATTTTATCCCGGTATTCCCACGGGAACGGGAACTACGCGGGTAAAACGACTAAAACCGAAGCGAAGCGAGGGCGGGTTGCTAGTTACTATACCTATATATCCTTTAGTCATCTTTTACAACACGAAAATGAAGTAGCGTGATGAAGTATTCTTATCCCGTCATCAAACAGACAATCTTTTTAAAATCAGAGTTAATAAACTCAAAATTAACGTATATCTTTATATATATTTCGTGTGTGTATGTTACTGAACTCCTCCTAAACGGCTGATCCGATGTTGAAGAAATATTTTGTGTGTGAACACATACACACAAGGGGATTCGATAACAGTTTAGATTTACCATTGGACCCGGTAGGTGACGCTGCGATTGATTTCAAGGAGAATTGGTTGTACTATTTTTTTATACTTAAACAGAACAACGCCTGGTGGGTCAGCTAGAATATTATATTATGTGTATTAGTACTAGTGTAATAGTGAATTCTTTTGATCGTAGACGATTATCTTACAGCTATCTAACTTAGTTATATGAGATTATATCTCTACCCGTTCAACAACCGCTCTCTCATTTACAGCAGTCTAACGGCACCGTGTGCATTTAACTTCAACTAATGAAATCCTTGCGAATATTATTCGCACTTTAAAGTAAATCATGTTTATTAAAGGCTTCACTAATTCCATTTGTTGTTTAGAGCGTAAAATGTTAATGTTATTTCTGTTGGCGAACTTAAATGGTACTGCTATGCGTAAACCTTTAGCCGTGTGGTGACGGAGTAAGAATACTATTCACCACTCTCTATCTTGCCCGTGGATGTTGTAAAAGACGACTAAGGGATATAATATGCACAAAGCATTCCTTCCCATTATGGAGGAGGACCAAGCCCAACAGTGGTATGTGGGCTACGATGATGGTGAATATATGACGATGAAAAAATAAATAATTTATAAATGCTTTGAAAAAAAATTTTGTTTGTCTGTCTGTTTGTTCCGGATAATCTTCAAAACGGCTGGACCGATTTCAAAAATTCTTTCACCAATGGAAAGTTATAATATCAGGGCGTAAACTAGGCTATATTTTATCCCGGTATTCCCACGGGAACGGGAAATACGCGGGTAAAACGACTATAACCTATAACCGAAGCGAAGCGAGGGCGGGTTGCTAGTTAGAAATATATCCAGTATTTATATGACTTTCTCCTTAGATTTTCTGAGGTTAAAGTTCTTGTCGCATCGTTCTAGTAGATATCGTAAATTCATGCTAAGGGTGGACACCGTTAGCAGAAAGTTAATTGCTTAGCACAATATTCCCTGATAGATCACGGGCCGTTGGGCAACATACCGATGATGTCGGATATTATAGGGGCATTAAGACCTCAACTAACGGATGAGGATATCTGCGACGATATGCCTGTAAGACAAAAAATTCAAGACGAAATTCCATAGCAAATCATCTAGAAAAAATTAACACGTCTAACATATAACTCCTTGTCACTAATAGAAGGTATGTATGTAACTTAATAAATATAATTTTAAATACTTTTATTTCTTATTAAACTACTATAAAATGAATGGAGAGATTTTAATATTTTGCGGGTATATTTGAATGGGTTTGGCGTGTAATAAATATACGTTTCGCGTGTACTGATATCATCATCATCATCATTTCAGCCTATTGCCGTCCACTGCTGGACGTAGGCCTCCCTCATGTTGCGCCACAATGTGCGGTCCTGTGCCGCCTGCATCCAACGACACCCAGCAACTTTCACTAGGTCATCGGTCCACCTAGTGGAGGGGCGTCCTACACTGCGTCGTTCGATATGTGGTCGCCACTCGAGAACCTTTCTTCCCCAGCGGTTGTCAATTCGTCGAGCGATGTGGCCTGCCCATTGCCACTTCAGCGTGCTAATTCTTCGTGTTATGTCGATTACACCCGTTCTTCTGCGGATTTCCGTATTCCGGATTCTATCTCGTAGGGAAATCCAGTGTACCGATATATTTGCACCAAATTCACAATTGGATCCGGTAACGCCGTGATGTGCTTGAGTTAGAGAAACTTAATTTTATTTCTTTCTTATTTATACAGTACATAAATATGTTTGTTTGGTTAATAAGTAATAGTATTTTTTTTATTTCTCTCGGTTTCAAATAAGCAAAAATCTGATAGTAAGTGATACTCCAGTTCATGGACCTTTGCTAGGCCACTGCCTATCGTTAAGAAAGTGAAGAGAGTGTGAATGTGTGGAATAAAGTTCGTTGTAGATACTAAAAGCATCAAGTAAACCCACCACACGTAAACCCTCAGAAAGGTTGGGCTTCCGGCTCTTTCTCTTTACGAAATGCAGTAACAAATTGCTACTACTCAGATGTCGATTTTCTGCTAGAGTGTTGTGCTACACCGGACGGACTGGCCCGCGGCTATAGACAGACGATTGTCGACGGTGCGGTTCTACCGCATAATAATATTGTCTTGAATTTTGAACTTTATATTTGATACCAAATTACCTATTACGATGGCGAAGAAATATTACGGCAAATAAATGTTATCCGAAACGGTTTCAACCAAGATTCGAGTATGGACCAGCGTCATATACCTAGTAGTAATATTACCTCTTTATCGGTATGTGTTGTCATTTTGTTATGCAATACATATCCATGGCTATTGTTACAGCCTAATAAATCATCATTATCATTTCAGCTTATACCAGTCCCACTGTTGGGCTCGAGCCTCCTCCACAATAGGAGATAAATTGACCTATACCATGCTGGTGAGACATATTGGTATTTCTTTTTTATGGGTGGGCTATGGTAAGCGCACGCGCGGTCCAGTCCGTCCGGGGCGATGAAAGGACGGCGCGCGGGCCCATAACCCACCCGTACCCACGTCACCTCATTGTTGGGCCAACCACCGGAGCAGATGTGACTTGTCGTCAGTGGTCGGCCGACGGAATACCCTGTCGGGTACCCTCACCTCTCGACGTCCTGGGACGTCGGTCGCCGTCGCGCGGTCAGCCTCTCTGCGGGTGACGGACAATTCCCCGGTCCGATCACCCGAGGCCTCGGCTAGGGCGGCATTAGGCGCAGATATTCGCGCCTGCGCCGCCCAAATCGCCGACGGCGGAACGTGTCGCCGAATAGGAGCTCTACTCGCACACGATCCGCCGCCTCCTTCCGTGAGATTACGGCCTCACAGAAGGCGGCGACCGCGTCCCAGTTCCTGACGCTGACGAGCATCTCCCTGGCGATGGTCGGCAGCGCCAGGTCGGCACCGATAATTGCGACGAATTCACGACGATCCCCCTCCCATGCAGCACACTCCTCGAGCGTGTACTGCGCCGTGTCTTCGTCGCAACTGCAGTGGTGGCAGGACGGTGTGCTCTCCCTCCTGACAATCTTGTGCAGGTACTTCCCGAAGCAACCGTGCCCCGTCAGCACCTGCACCAGTCGGAAAGAAAGCACCCCGTGTGAGACATATTGGTATAGGGTTACATTTCAAATTCTTCTTTCTCTACTTATTTCATAAATAATGTTATCCTTATTAATTTTATAAAAGCGAAAGTAAGTTTACATTGTTTGTTTGTTACGCTTTCACGCTTAAACCACCGATCCAATTCAAAAATCCTTTCATCTATGGAAAGCTATAATTATATATATTATTAAAAAATTATATATAAAAATATATATATTTTATCCCGATAATCCCACAGGAACGGGAACTACGTGGGTAAGGCGATTGAAACCGAAGCGAAGCGAGGGCGGGTTGCTATTATGTATATACAATCACTTAGTCGTCTTTTATGACACCCACGGGCAAGAGAGGGGGTCGTGAATTGTATTCTTACTCCGTCACTACACGAGACGTATGTCGTATATATCCATGGCTATTTTTACAGCCCAATAAATATACTAATAAACAGCAGATCTTCTATGTAAAATAAAGTACACTTTCTATATTTTATGGTCACTGTCTCGAAATACCACTTTGACGTATAATCATTTCGATATAATACTCCGTGAATAGCGTCTTGAATGGCTGTAATTAACTTCAGCAGTTGGACATAATCGGGCGATGGATTACCCCGTCAACTGTGACGGTTTCAGGAATCTTGAATTATAAGAGGTAAGCTTTTTCATGGACGTGTTAAGCTACCAATATAAATGGTGCTCTTTTATCTCTAATTGTGTCAGTAATGTCCGGATGTGTGTTGTTTTGTTTGCTATGTATTTAAAAAAAATATATATATCCTCATCCATCCATGTAGTGACGGAGTAAGAATACAATTCACCACCCCCTATGCTGCCCGTGGGTGTTATAAACTACAACTAAGGGATGTCGTAAGTAGATAACGGTAACGAAAGCAGTCTCGAAATAAAACCCTAACACGTGTGACCCACACCACCACAATATACAGTATACCACAATGTGGTATAGTAGGTCAAATAGACGTTAAACCCAATGAAGGGACATATATGGGCTGTGATGATGATGATGATAAGGATGAAAGAACCATCAGATGATGCCTGACAATTATGACAAAATTTTCCTCATAGGGAGGTGACATATCCGACAGTGGACATATTTTTGACAATATCAAAGCAAAAAGATTAATTCAGTAAATTATTATAGTATGTATTAAAATTACAGACAATAATGAAGCAAATAGTGCATTTAAATACTCGTTTAAATGAAAAGATCGATAGATTAGAACTTGACATTACAAAGGATGGGTCCTTGACTAAGATAACCCTGAGAGCTTTTTGCGATTTAGTTACGAAAAAGAGAGATATTCCGGCAGAATCTCTAGTTTCGTGATTACTGAATATTCAATGAGAATATTTAAAATTTACCATCCATCTATTATTGGTCAAACGTATAATTTTCTTAGTATTAAATATGTGCCATCAATATTAAGGATTTCATAGGCCATTTCGTAAATTTAATATAAATGAATATTTTGTAATTGACTTTACGCTTGAAAGAAATTGTTTATTCTAATAGCTGCGTGCCGATCCGATGGTAGATTATTGGATTGTGTTCAAACGACGCATAAATTTGACAATATTTAAGTGCCCTTAAGGGGCTTATGCAGAATGAATGATTTGATGCGAGTGTCATATCATGCTTTTTACCTTTAAATCATATGTTTGCAAAAATGTAGAAATACCTGTAGCTAGGTTAGATTTACACATACAATAAATTTTTCACTGACAATGGAAAAGTATTTACATGATCGTCAAATTAATAGTGTTTCATGAACACTGCATCGTTACCAACCCATCCATTTATAGACATACGAATGCTGCAACTTCTAGGTGACAGAAGCTGCAGCTTCCCCCTTTGTGTTGGTAACAAATTTAAGGCAATGAGCTTCTTACGTCACGGGATAGAATGGTTCAGTAGCTGCTGCATCCAGAGTTATGTGAGAGGTACAGAAATAACTTGGAAACCCGGACATAGATACAAATTAATTAGACAATTAGGGGAATTAATTTTGATGAGATTAACCACCAATGCAATGAGAACAACGAATAGAGATTATTGAACCTACTCCTGAAAACATTCAAGTACTCTCGTAGTTCCTGTGTTATTTATTGAAAACCTACAATGAATTAGAAAAGTAATTACATTGAGGGCATTGAACCTGAGTAATTTATGTATTATTGTGTACTAGATAAGATTAAACCGTTCAATATATTGCATCATTAGTCTAATTGTTACAGGTATAATTACTAAGCTTGGGATTCTGAGAATGGCAATTCTAATTACATTGAAACGAAGGATTTCTTATCATAATTTTAGCCCGTATACGATCCACTTTTGAACTCGGTACTTCTACGTTGTGAGAGGAAAATTTACCTTCACTACACACCCTGTTCCGTGCGGTGACGGAGTAAGAATACAAATCACCACTCCTTATCTTGCCCGTGAGTGTTATAAAAGGCGATTAAGGGATATAATACGGATATAACATCTACGCAAGAGCAGGCAAACTCGAAATAAAATCCTATACCAACACGTCTAACTAGTATGGTATATTTTATGTTGGCATATTGATTTAACCATGTCTAAAATTAAGTCCGTGTGATGTTGAACTGAGAACATAATTCACTATTGAGATAAATACATGTAATTCATTATTATCCTGCCCTTATCTCAATTATTTTTGTATTTTTTAATATGTATTTTATACTCCATATAGTGACGGAGTAAGAATACAATTTATCTCTCTTGACCCGACACCCACGGTAAAAGACGAATAAGGGATATATATGCACATAAGATCTGTGTAAGAGAAGCAAAACTCGAAACAAAACCCTATACATCTGACCAGCGTGGTATAGTACATCAATTGCCCTCCTATTGTGAAGGAAGCTCGAGCCCAATAGTGGGACGTATATAACCTGAAATGATGATGAAATAATTTTACGCTAATGATGAACACGCCTATTATTGATGTAGGATTTTATGTCGAATTTGTCTTCCTGTTATTTGCATATCGTTTAGTCGTCCTTCAAAATAGCAATAGATAAGAGAGGAGTGGTAACATTGTATTCTTAGTTAATTATAGTGTTTTTTTTTGCGGTGGGTTACGGTTGGCGCACTCCTCGCACTACTCCGTCCGGGGCGACAGAGGGGCGTAAGCACGCACACCCGTATCCCACCCGCGACACGTCCCCTTCTTCGTTGGACCGACTACCGGAGCAAGGTGACTTGACGTCAGTGGTCGGCCCGACGTAATACCCTGAGGGAGTACCCTCTCCCTTCGACGTCCCCTACTGGGACGCCGATCGCCGTCGCGAGGCTAACCTCTCCGCGGGTGGCCGGACTAAATCTAGTTAATTATAGTATGGAAATATTTTGTGAAAATAGAAAATTATAGAAATAAAATAATTCTTAAATAGAAGAAAGTAATTGGGTTAATGAATAAGACGTGAATGAGCCAAAAAAAAATGATATTTTAATTTATGATCGAAATTCACTTTCATAATTATTCATTAAATCGTTTATTAAGTATTCATTTGATCGTTTATTATATAACTATACGGATTTTTTTCTTTTGTTGTAATTATATTGTTTGTTTCTATCCTTTTCATTCATCCATCATCCATCAGCCTACAGACGTCCTCTGCTGGACATAGGCCTCCCCACGAGAATGACACTCGGAATGGTCCTGCGCTGCGGCCGTTCGTGGTCGCCATTCAAGAACCTTTCTTCCCTAACGGTTGTCGGTTCGACGAGCGATGTGGCCTGCCCATTGCCATTTTAACGTGCTAATTCTGCGGGCTATGTCAGTTACACTTGTTCCTCTACGGATTTCCATGTTTCTATTCTTTACAATACACATAATAGTCCCTTATAAAACACCTACTGATTAAATAAAACTACTTTACGGATTTTATCACGTTTGAATATGATTTTTTATTGCCCGACTTTTCGAACACTTTACAGCGTTCATGGTGACGGACAGCCTAAAATGTCTGACGTCCAACGAGTCATCGTTATTACAAATATTTATAATTGTCTACCCGCTACGGAAATTAGTTATAAAATTTTGACCTACATTTTTGGTACAAATTTATTGCCAGTACAGGAAGAAAATGATTATATATGAAAACGTAATTATTATGACAATTTTTTAATTTAAACCTAACAAATCTAATATACTACCACCGGCAGGCGGAACGAGGCCATATTTTTATTTACATTGTATTAATACCCGCGTAAACATCAGAAATAATTACCTACTGATTAATTATGAGTGTTACTTTTTTGCTGGTAGCTATAAGTAGTATCACCCATTACATTGGCCGTAGGTATTGTAAAAACGACTAAGAGTTTCAATTCATCCTCTATTTAATGCAGTATAGTCAAAAATAACATTCCTAAGGAGAACAGACGTCAGGCAGGCGAACGCTTATAAAACTATTTTCAAAATTTTTTCGATTTTTTTTATGGGTGGGCTATGGTAAGCGCACACGCCGTCCATTCCGTCCGGGGCGATGAAAGGACGGCGCGCGGCCCCATAACCAGAAATAACCCACGTCACCTTCGTCGTTGGGCCTCAGCCCATACACGTCCCACTGTTGGGCTCGGTCTTTCTCCACTGAGGGAAGTAAATTGATGTACTATACCACGCTGGTCAGATGTATTGATATAGGGTATCATTTCGAGTTTTACTTCTCTTTCACAGATCTTATGTGCATATTATGTCATCTTAGTCATCTTTTACGACACCCACGATCAAAAGCGGTAAATTGTATTCTTACTTCGTCACCGTACTGAGTATAAAATACATATTAAAAACTACAATAATAATTGGGATAAGGGCAGGATAATAAAGATTTACTTGTATTTATCTCGATAGTGAATTATAATCTCAGTTCAACATCATCATTTCATCATTTCAGCCTATAGCCGTCCACTGCTGGACGTAGGCCTCCCTCATGTTGCGCCACAATGTGCGGTCCTGTGCCGCCTGCATCCAACGACGCCCAGCAACTTTCACTAGGTCATTGGTCCAACAGTTGTCAGTTCAACATCACACGGACCTAATTTTAGACATGGTTAAATTAGTCTGCCAACCATAAAATTAAATTATAAAGTGTTAGCCAACACTTTTAGTGGAAAATAAAACCATTCTATAAAGACTCGTGTGGATATTCGTCTGTTTATATTTTATCTCTAGTTCAAGTTTGTAAATGTATGCTTTGTTTACGTTGGGAATCCAGATGTCTTAGTATATTATATTGCACGGTTCATAACGCAACTTTGCACTAGAAATGGAGCTGTACTAGAATTTTCCAACTCACAAGTGCCTACATATGTGAACTAAAACTATGCTCACGTATTATTTTTTTTTTTTTTTTTTTTTCAATGATGTGTAACTGCACAAATGGCGTAGTAGTTAAGAAACCGACCTATCGTGTCAGTATCGTGGGCTCGAATCTCACTCAGGACAACGCTTGTGCGGTCGACGAAGTATTGTTCGGAGTCTGGATGTAATTATGGCAGTTAATTATATGTTTACAAAAACCTCTGCAATACAAAGATTATTTCCTTAGTGCAGGTGGTCTTTAAAAAAAAAAAATCTCGCTAGCGTGAAAGCTGCAAAATCATATTTTCTGAATATTAAACATTCTAATAGATTCCTCTTTTTAGATTGACAGTCCACTAGCCATTTGATGTACGGCCACTGAATTGTTGTTTACTAAAGACTACTAGCACATAGTAATGATATTGTGCAACTGTATTTTCGGTTTCACTTTACGGAATAAAAAATAAAATAAAATATTTTGAAAATAATGAATATGTAGGTACTAGATATGGGCGTTTTCTGTTTGTGCCACAAACGGTTATGTATCCGATATACATTTTGCATATCGATATCGAGAACGGTTTTCTGATATCGATATCTGTAGTACAGTTTTAAAACCTTAACATTGATATTAAAATGAGCAAACTAGCTACGAATGCGAACTAACACAAACTCCCACATCTATTACGTTATCATAACTATAACTATACAACGGAAACTAAACCTTATTGCTAGTAGAGTAAGATATATTAACCACGCATACATGGCTAAAGTTATTTCATATTCTCTTCATCTCTTTTATACTAATAAAAGAATATATACTTTGAACGAGAGGAACGAATATGGTTCATATCTCAATATCGTTTGTGAAGTTTGCGTTTTGTTCGTACGTGTTCACATCGTTATAGTTTTAAGTTTTGACTCGATACGGTTTTTGTGATATCGGCTACATTGAAATAGATATCGATATGGTATGATATCTAACACATATCCGATATAAGTTACGTTTTGATATATCGAACTCATCATTAGTAGGTACGTTATTCTAGACTTGAACTAATTTCTATAAGCACTGAAGCCGCCTACTTACGTTCAACTTTAAAGGACAAAAAAGCTAAAGCCTGACAATATGAAAAAAGGATTGAAGTTTTCAATCCTTTTTCATGTTGACTTTTTTTGCTTCCAAAGTAACAAAAAAAAAGGAGATGCAATAACTAAAATTGCCTTTTTTCATTTTGTAATATTTATCACCTAAAAGAAATTAGAAATATACGCATTTAGTCTCTCTTCTTTTTTGATTCCTAAATTCAGAAAAAAATACTTTTGTGAAAAACTATAGTTAGAAAAATCTTTCCGTTATCTTAAGTCTCATTCATGATCTATTTATGGTATTTACAACTTTGCTACTACAATATAGGAAATTTTTACTCAAACAATTCTTTCAGGAAATGCTGAATGGTTCAATGGCTTTAACTTTCATGATTTGTCCGAAGAAAAATGTAGATATCCTGACGTAAGCCGTAATCTGTGAGTGCTGTTAAATGTCCTGTGAGAAAATACGAAAAGAGGAAAGTATTACTTGTCCAACATATGTATTACGTTCGACCATTGACATTTCATTCATATTGAACACGATTACATTACTTTTATTTACGACATTACACATCTACTTTTTTCTTATTGTAGACCAATTGACTGCAAAGATAGCGTAGTGGGTAAGATTCCGATTTGCAATGTCAGTATCGTGGTATAATTGTACGATCCACAAATTATTGTTCTAAGTCTGAATGTAATTTGTGTTTGTCAAATTATAATGTATCGTCATCTTATCCTATCTACGTCCCACTGTTGGGTTAGAGCCTCCTCCACGAAAGGAGGGAAATTGACCTACCACGCTGGTCAGACGGGTTGGTATAGGGTTAAATTTCTAGTTTTTCTTCTCTTGCATAGATGTCATATGCATATTAAATCCCTCAGTCGCCTTTTACGACACCTACGGGTAAGATATATTATATATCCAAATAAATTGCCCTAGTTTTGATGTTTATCGGTCGTAGTTGATATATGATTAATATGTTTACTGTTATGTTATAATATGTTACTGTTAATAATTACCATAAATTAATATTTAACAATAACTAACCTAAAACGACATCATTTTCTTTTTGTAATGGCAATAAGTTTGTATTAAAATATGGATCAAAAGTAATAACTAATACTGTTACGGTCATCATTATTATAGAAGTTTATATCTATAAATATCTTATAATGATGTCTTGTTGGACGTGAAATACCTTAGTCTTTCCGTGACCATGAATTCTGTAAACGTCGGGTAGTTAAAACTTCATAAGTAATCTTAATATCGCTATAATGAAAAGAGAACGTCATTCAAAATTTCAATATTTTATTTTCATCTACCAAGTTATACCTACTTTATTAAATTTAAAGAGCAATAACTATATATTTTATGTTTGCTTAAGCTGAAAATTAATTTACTCTCATTTTTTAACATCAGCTTTTATCTGCAGAATAATTGGAACCTCAAAGTGCTTGCGGTGAATAGACTTGTTAAATTTAAAACTCCATATAATTTGTAATAAACGCTAAACTTTGGTTTATGGCCGTATCTTTAAAGGCGATTGTGTACCGAGTGTTATTTGGTTGTCACTAACCGATAGTATTGGGTAATAAAACAATATTGCGAAAATTCGAATAGTTTCAGCTTATGACGTAGAGTTGATATTGCTGAGAGAGCAAAGTTTTCAAACTAAAGTGGAGAGTATAGAATTGGTAGGGCAAAAATAGTCGCGATGATTGCTAAGCGAAAATCTCGACATTGTTCTAGAATAAATTTTGATTTAAAGAATTTATTATCTGAGAACTACATTTAGCTCATATCACTTTGGCATCAGATATTCGTTGATTTAAATGCGTACTTTGTGGATTATTGTTCCCAATTTCATTAGGGCTCGATAAGTACAAGTAGTCTAACTAAATTCTGCAGAATGTTGTTTTTTTCACAGAACGACTCAACAGTCGTTGTCTGGAATTCACAAACCATAGAAATAATGTTGCTATGGGATTATAACAGATCTCAGGGGCAGGTTAATTAAGACTTTGTTTGCTTATATGGACAGCCATAAATACTTGAGATAATGCAAGATAGATAGATGGTTTAACATACTCTTCATAGCACAGATCTTACAAGTTATCATAACTTCATTATTTTTATTCAATTCCATGCATGCTTTCTATATCATAAATGACCATTTACAATTTCCAATTTAGTACGAGCATTGTCTGTTATAACGTTTTAAGAATACAAGGTGTCACCCACACTCACTTCTTTATGGAAGTGGTAAAAACTGGCTGAGTGGTCTAATATAGTAAATTATAAGTGGGAGAGGAGGAGCGGGCGACGGTGGAGAGTATCTTTGGCGAAAATGGAGAGATACCTTCCCTCCAAAGTATTTCAGGGAATAATGCATAGGGCAGTAGCTTGACCGGGAAGGATAGTAACCTTGTAGGGAAAGGGAAAGACCCCTTTTCTCCAAGATGGTTCAGGGGAGTAATGGCTGCTTTAATAGTTAACTTGTGATCGGGTGCAGCCATAATCTTTTGCATTTAAGAATTATATTATATCATGGTGCAAAGAGCATCATGCTAATTCTTACTATACATCCATACTAATATCAGAAATGCGAAAGTAAGGATGTTTGTTTGTTTGTAACGCTTTCACGCTTAAACCACCGAACCGATTTCAAAAATTCTTTCACCAATGGAAAGCTATAATATCAGGGAGTAACATAGGCTATATTTTATCCCGGTATTCCCATGGGAACGGGAACTACGCGGGTTTAAGCGACTGAAACCGAAGCGAAGCGAGGGCGGGTTGCTAGTCTTATATACAATTTAATATAAGTCAGTAAAAAATAGAGTAAAAGTAATAAACAAACCCACTGAGTTTTTGCTGGATCTTCTCATTAGCAGTCACGTTCGATCCGGTGGCAATTTAATGAATAATGTAAAATGTTAAAAATTACAATATGTAAGTGCCCTCGTGGGGTTTGTACATATTTGATGAATTTGAAAATTCCATTTGGTGGTGTAGGTAGTAAGTGTAGGTAGTAGTAAGGTGGTGTAGGTAGACGGAAGGCGACGTGTCACGGGTTGGTTACGGGTGTGCGTGCTTACGCCCCTCTGTCACCCCGGATGGATAGGTGCGAGGAGTACGCCGATCGTAACCCACCCCCCAAAAAAAGGGTATTTTTACTGATTTCATCTATATAAGAGAAGGAACTCAACATAAAACCCTTTCATGCGCCGAGCTACGGGAGCACCGTGGTTCATACGAAACGTCGATCTCCACATCGACCTCGAACTGCCGACCATCAAGCAGTTTATGAAACGGTGCTCTCAGAGCTACTTTGACTCTGCCATGACACACCCCAACCAACTAGTGGTTGGGGCGGCTTCCTACAGACCCTCCAAAATCTCCTCTATCCGACGTCCTCGTCACGTCCTCGACGAAGAGGACGACATTATCACACTCGCTCAACAAAGAGCCTACACGGCCCGCGAGGCCTTAACAAATAAATATCCGCGGTTCCGCCCTCGCCGTCGAGGTGCGAAACCGCGCCGCGCAAAAGTCACTATTAAAAACGTGGGCACGCCCACTTTGCCTTCAGCGACGCCCCAAGCCGAGGTCCGTTCCCCAGAGGGGGAGCCCTTGGGCGATGTCGCTTAGCATACTTTTCTCCGGGTTGAGAGCCCTCAGCGCTCACCCATAGTCCGCGTCAAGCTGTCAAGGCCATCTGCGGCCAACAGCTGTACACACACAAAAAAAAAAAAAAAAAAAAAAAAAAAAAAAAAAAAAAAAAAAAAAAAAAAAAAAAAAAAACATAAAACCCTATCTATTGCTAGTCCTATTTCTTGTTTGGACGTGTTAGCCTCAGATGCCTGTTACACCCTTACGCAGACTGGGTACCCGTCTGATCAGTATGGTATTAGTAGGTCAATTTTCCAGGTATGTTCCATTTAGTAAGTTGCCTCTGTCCATATAAGTCCCACTATTGGCTTGGACCTCCTCCATGGGAAGGAAATTGACCTACTATACCGCGCTGATCTTCTGATCAGCTGAACACTTCTGTGTTGGCATAGTTTTATATCGAGTTTTTCTTCCCTTGCATAGATGTTATCTTCATATCTCAAAAGGGATATGTCGTCTTTTACGACAACTACGGGCAAGAGAGAAGGAATTGAATTCTTACTCCTTCACTACCAGGAGAGTCACTTCTTCAGTAGGCCAATATTCAATAGTTATATATCAAGAGGTGAAAGGTAAAATTCTATAATCTATAACACTACAACAATTGACTGCACAGATGGCGTAGTGGTTAAGAGAGCGACCTACAGTGCCAGTGTCGGGGGTTCGAATCCCCGACAACACTTTGTGCGATCCACAAATTGTTGTTCTGAGTCTGGATGTAATTTGTGTCCGTTAATTATATGTTTGTAAAGTCCCCCGCAATACAAGGATTATTTCCTTTGTGCAGGGTGTTGTCTTAAATAAATAAATATTATAGATAGAATATTATGTAACTTAAGAGTTATATCGGTCAGAGGAAAAGTTTCTTCGCATTCAATATGAAAATTCACCCTAGTTTAATATTACAGAGATTGTCGTTAATATATTAAAAATAAAGTGAGTACACAAGTGTTCTGTCTATATTATAAAATCATTATAAAAAAAAAAACAATAAAAATGAACCATTAAACATTAGTGTTTGCAAATCTAGCAAATTTAAATAATAAAAACACTGTAAAAGGAATATGTATGGGAATACGTAATATCAAATTTCAAGTATTACGCATGTGACATTGTTAGCACAATGTAGTAGATATATGCTGCCAAAAATTTACGATATATTATCGTCAATGCTTATTTTGTACTAGCAACCCGCCCTCGCTTCGTTTCGGTTTTAGTCGTTTTACCCGCGTAGTTTCCGTTCCCGTGGGAATACCGGGATAAAATATAGCCTAGTTTACGCCCTGATATTATAGCTACCCATTCGTGAAAGAATTTTTGAAATCGGTCCAGCCGTTTTGAAGATTACCGGGAACAAACAGACAGACAGACAGACAACAATTTTTTAATAGCTATTTTAGGTATAGGTGTCGTGCAAATAACCGTGTGAGCATGAAAAAGTCTATTATTTTGACATTACAAACAGACACTCCAATTTTATTTATTGGTATAGATTTTCAAATGTCATTTTGCTAAACATTCTTACTGTTGCTCCAGATATAGTGTATACAATGTATAAGGTAATTAAAAAAAAATCTTAAGGATGCACCTCCCACCAAGGAATAAATCCTTGTCGCGAGGGACTTAAAAAACATACAAGTGATGAATTTACACCCTAATAATAACACTTTACAGTAACAATTCGGATTCGGAGATGATGACGGAATAAGAATGCTATCCATCATCCCATTTTTCGGCCGTGGATATTGTATAAATCGACTAAAGCATATACTAGGTAGAAAATATATGTGCAAGAGAAGGAAAATTTGGAATAAAACCCGTCTAATCAGCGTATGGTAGGACAATTCAATTTCCATTGGAAGAGGTTGGAGACCAACACTGAGTATTGTAGCTGAAATATATAAAAAGTGTGTGTGCGTACTTATTTATGCACGTAAGAAGTTGTACTTCTTTGGCATAACAAGATCAAAACCTTATCTTCACGTTATCCTACGTCTGTGAAAAAAACTACTCTAATAATAGAAAAAAAGTATTTAATACATTGAAAGTTTTATTAGAACGCATTATCTAGTTGACATTTATAACGATGTGCACGCGCATTGCTAAGATTTACTTTCATCATTTCTTCTTAACACGCCAAAATAAGCGTAATTTCAAAAATATAATATCGATGCAATGCAATAGCAATGTACCTGGTCTCTTTCAAAGCTCCGAGAAAAGAAATAAATGGTGGATACATTGTATTTTTTACCATACCGACTACATAGTATATACAGAGATGAACAATGAATAGAAGACAATATCCATTGTCGTATACCCCTATGTATCGTGTAACATTCTCGTGTAATGGTTAGGTACCTAACGCTCAACATGGAAAGATTGCTTTGTCAATAACACTTCTATAAACAAATTATTTAATGCCAAGAATTAAAAAATATATATAGCATATGTAGTAACTAAAATAACCGAATAATGTTCTGGGGCAACTCTACGAACAGGGAGTTAATATTTAAAATACAAAAGCGCTGTATCCGCTCTATGTTCAATTTAAAATTCACAGATAGCTGTAAGCCATTTTTCAGTAAGCATAAGATCCTGACACTCCCCTGTTTGTATATCATGGAAGCAGTAATATTTGTAAAAAATAACCCTCAATTATTTCCCCGTCTGTCAGATCACAGCGAGCGTAGTCGGCGCAACAATAATAGACTTCGTATGCACAGCTCCAAGACTGCTCATATGGGCAAGAGAATATTTTGTATGGCATCCATTCTTTTTAATAAAATACCAAATACATATAAAACCTTAAATATAAATTCATTAAAACAAAAAGTTAAGGACCTTCTTATCAATAAGACATATTACAGTGTTCAGGAATTTTTAAATGACAAGGCTATATAAATGTACCTTTTTTATATTATTTTAACATATGACATTTCACTTTGCTATTATTTATTTTTTAATTGATATATGACACAGACATTCCTCTAAATTTCTAATATATATATTTAAATGATATTGTAATATAGAATAATAATAATGTAATAATTAATGTAAATTAATTAATGTTATGACAATTTGTACGCCCCTATAGTGGCAGAACATGTTGAATCCAATTAATAATAGATTGTTTAAGAACTTACCTACACATGTTTTCACAAATAAAAAGTATCTTATCGTATCTTATCTTTTAAAAAAAAAAAAAAAAAGATAAGATAAGATACGATAAGATACTTTTTATTTCTTATCTTAACCATGCAAGTAAATAAGAACTCAAAAAAAATATATTTTCGGTTATGAGTGTAATAATAATCTCAAACAGATTTAGATACTAACATAATTTGTAGACGACTAGATGAACCGGTAAACGTCCCGTCACCTTCAAGTTTAGTTCAAATTAGCAAAAACGGGAGGGAAATTTACTGGCTTATTATACTATGCTGGTTAGACGGGTAGGTATATATATGTTTTGTTTCAAGTTTTCCTTCTTTTACACAGATGTTATTTGCACATCATATCCCTTAGTAGTCTTTTACGATACCCATTGACAAGAAAAGGGGTGGTGAATGTATTCTGAAGGACTAAAGGTTTGCAGTTGTCTCTTGAGATCCTATCGTGCTCCCACATTACCAGAGCACCTTTATTATATTATTAACTTTATTAATTAATTAATATTCCATTATTATCATTAAAATATTTTATTGTGTAATCTGACGACAGATAACGTTACAGTTTCCTTATATTTTTGGCACAGCACTTCAAAAAGAAACAGTTGACAAAACCTTGTCACAACGCAGTATGCCCTTTAGAAAATATTAATTCCTATTTATTCAACACAAAGAGCGCACAATTCTAACATTTATTTTAAGTTGGTATGGTTATAAAGATTTTAATGTTATCACTCATTGGTAGGGTAAATAAACGATAATAATATTTATTGCTGTAAATTTTCCACCACTTCAAAGTTACATCGACTCTCCGATCACAATTTGCCAGGAACGCATTCTCTCAGCGACCGGATTGTGGTTTGACATCCTGTAATTAATTTTATTTATTCATACAACACATAAGTTTTATATAGCTGTTTTTTAATAATGTTTTACAATATCTTCTTGTAACATAAATATAAAATAGTCTTTTCAAAACAGCGATATTTTCCACTTGACCACACCGCATTAAAGCTTTTCTCTGAGTTGGCCTCGCATAACCTCGTTTTATAAGCTCTTGAATTAGTTATTTGAAGTTATTCATCTAATCTGTAATCTAAAAATATATCTCTGTTGGGTGCCATAACAGTGCGTTGTATAAACGAAAGGAGATATTCATGGTGTTGTGGCCTACTTTCAAACTTTACGAGGTTAAAAAAGGCATTGTAACGTTATCTTATTGAATGTACGATTGTTTTCAATCCTACAAATATTATGAATTCGATTCAGGAATTGTGAAATGTATTAAAATATAAATCCAAGTTGAAATAAAAGGTCTTGCTTTTCAATAAAAAAAATAATAGAATAAATTATAATGAAATTCAAATTAATCTTTATAGATATGAAATCAAATTCTATTCTTAAAAACCAGACACAATTTTAATATAATAATTATTATATACATATTTTATTTTGTCCGAATTTAATGATAGGATAGCGTATATCAGCAACTGGCATACTTAAGGGGCGAAATACTTTCTAGAAAAGCTGTTGATATTATTATACTTTTAGAAACTTTTGATAATTTATATATTAAGTTATAACGCGAATTTTATTTATATAATAAGGACCGCGTTCGGTTCGGGCATCACTAAAACCACACATAAACAAGCTCAAAATGTTGAGCTGCCGGCCTTCATGCTCACCGAACGAAGGGCAGTACCTATTAAACATCGATTTTCTGCAAGAGTGTGCTAGTGCCCCGGACAGACGACTGGCGAAAGTTTTGCTCCTACTCCTACTACATACATAATTTTTCAGTGATCCTGATTCTAAGAAAATTAAGATCTGAATCATCATCATCATCTTGCTCTTATCCCAATTACTTGGGGTCGACGCAATATGTCATCTGTTTTGACATATTGCAAAAAGTTTCAGCAATAACTTTTATGACCGGCCGCCTGCCTGACGTCAACCCTCCTTGGGAATGTAATCGTTGACCCAAATGGTACCAGATGGAGTTGGTCCGGGTCAATCTAGGGCTCTTAGTCGTCTTTTACGACACCCACGAGCAAAGCAAGGGTTGGTAGTATTCGAAGCCGCTACCACACAGCCAAAATTAAGATCTGAATATACATCAAAATTCACTAAATATTAATTCCATGAGTATTTTATTTATAACTATTACATTAGGTGTTTCTAAACGTGTTAATAAATAAATGCGTATAAAATTATGGTCATAACTATGTACATTTCCTTATTTTAACTGTCTCAGATGTATTAAAAATAATAATTGGATAAGTATATTGATAATTGAACGACCACTGAAATAAGAACTATTCCTACTGCCATGCTATTCGTATTCAATGGCAAAACTTGCTTTAAACGGCAATGTACGCATTTCTATCTCATCTTATACGTATTCGTGTCGTTGACCTCATTCCGACTATCCTGATATCGTGCTATTCAACATAAAGTCAAGGCCAGCTAAAGAGAATGATTGTATTGGCATGCCTACATAAAAACTTATCACCCTCTATAACCATAACCATTGACTTTTTGTTAACATACATAGTTGAAAACTACGTGACTACGTGTATTTGGAAAATACTAAATGAATTTGCTGTGCATAATCCTTACTTATATTATAAATGCGAAAGTAAGTTTGTTTGTTTGTTACGCGTTCACGCTTAAACCACCGAACTGATTTTAAAAATTCTTTCATCAATGGAAAGCTATAATATTAAGGAGTAACATAGGCTATATTTTATTCCGGTATTGCTACACGACCGGACATTTGTAAGGCGACTGAAAACAAAACGAAGCGAGGGCGGGTTGCTAGTACTTAATTACTTACTTACTTGCTTAGTACTTACTAACATAATTTATAGGTACTGTATAAAGCTGAAGAGTATGCTTGTTTGAACGCGCTAATCTCAGGAACAGTAGTACCTAAGATTAGCGCGTTGTTTGATTTTTTCAAATCGGACCACTAGGTCCAGTAGGTCCGATTTGAAAAATTATTTCAGTGTTAGATAGCTCATTTGTCGAGGAAGGCTATAGGCTATATATCATCACGACCAATAGGAGCGGAACACCAATGAAGAATCTTTCGAAATCGTTTTTTATTTCCTTTTGAGAGCTTCCGGTGCGGCAAAATTTTTGCAAAAATCATGTGTGACAGACACGTATAAGTATAAAAAATATTTTCACCTTCTACGTAAACAAAATCGTTAAAGTCAGCGTTAGCCCAAAGTATCTATACCACGCGGATGAAGTTGCGAGCAGAAGTTTTAATTATTTTTATAGTTAAAGACAATTTTATAAATCAAAAACCTTTTAGTAAAACAAAGTAAGCCGCATCTAAAAATAAATATCAATATTAATTTAGCATTATGTCCCCTGAGTTTTCTTGCTGGATCTTTCTCAGTGTGGCCGCGTTCCGATCCGGTGGTAGTATACTAGTTTTGTTAGGTTTAAATTAACAATTTGTGATAATAATTTCTACAAATTTAATAATTAATAATTACTAACCATAAACAATATAATTTTTTCATATAGAATCATTTTCTTTTTACACTGGCAATAAATTTGTACTGTAATTGTAATAATAAATTTGTATTTGTAAATGTGGGTCAAAATTTAATAAATTTAATAACTAATTCTATGTATCGGGTAGATAATTATAAATGTCTGTAATAACGATGACTTGTTGGACGTGAGACACCTTAGTCCGCCCGTGACCATGAATGCTGCAAAGTGTTCGAAACGTCGGGCAATCATAAATCAAATACAAACGCGATATAATCCGAAAAAATAGTTTTATTTACAATGTGTAGTGCTCGCGTAAACATCAGATATCCTACGCTAACATGTTTGACCAGCGTGGTATAGTAGATCAATTTCTCACCCATTGTGAAGTAGGCCGGACCCTACAGTGAGATTTATGTGAGCTGAGACAATAATGATAATATCAGTTATGAGTATGTAGGATTTTGCTAAAACATATAAAAAAAAAGAGAAATAGTACTATCAAAATAATTAAAAAGATAATAGAGAGTTTTGAAATTTAAATTAGGTCGGTAGATTATACGGTTTACACTGGTCACACTTAAGACTGCATTCGGCAAGAATTGTGCATTGTGCTAGGAGCTTAGCTAGTAGAAGGATGTGTTACTTCGAATTAAATACTTAACAACAGTGTATTGTATAGTTTGTAACAATAAATAAGTTCAAAAGGAGCATTTGATGTTATTAAATAAGAATACTCTATTTACAGGTATAATTTATTTACTGTAAACTGGTTAAAATATTACGATATTGGCAAAGATATCGGACAAAACCCATCTGATACACTTATAAGCGTGCTCTGCATAATCTAATCGCGGTACATAGCTATGTAAAATTAATTTATGATGACATTGCTCTTTTCAAATAGGTATAGTATTACTTTAGTTATAACAAATACTCTTTACTTTCTCAAACAACTGTTAAATAGAAAATAAAATTCATTTACAATCCTCAAAGTATGACAAACATTGGCCAAACAGCTATGTGCTCGTATATTCCATTTATACAGGTTGTCCCTAAATTATACGTCCAACGGTAAGTGGGTGGTAGATGACTTTATGATAGCTATGAAAAAAATTAAAAAAACGCAAATAAATGGCGTGGAACATAAATCCTTTTCTTAAAAAACAATAATTTACAATAAACTTCGTTGCCTTTAACAAAAACATTTTTTATTCTAAAAGTTACGCCAACACGTAGAAGGTATTATACCATTTTGGAATACTGAATAATTTGGCCATGTTTTGAAATTACTTGACACTATGGTTACGGTACATTTTACAGCGTGGTGTGTTAAAGTCAAATAATAAACGTTTTCTTCCAAAAAAATCAAGGAATAGTCATAACAAATGTATATTTTTCTTATGTTATTGTAACATGTCTAGTTTTAATTGTACTTGTGGTCGATAGTCCAGTTATCTGCGCTTCCAACAAGATATATCCGATGCCAAAACAAGCCTATTTATCGTTATAGTACTCGAAAATATCGTACAAGGTCTGATTTTCACCGTTTTTAGTAATAAGCTCATATCAAAAAAAAAAGTGACATGGATTTTTTAATTTTTTTCATAGCTATCATAAAGTCATCTACCACCCACTTACCGTTGGACGTTTAATTTAGGGACACCCTGTATATTCACACTCAAATAACGTTCAATTAAGAAAGAGCTTAGCAGAACACCCTGACATATAATGCATTAAATTCCAGGAAGATAAAATTGCCGAAAGCCGATATTTGATCTCTTTTGTTCGATAAATAAACTGTAATGCAGCGTAGTTAGTGCTGGTGATTGGAAGCATTTGGCAATAGATCCAACGTTAGTTAGGTTAACATCTAGCCGGAGACACTGATGACGGGTACCGGTAGTCCGCTCAGATGGCGTAAGAAAGATGTACTAAAATTTATGGGGTCGCTCGTCGTCTCTGGCGTTTGATTGGGATGTGGCCATACCATAAATTCGGTTCTTCCGGGATGTGGTTATACCATAGCCTATCCTCACTAACTAATCCTATCTAAATCCAAGACTATCTAAACAATCCCCACTAACTATTCTTTTCTTTTTTTTTTTTTTTAACGCGCCTCTTGCGCGCCTCCTTCTCCCTGGTCGCCGCCTACGGAGCGAGTTAGCAGGCGCAAGTGCCTCGCGTTTCCGCGGCCTCCTTCCGAGCGATGACCTCCTCGTAGAAAGAGGCCATCGACGACCAGCACACCCCCCCCACTAACTAACCTAAAAAAAAAAAAAAAAAAGGTGTAACATTTAATCAAGATAACATGCTAATATATATTTTCGTATAACACGCCTCTCATAAGTTATACAGTCCATTTACATCGAAAGAAGTCTTAGGTTTTGCCAATATGTTACATTCAAATCTCATCAACATGCAAGCATGCAACAAGCTGTTACAGCACAACAACAAAAAAAGGAATTATTTGTCCTACATACACGGAGTCACAGTATGTCATTAGCATGACATAAAATTGATGTGTATTTGAAAAAGAAAATCAACACACGAGCATTAAAATTAGACAATTTTATAAATACTAGCAATTTACGATTATTGAACTTCAAATGAATAATATTTTATACATAAATTATGATTTATAATAAACACACACATACACAGATAATGAGCTAGTTTATACAAGAGAGTTCATTGTATGTATATTTTAGACTCAAATCATCCTACACAGTTTTCTAAGCTATTTATAATCATTATAACGTAAACTCGTAAAAAGAATTTGTACGACTTTCTTGACACTTTGAAACGAGGTCTATTTTTAAGTGTTAAAAAACAGTGATAGTAACTTGACATTCATCATCATCATCATCGCAGCCCAGATACGTCCCACTGCTAGGCTGAGGCCTCCTTCACAATGGAAGAGAATTCGACCTACTAAATCGTGCTGGTCAGACATGTTGGTATCGATATACCAACATGTCTGACTCGAAATGAAACTCTTTTCATCTCGAGTTTTCCTTCTCTTGCACTCTTGGAGTTGTGAATTTAACTCTTACTCCGTCACCACACGAAAAAGGTAATATTATCATTGCTTTAATAAAAAAAATTAATGAGATTAGATTTCTTCAATTTATTTCACAATGACGATTACCAAACCTTACATTACTCGTGGGTGTCATAAAAAACGACAAATAATTTTACATTAACATAGGTCAACTTCAACTAATGCAATCTGGTCAAAAATTATATTCCCAAGGAAGGTTGACGTCAGGCAAGCGGCCGGTCATAAAACTTGTAAAATTTTGCAATACATACGATGGAGGATGAGTACATATTGTATCGACTCCAAGTAAATTGAGTATAAACAGGATAATAATGAGTGTGACACCGTGCAGTAAGGCTATAAAAATGTCTTTAGGATAAGTCATAAATGCGCCTAATGCTGTCCTAGCCGAGGCCGCGGGTGACTGGACCGAGGATTTAGTCCGTCACGTCCCCGAGGGGAGCGTCGAGAGGAGGGGGTACCCCGGTACTGGTATTGCGTCGGGCCGACCACTGATGACAAGTCACCATGCTCCGGTGGTCGGCCTTACGATGAAGGCGACGTGGCTACTGGTGGATTATGGGACCGCGCGCCGCCCCTCCATCGCCCCGGACGGAGCCTGGCGGCGGACCATGGCCCAATCCTAAAAAAATAAAAAAAAGATAAGTCATAAAGATATTTTTAAGCAGCTATATATCTATTATATATTGCATTATTATCTTTTAAAGATCCAAATTAATAAAGACTTAACTAAGTGTGCTGTAAATTTTAATAAAAGCTACACACGAGCTAAAGCTTTTTATTGCTTGCACAAAATGTAAACAGCAAATATTTTGTACAAATAATTCTATACTGTAATATTTTAGAAAGATATAACAAGCTGGTTTTTTTTGTTTGATTAACGAAAGGTTCGTCTGAAAAAGTCCTGTAATAACTAACCGCAAGTGACCCACAGTTTTGTGATATGCATAGAAATTTAGTTGTGACAAATTGATGTAGTTTTCGCGAAATGGCTAACCATATTTACACAGATGACTGTTATTTTATCTCGAATGAGTATCACACATGTGTTTTTGAATAAAATCTCAAGAGTATAAGTCATCATGAAAATATAGGAGTAAAATTAAAGTTATTTAATATATTTTAAACTACTCGTGACTAAAAATGTTTCTTGTTTTAAGTAAAAGACTCAGCGGGCCGAGCAAGTAGGCTTCAGGGAGATTTAAGTGAATTTAACGTAAGCGAATATAATATAAGCAGATTTCCAGTCAAAAGAAAAGTATGCTGTGTACTAACCCAACTAATTTAATAATACTAATATTTAACATAATCAACATGAATGAAATCTCAGATGTTAAATGGAGCAAATCGTCAACCAAAAAATTAAAAGCTTAAATGAAATAATAAATAAAACAATAAATAAAGACGTCTGCTAAGTTACCTGCAAAGAGTAATTTGTAATTATGACGCATGTTTATCTAAGATGTTATTAATTGTTCAATAGATAACAATTTCATTCATCAATCTCACAAATTTGTGTTACATGTTTAATGAAAATATCATTAATTCTACGATAACCATTAAGTCATCAATCTTATAAAATATAGTCTTTATTTATGTCTTTATTATGCCATCATTATGTCAGACCATATACATCTGCCCATGCCATCTGCCCATATACATGTCTGCCCCACTGTTGGGCTCGGACCTCCTCTACTATAGGACGAAAATTGACTTACTATTCCACGCTAGTGTCTGACTAGCGTGGTATTGTAGGTCAATTTCTCTCCCATGAACAGACGAGACGAGTTCACCGTCATTTTCAGTACACGGATGGGCCATGTGGTCTAAGTTTCGATCTCTCGTGAGTGTCGTGGGTTCGAAGCACTTGCAGATGTTATTTGTGCGATTCATAAATAATTATTCTGAATCCGGGTGCAATTTGTGTCCGTAAATATGGATGTATGTAACTTTCCCTACGATATAAAGATTAAGCAATTAAAAATCGCCAGGGCGATGGTAGCCAGCGTCGGGAACTGGGACGCGATCCGCCGCCGGCGAATGGGGTGGCGGATCGCCTCAGGCGCGAGTACTTGCGCCTCATGCCGCCCTAGCCGAGGCCGCAGGTGACGTGATCGGGGAATTAGTCCGTCACCCGCTGAGAGGCCGACCGCGTGAGGAAAGACCAACGTTCTCCCCGAGGGAGGGACGTCGGTCGATGGGAGGGTACCCCAAATAGGGGGTATTCCGTCGGGCCGACTACTGACGACAAGTAGCCCTGCTCCGGTGGTCGGCCCAACGACGAAGGCGACGTGCACGTGGGATGGGTTGCGGGTGTGCGTGCTTACGCCCCTCTGTCGCCCCAGACGGAGTGGTGCGAAGAGCGCGCCGACCGCAACCTACCCCCCAAAAAAAAAAAATGCGATTAAAATAATTTTGCCTCACACTTTGAGCCTTGTGGAAGTAGGTTAAGAATTGTTATTTCGATGACAACTTTGTTATTGTTTGACACATATTTGCAATCCTCCAAATGAATTACCAATTTTTTTACTCAAATATATGTGGACATATTACTTGTAGACGTGGAATAAAATAATTTTTCTTTTGACATATACAAAAATTACTTTACGCTACGTAACGATGCTTTCTTAATTCATCGTGTTATCGCCAAACGAAAGGTGGCAACACAAAGTATGCTCTGACAACATTGGTAGCTGCGTATGGCCACGCTTGAGTGGTTTACTAGCGAACAACGGTTATAAATAGATGGTCACAAATGAGTTGAGGGCTCCATCCGACGTCCTCGTCACGTCCTCGACGAAGAGGACGACAATATCACACTCGCTCAACAAAGAGCCTACACGGCCCGCGAGGCCTTAACAAATAAATATCCGCGGTTCCGCCCTCGCCGTCGAGGTGCGAAACCGCGCCGCGCAAAAGTCACTACTAAAAACGTGGGCACGCCCACTTTGCCTCCAGCGACGCCCCAAGCCGAGGTCCGTTCCCCACAGGGGGAGCCCTTGGGCGATGTCGCTTAGCATACTCTTCTCCGGGTTGAGAGCCCTCAGCGCTCACCCATAGTCCGCGTCAAGCTGTCAAGGCCATCTGCGGCCAACAGCTGTACACACACAAAAAAAAAAAAAAAAAAAAAAAAGAGTTGAGGGCATTCGGTGGTCACACATGGAAGAGTCAACAGAAGCAAGGAAGAAGTATCTATAACAGTTTAACATTACAAGTGCTTATTAAGGCTATGTTACTAAGTGTGATGTAATTATGAAGGTATACGAATAAAGGATAGTATATAATATACGCCATTGTCTTAGTGTTTTACATCAGAAGTGTTAAATGAAGAACACACTCACATAAACCCATCGTGCTCCATTCTGCAAGAATTATTGTTGGGTAACCGCGTCGAAGGTTGTGGTCTCAAGTACGGTCGTATCAGTGCAGCCGTATAAACCAGGTGTCGATATATGTCGCGGCCTCTGCATAAGATGGACTCTGACACGAGTTAAATTATCGATGCTAGCAACGACTACATACTGTGGTGAGACCTATCCATCATATAATTATGGTTCAAGTGTATCCTGCCTAGTAAGGTGACTACATAAGTCCTGGGTAATATTGACGTAGGTGGTCCAGATTAGACATAAATAATTTGGTCACGTTGTTTATGTTGGTAATATAAAGTGCTCCGTAATACTAAGCTATGGATTGTTTTTTGTGTGCTCGATCATTGTAATCGGCCTGCTTATTTGTTACTGATGTTATTCTGTTTTTAGTGTCTCATTCTATAAATGTCAGATGTGGCCGAGCTCAAAAGTGAATAGCATGAATCGCATAACGGATAACTGGTAAACTTTTGGATAATGGTAAATATTGCTTCAGACAATTGGACTGTGATTGGTTGCCTCATCGGACAATATATCGAGAAGATAATTGTCTAAAGTGGCGGTTTGTGTTAAGAGACTAGGGTTGGCCAGAGGCATCGCCTAGGTGAAAATACAAACTGTTGGATCACTATGATGAGGACAACTGACATGTGTTCAATTACCGATGGTTTTATTTGTATCAAGTATGTTGCTTTGCACAATTGGACTGTGATTGGTTGTCTCATCGGACAATATATCGAGAAGATAATTGTCTAAAGTTGTCGGTTTGTGTTAAGAGACTAGGGTTGGCCAGAGACATCGCCTAGGTGAAAATACAAACTATTGGATCACTATGATGAGGACAACTGACATGTGTTCAATTACCGATGGTCTTATTTGTATACATCATATAAGCTGGTTGCCGATGGAATAGCTTGTTTGTTGTATACGAATACTTAAAACACAAAGTTTAAAAATGACGCCATTTTTTTTTTTTTTTTTTTGTGGGTGGGCTGCGGTCGGCGCGCCTCCGCACCACTCCGTCCGGGGCGACAGAGGGGCTTAAGCACGCAACTCCCGCAACCCACCCGATAACCACCTCGCCTTCGTCATTGGGCCGACCACCGGAGCAGGTTTACTTGTCGTCAGTGGTCGGCCCGACGGAATACCCCCTACGCGGGGTACCCTCCCATCGACCGACGTCCCCCCCTCGGGGAGGACGGCGGTCTTTCCTCACGCGGTCGGCCTCTCGGCGGGTGACGGACTAATCCCCGGTCACGTCACCCGCGGCCTCGGCTAGGGCGGCATGAGGCGCAGATAGTTGCGCCTACGCCGCCCCAGTCGCCGGCGGCGGATCTCCTCATCGAGGCTGCGCTCCACGCGCAGACGATCCGCCGCCTCCTTCTGCGAGATCACTGTCTCGCAGAAGGCTGCGACCACGTCCCAATTCCCGACGCTGTCGACCATCGCCCTAGCGATGGCCGGCAGCGTCAGGTCGGCACCGATGATTGCGACGAGTTCACGGCGCTGCACTGCCCAAGCCGTGCAGGCCTCGAGCGTGTGGCGCGCCGTGAAAAAATGACGCCTTTAGACTAACCGGCGAGTGCATAGCTACAGGGTATTTTTCAACTTATCAGCTTCATTATGGTAAATTTCGAGTACCCTTACGTTGTAGCATCATGTGAACTGGCTGCCCGGAGAATAGCTTGCAGTGATGTAAGCGAATAATTCATTAGCGGGATGGTAAAATAAGTCTGTTAAATAAGCATATAGAGCTACGGCTACCGATTATGGTTTTGTTCTCAGCATGCCCATAGTTATCACGGCATCCAGGGATGGATGCATTCTCAGGAGGGCCGGGTGGTATTTCTAATCAACAGTGGCAATTCCCGAGTTTACTCCTTCAATTTTTTACAACTTAGTTAATCTCGATTAGTATTGATTTGTTTACATCGCGTAAGCGGGCGGGCAGCCACATGATCCTTAACCACGGATAGCTTATGTTGATGTACAGCAATACTTAGCAGGAGTAGAAGACAGTCTTTTACATTTACACTGATATTACAGTCTTAGCTAATGATTACGATATTATCCTCGGCATTGGACTATGTTGGCATCCAGGGACGGATGCATCTTCAGGATGGCCGGATGTTATCGCCAAACGAAAGGTGGCAACACAAAGTATGCTCTGACAACATTGGTAGGTGCGTATGGCTACGCTTGAGTGGTTTATTAGCGAACAACGGTTATAAATAGATGGTCACAAATGAGTTGAGGGCATTCGGTGGTCAATGTTACTAAGTGTGTATCTATAAAGATGTAATTATGAAGGTATACGAATAAAGGATAGTATATAATATACGCCATTGTCTTAGTGTTTTACAATCGATAATAAAATATTTATTTTTCTTTTCGTCAAACGGGTTAGTCGGATGCTTCGTTAGCTCTCGCACTATAAGTGCTTCTATTTTTATAAGACCCTACCAATGTACATAAACTCGACACAAATAAATGATTTGATTGATTGATTGATCGGGCGATTTCCATACAGGACTGCCAAAAACAATATTATAAAACTTTTACTTATGTTTAAGAGTGTTACATGGTTTTACATAGTAAGATCCGATGACAATAAAAATTTGAAAGTTTCAAAATAAATCATTCTTTAATTGAACTTAGATCTACGCCAGATAACATATCCGAATACAAATATTTTACCACAATATAAAGTATATATAAGGATAAATTTTTAACTGCATTCTTAAAATATCTTTATTGTACGTCTAACTTTAAACGTTTTGGATATTCGCCAGACATTTTGAATTGCAGTTTTGTTCATTAATCACTTCCATCTACTGAAATATATTTTAAGAAAATCTTTTCCGATTTAATTTTCTTTACTGCTTCTATGTTTATTAAACACTATCTTTAACTCTTAACTTAACCTCTGTTATTATTTCGTAGTTGCTGTCATCATCATCAACATCACAATTCACATACGTCCCACTGTTGGGCTCAGGCCTCCTCTACAATAGGAGGAAAATTGAACTACTACAGCGCGGCATACGCTGGTAAGACGTGTTGGTATAGGGTTCCATTTCGAGTTTTATTCATTCCGATATTATGCATTAGATGTTATATGTATATTATATTTTTTGTCATCTTTTACGACACCCACGTACCAGAAATGGGGTGATGAATTGTATTCTTACTCCATCACCATAGTATATAGTATCCTGTATGTCTAGATATTTAACAAATAAAGTATTAGTTTTTTAGTTAAATCAATTTTAAGATAATTTATTTTTCGTTTGAATTTAGAATTTCTCTATGATTTTATTGGATAGCTGTCATATAGCAATTTTTACATATTGTAGAATGAAGGCGGCAAGGGCAACGGCGAAGATAATGAAGAGACACGTTGTACTTTCCTATTTGTAATTCATCTTACAGCGGTTGCAACACGAATCACCTTTAGATATTCTAACGGGCGGTATTTATACATTCACATGGCCGAGCTAATACTATGTAAATTCACACACTTAATAGATAATATTATATATAAAATATCTTAATAATTCTAATAGTTATTTATGTGCAAATATTATACAGGATTATGTAATATTAAATATCTATTACGGCAGAAGTTGACATGCAGACGGGTCAATATGATGACATCATAAATCAGTGAAATAAGAATCTAATACATATAGTAAAACACAAGGATCATACGTGATTAACCTTTAACATCACGGGCGGGGTCTACCCAGACCCCACGCGCTATTTTTTAATTGTATTTTTAAAAATTAGAAAGTAACGGTTGCGTGCTCTCGGCTAATCTCAATGCACTGCAGATCCTTTTGACAGGTGGACGTACGACGCGCTGTTGCTAGTGTAAGTATGTATTTTACTTACTTGGGGATACCTGTAGACCCCACCCGTGATTTTACGTAGATTATATTTTCAATGTAGTTACATTTATATTTACTTTTTTTTTTCAGAATTACGGTTTTATATCGACAAAAATGAGTCTCCAACTCTTAGAAGACGCCATGGCTCAAATTCTGCACGACTTTGGTGAATTCAATAGTGAATATTTTTACGATACAATCTAAATTATAGAAGATTTAGGTGGAGCGAGCAAGAAACAATACGCAGCAAACATATTTCTGCATCTGAATCAGAAGAAAGTGATGACTCCTCCGCTGAGGGAATGGAAGAGGAAGTAACAAGCAACTAGGGAACTACTACAAGAGGAAGAGGAACTACAAGAGGAAGTAACAAATATGTGAACATAATTTTTTTACATTTCAATATTACCAAACGCGCCACTTTCTTTCTATTCGCTATATCGTATACACTATGAAATTTATAACTTTACATGTTTCAATAACTGCAATTTTTCTTATGTATTATAAACATGTTACGTATGTTTGCACTATATTCCATTCCACCTAACAAAATTGGGATGTCACTGATTTAATATCACTTTTTAAATATAATTACCTTTACATTCGATCAAATCAATATAGCAAATGATATCGAGCACTCCACTAACCACAAATTCTTGGAGTGTCATGTTGAGTCAGTGGCTAGTTTTGCACCCCCGATTAATACTGGCTTATCGTTCCTAACACAAAACATTCGTAGTATAAATCGCAACTTTCATGACTTTATAATATTACTTAAAAGATTGAAAGTGGAATTAGATGTTTTAATCTTAACGGAGTGCTGGTTATTATGCAATACAACCCTACCATACCTTAATGGTTATACATCTTTTCACACGAAATCCTTACAAAAGCAAAATTACGGCGTTGTTGTATTTATTAAAAATACATTAACTGTCTCTGTAGAAGAAATAATTTTACTGGAAGCTAATTGCCTCATCATAAAAATAAAGCCTAATACTGTTATTATAGCTATATACCGATCGCCATCCTACAACAATATCAATCCATTCCTACTTTCTCTAAATGATTTATTAAACACATTATCAGTACACCAAAATATTATACTAACTGGCGACCTAAATATTCCTATCAACTTTGAGAAATCAAATGACAATACTGATATCTATTTGAATTTTGCCGCCTATCACGGCTTATTACCAGCTCACAACTTGGTAACTAGAGACTTGAGTGGTACATGTATTGACCACGTGCTTGTCAAAACTAATACACTAACTCTCAAGCTTGTTCCTTTTTCGTCTGTCACGGATCACAGAGTAGTAATTTGTTTCCTTCAGCAAATAAATAAAATAATCCGCCATGACCCAAGCTATAGTAAAGTTGATGAGAAAAAAGTTATATCAGATATCCTTAGATTAGATTTAACACCAATTTATGAAAATGATGATCCAGAATCTTCTATTAACTATTTGATAAATAAAATAACTTTATCTATAGAATATAATAAGATCGTTTTAAGGCTAGCAGTCGCAGAAAACTATTAAAACCGTGGATAACTCAGGGTTTGCTCCGTTCTTTGCGAAACAGAGACTATCTACATCGGAAATCTAAAAACAACCCCGAAAATTAAACCCTGAAATTGACTTACAAGCGATATAGAAATTTTTGTAACTCCCTTATCAAAAAAGTCAAAATTGATTATGACAGGTCACAAATAGAAAAAGCAGGTAAAAATAACAGGAAAATATGGGAAGCCATAAAAAATATTTCTGGCACATCTAAAGCTTCAAACTTACACCCCACCGAACTCCTTGACCGACTGACGGACCGACAAGAATCTATTAACCTAGTAAATGAATATTTCACTAATACAGGCAAATCTCTAGCTGAGAGTTGTAATCCATCATATTGCTCTGGAACAAAGCACAACACCTATAATGTACCCAACTCATTTATTCTCTTAGACATGGACCCGCGGGAAATTGAAAATATTATTGATTCTCTTAAAACGTATTCTGCAGCAGGTAGAGACGAAATTTCTAACCAACTTTTAAAAGAATTAAAACTTCACCTTGCCCCACCGCTTTCATTTATATTTAACTCTTGCTTCAAAAAAGGTATTTTTCCTACATGCCTAAAAAAATCTATTGTTATACCAATACACAAAGGCGGTAGCAGAGACGTTATCAGTAATTACAGGCCCATATCTTTATTGCCTTCGATTTCTAAAATACTCGAAAAAATTATTAATATCCGGCTTACAAATTATTTAGAAAAACATAACATTATCTCAGATAACCAATTTGGTTTTCGTCGTGGAAAATCCGCGATAGATGCAGTACATAAACTTACTGATTTCATTATGCAAACTATTGATAGCGGTAAAAAAGCTCTTACTATCTTCCTTGATTTGGCGAAGGCTTTCGATACTGTCTCTGCTCCGCTCTTACTAGATAAATTGTATCAAATCAGTATAAGGGGTGTTCAACTTCAGCTATTTGAGAGTTATTTGAATTGTAATCATTGATCAATTCACCAGTACTGATCTCCCCGTGACGTACGGTGTGCCTCAAGGAAGCATCTTAGGCCCAACTCTATTTCTCATTTACATTAATTATATCTGCCTCACTTCATTCACACAGGGCAAATTAATTTCTTATGCAGATGACACTGCGTTAATTTTTACCGGTGACTCCTGGTGCGAGATCTTTGAAGCAGCTCAAAACGGATTAAATGAGGTTACTACTCAGCTGAAAAATTCTCTACTATCCCTAAACGTGACAAAAACTAAGTATATTTGCTTCTCTATCCGGAATTTTGATCTTCCAGGCAATCTATCTCTTACCGTTCACACATGTCGCAACTTTACAACTTCCAATTGTCTTCAAAAGACTTAGATATGTTTTAACCCCTCAACTGTTAAGATCAACCTACTTTGCACTTTGTCAATCAATCTGCACATATGGCATTGTTATTTGGGGAGGATCTCCAAAACTATTTTAAAACCTGTAGAAATAGCGCAAAGGGCTTATTTAAAAGTTGCCACTTTTAAATCCTATTTGTATCCTACCACTTTATTGTATAGGGATAGCAAAATACTAACCATACGGCAATTATATATCCTCACGACTGTTATTAAACAACATAAAGAACTGCTATATGATCCCTTACTACTACGTAAACGTAAATATTATAATATATGTAAACAAACGCGTAGCTTTCGCACTTCTCATGCTCAGAAATTTTATGCTTTTTTAGGACCTTACTTATATAATAAAATCAACAAATTACTCCATATTTATCTTGAAACCTTATTAAAGGTCAAACATAAAACCACTGATTTTCTGCTAACCCTTTCGTATGAAGAAACTGAAAACTTTATTGCTTTTTTACGATAAATACGCACGCACGCGCGCAGGCACGCACGCACTCTCTCTCACACACACACACACACACACTCACACACAAATACACACACAAACAAACACACACAAACATATCCACACACACACACACACACACACAAAAATATCCACACACACACACTGTCTACTATAAACGTACCTAATCACATTATTTTTATTATTGTATAGTTGTTTGTTTGCTTCTCATAACTAACAATTTATTCATAAATCTTGTCGCTTTCACTACTACTGTATTAAACGTTATAGACGGGTGGGAGCCTGGAGTTCTGTAATACAGGCCTCGACCTAGCATAGACTCCAGACTCTCACAGGGACCTTTACAACTTCTGCTAAATCAATAACCTGTAACAATATTCCTTGGGAGATGTAAATAAATAAATTATTATTATTAACTATTTTTACGGTAAAAACAGATACAAATGGAGCAAAACACATCCACATCCATCTCGTATTCGATAGCACAACATTATTGAAGAGCGAGCTAGTTTGAAACATTTCAATCGCAAATGGCTACGTTCTTTGGGTTCTATATAATCCAAATAAAAAAATGAAGGGACGAATATATATTTATATATCAATTGCAATTACTTATAAGACCAGACATTTGTCAAAGATTGGAAAATAATCCTAACTTGACCAAGGAAATAAGATCAATAATGTGCAAGTTGATTGACAAAGAGGAGCCTTCAGATCATTCCGATGAAAGTGGTCCTAGTGCCACAAAAATTAAGCGAAGATGCTATATTTGCCCAAGAATTAAGGACAAAAAGAATAGTATTGTGTATATATCTCGCAAGAAAGCTATTTGCAGGCCACATTCTATAGCCACTACCCATTGTTTACCATGTCAACCCAAAGAATAATTCTTAACCTTATTGCAGGATAGTTAGATTGAGGTGTTGGCATTTCTTAAAATGTCATAATTAATTGTTATTTTTCTTCTAATTACATCTTTTTGGTTCCTATTTTATGCGAAAATTATTACAATTTTCTCAGAAATTAATTACTTTGTTAAATATTAGGACATAAGTTAGGTATCTTAAAACATATATAACTACGTGATGTTTCTGACTAATTTAGTTATAATAAGGTCTTTTTATTAATATGTCTTTTCTTGTAATCCGAATAGATTTTTAAATAATATTCAACAATATTACAAGTACAGATTAAGTATGTATGGGGATACTTTTGGACCCCACGCGTGACGAAACGTTATCTTAAAGAACGCGTGTACTTAAAGGTTAATCGACATAGTGTAAGAAAGTACCGAGGTCTATAACAATAAGCACTATTTAATAGCCGCGCCGGAAGCTGACAAGCGGAATGCGCCCATTATATAAGAATTATATCAACTTACACAAATATTAATCATCTATTTACTTAATTATAAAATTACCAATTAAATTATAAAACTATAATCAAGTCCATTAATAATTAAGCTGTACCCAAATTCGCCGTTTGTGTGAGGCCAGAAGTATTACTTGATAACAGTTTGTAATTTTAATTTCTTCTGCGTTGTTGTAAAAATAAACATGCATTCACAATATAGCATAATGTAATAAGGCTTATGATAAAATAAAATAACTATTAAAGTCAATAATCAGTAAAATAAAATAATTATTAAGGCATTAATTAATGAGGCTTATGGTAAAATAAAATAATTAAAATTCCTTTACTTTTTAATAATTTGCTAATCAATAATTTTAAAATCCCAGAACTCTTTGTATATTTCTTTTATACATTTATGTATTTAATAAAATAAATTACAAAATATTTCTATTTGTGTGGATTTAATGGTAGAGAATATAATTATGATACTATCTTTCTCATTAATCTTAACAATTTCATTGCTATAAATTTCTCCTATCGTATTCATTATCTGATTTAAGTTATATATAAGGACTGTCTATGCGCTGTGTTAAGAAAGCACTTATTAAATATTAAAGATTTTCTAAAATTCTACTTGCACTAAAAATATTAATATAAGCTCTACTCAAAACTAAGTACTAAGTACTAAAGCTTTACTTGAGAAGCCGACAGAAATGATCATAAAAATATGTCTACGCTGAATGAGTGTTTTTTTTTTATTCGTTTATTACCAACTTCCCAAAAGTTATTCAAAACGAACGTTGTATTTTTTATGGTTGGTCTTTATGCCTTAAAAGTTTTTAAATTCAATTATGCTGTCTTCATTGTCAGCGTCAACTTTTCTTATTTTGAAGGGTGAGTTTAGCATATTTTTAACAATACATAAAGATACGAGTATCAGGCATTAATTAAAAATTACAATCCATGACTTAAAGTTTATTTACATATATATATATATATATATATATATATATATATATATATATATATATATATATATATATATATACATTTAATTATAGATATATATTATTTAATTCGTTTAATTATATATATTAGACCAGCTGACCCAAGACACGTTGTTCTGTTCAAATAAAATAAAAGGAATTCTTGAAATCGACAGCAGCGCCAACTACCGGGCCCAATTGTGAATCTAAACCATTTCCAAATCCCCTTGAACAGATAAAAAAAAAATATCAATATCGGTCCAGCCGTTTAGGAGGAATTCAGTGACATACACACGTACACAATAAATGTATAAATAACTAGTTGACCCAACAGACGTTCTGCTGTTCAAATCTGTTAAAAATAGAAAATTTAATTCTACTTGAAATCGATTGCAGCGCTACCTACCGGTTCCAATTATTAATCTAAACAGAATGGTTTGGATGTTCCGAATGGCTATTCCGATGCATATGAGAATTCATATCCATCGGAATGGCCACAAAAAGTCATCAAAATTGGTCCAGCTGTTTAGAAGTAGTTCAATTATAAACACGCGAACAGACGATTTATATATGTATATAATAATAGAAAAGTATATATAGTCGAAAAAACGTTACATTAGAAAAGTATATATAAACGTTAAGTTTTCTTAAATTTCCTAATTTTCTGTGCAACTTTCTTATTGTTTTTTTTCGTAAAGGCCTTTTTTAAAATATTAGAAAACTTGGAAAAAATAATGGACTAAATCGGTAAAGTCGTTCTCAAGTTATGTTATTGATCTGCCCGAACAGCGCCACCTACCGGGTCCAATTGTGAATGTAAACCATCCTCGAATCCCCTTGAACACACACAAAAAATTTCGTCAACATCGGTCCAGCCATTCAGGAGGAGTTCAGTGACATACACACGTACGCTAGAAATGTATATATAAGACTAGCTGACCCAACAGACGTTGTTCTGTTCAAATAAAAGATAGCAGTGCCACCTACCGGGTCCAATTGTGAATCTAAACCATTTTCGGATCCCCTTGTACGTATGTAAAATTTTAACATCGGTCCAGCCGTTTAGGAGGAGTTCAGTAACATGTACAGAAGAAATTTATATACAACGACCAGCAACCCGCCCTCGCTTTGCTTCGGGTTCAGTCGCTTTACCGCGTAGCTCCCGTTCCCGTGGAAATACCGGGATAAAATATAGCCTATGTTACTCTCTGATATTATAGCTTTCCATTGGTGAAGGAATTTTTGAAATCGGTTCCGTGGTTTAAGCATGAAAGCGTAACAAACAAACAAATAAACATACTTTCGCATTTATAATAATACTAGCAACCCGCCCTCGCTTCGCTTCGGGTGCAGTCACTTTACCCGCGTAGTGCCAGTTCCCGTGGAAATATCAGGACAATATATAGCTTATGTTACTCCCTGATATTATAGCTTTCCATAGCTGAAAGAATTTTTAGAATCGGTTCGGTAGTTTAAGCGTGAAAGCGTAACAAACAAACTTGCTTTTGCATTTATAATATTAGTAAGGATTATTTTCCTTGCTAGAGAGCTCCGATAAACGTGTTCGATCGCTGCTAATCATAAAGTGCTATAAGGTGAAGCGAGGTTTTCTTTTTATTTGTGTGTGTATAGTTGTTAATCGCAGGTGGCTTTCACGGCTTAGCTGGACTATGGGTGAGCGCTGAGGGCTCTCAACCGATGGCGACCGCCGCACCGCTTATTTTTATAGTGAATTATCAATGGCCGCACCGCTATGTCTCTGCATTTTAAATCTGTAATATCTTCGGCAATATTCATTTAAATTACATACTGTAAAGGGCAATATTAATCTATATTAAATGGACAATGTATTTAAGGTACTTAATTGGATAAACATTAATACTGTATCGCTTAAAATCACTTCGTAAATAAGCCATTTATCTGGTAAAATGTAAAGGATAAAAAATGGTTATTGTGGGTTATCTTTAAGTGCAGTAAGCATACATAGAGATGGACTGACAGCGACTTTGTTTTATACTATGTAGTGAAGATTATACATTACACATACTTCGAAAATAGAGTATAATGGATTAGATCGTAAAACATAATAAATATCTACTCGAGTTTGGGCAACTAAATGTTGTGTTGGCAAACATTATTTTCTCGCCATTGAAATATCTGAGCTCTAAATGTTTTTATAACAAAGAATAGACGATTTACAATGAGAAACGAATAACAAAACTGCTACATCAGTAGAGATAGTAAACTAAACTTATTTGAAAGGAAGCCAAATGCTTATCTCTAAACTGTTTGTTAGAGATTCTTTGAAAGCTTAATATCTCAAGGAAGTAAAGCATCATTGAATAAAATAGAAAATGTCTCTGTTTGATAAACACTTAAACTTTGTCAAGAGAAGATTTCATACAATTTCATGAATTTTAGTAAAATTTGTTCGAAGTTTCATTGTTGAAGATAAACCTGTTGAAGTTGTTTAATAACAATACGATGTTTTCAATAAACATCGTATTGTTAATAAACAACTTTAGATTTAATTCAATTCATATCTGGACAGAATAGAAAGAGACAAATTGAAATAATACAACAGTTTAAATTATTTATATATTCAAAAGATCTCTTTAATACTTACCAGCGTTTTTAGCGATAAGTTTAAAACTAGATGTAGTAAACTGATGCTTTTGTTATAAATAGAATTTTTGTAAGACATTCATTTGTTAGCTAGTAGATGGCTATTGTTGTCTACTCACAAGAATGGTCGTGATTATTTCAATAAAATTGCTCGTATGTCAATTATATCTTACAATTCCTTGCGACTTTTAATATGTTGTCAGTCTAGTGGGGGTTGTTTTATGTCTGATTCATAGCCGCTACTCCAGAAACTTTCTTCTCTAATAGTTGCGCATTGCATTTCAATATGCTAATTATATTTTCTAATGATTTCTGATCTTTACGCGAGTATTACACATTATAAGTAAAACTATGGATTTTATAGCGTTGATAGTCACGGGGGCACTAATACGTCTTAGTCCGCCTGTGACCATGAACGCTGGGTAATCAAAAATAAACGTGATAAAATCCATAAAGTAGTTATGTTTTTTTCTTTGTGGTGACTAAGTAAGAATATAATTCATCACCCCCCTCTTACCCACGGGTGTCTTAAAAAGTACTAGGGGACACGATAACTTACATCTATGCGAGGCTCTATAAGGAGACTCCAATAGTGAGAGGTATATGGGCTGAGTTGAATTATTAGATATATTATGAAAATTTATTAATTTAATTTAACAAACCTTATAAGTTACCTTAAACACAATTTACCACCCTCCAATCTTGCCTGTGGGTATCGTAAATGACAACTAAGGGATGTTATGCATATAACGTCTATGCAAAAAAGAGAACCCGTCTGACCAGTGTGGTTGGTCAATTTTTACCCTTTACGGAGGATGCTCGAGTCCAGCGTTGGGGCTTCTATGAACTGTGGTGAATGATTGATGATGAATCGATGCGGGCATAGTAAGAAGGATCCAGCAAGAAAGAGCCAAATGTGTAGTACTCATATAAAAAACAAGAATTATTCTATAAGAATTTTTGAAAACTTTGCTACTGGACGCAAACTTTTTTTATAAGTGACTAGGTAGGTATATATAATTTTTTATTTCGCCTTCTTGTGCAGATAGATAGGATTTATGCCTCACTTTAGGCACTCATCTGCTACGACAACTACTAAAAAAATCTTGAATGAATTATCAGTGATTGTATTCTCAGACTATCATCATTCGTTTTCATTCCCAAGGAGGGTTGACGTCAGGCAGGCGGCCGGTCATAAAAGTCATTGCCGAAACTTTTTGTAATATGTCAAAATAGATGACATATTGCGTCGACCCCAAGTAATTGGGATAAGAGCAAGATGATGATGATATATATATATATATATATATATTTATAGAGGCTCAGTCACGCATGCCAATATCTGAAATAAAAAAATGTGTATCTGTAATATCAAGAAGATATTGCTGGAAAAATATAGCTTACGGGTAGATATGTCCTCGAAAAGGTACAAGGTCAAATCAAAGCAAAAGCGATCACGTAAATCATTTCATACCAGTTCAAAAATATGACACTATATATTTTCTTTATTGTACTTGACTTATACAGACTGTATCAGGTTATGTGGTAGTGCTTTTAACAGTTTTCTATCTCCGTAAATGGATCGCGTTATCCATGGCAGTATTCACGCGGAAACATAACGTTTGAGTAGTAAGAATGTGCTATAGTGATTCGTTACGTGAGCGGAAGAGCTAAAGGTTCAAAACTCACTTTACGATAGCCAGCGATATGGCGAAGGAAAATCGATATAAAACCCTAAGCGTCTGATCAGTGTGGTATAGCAGGTCAAATACCCTCCCACTATGCAGAAAGCCCAAAAGTGGGACTTACGTGGGCGGCAATGATAATGGTGACATATAATGATGGCCAAACAACTTCTTTATAAAATCTTATTTATAAAACCTAAATTAAAGACTACAAAAGAGAGGTTTGTTAATGTAGAAACATATTTACCGTTACACTAGTTATAAAATTATAACATAAAATATTTTTACAAATTATACTGAAATTCTCTTAGAGAAAATTTAAACTAGTATTAAATGCTACGCCAACTTTTATCCTGACTAAGAATGCAATTACACGAACTTTTATAACAGAATTTACAGGATTGCTCTTGCGTGTAGCGCTTTAGCTGCAAAATAGTTTTATTCCTTTTAATTAACAAAAATTTTATATTTGAAAATATATTATAATATGAAAGATATTAACATTAAGTGAGAGTTTTACTCTTTAAAAATCTCGAAAGTCAAAGCGTTTATTTTATGGATAAACTAAAATCTGCCAAAAAACCTAAATGGTTGTACGAAATCTATGTTTCCAAATCCTTTAAAAGAAAAAACAAAAATAAGAGATAAACAAAAAATTATCTTTTCGATAAACAATCGTTTATTTATTTTATTTGACTTTGTTGCGGGGTCCAAAGACAACTAGAAATACTTATGTGAACTTTTCAAAGTTCAAACTTCAGTGTATTCTATGGAAAACATTTCGAATCAAACAAATTACTATCATTAGACTTTCATTTATCCTCCGGACCCATGTGAAGTATTTGGGCCTGGTGCTCGACGGGCATTGATGGTTCCGGGAGCATTTCCGCAGGCTCACCCCACGGCTAGTAGGCGCGGCGCCCGCTTTATCGTGGCTTATGCCGAACGTGGGCGGACCGAGCGCCACGTGTCGACGGCTGTACGCGGGGGTCATCCGGTCGATGGCCCTGTACGGCGCACTGGTGTGGGCGGGGTTCCTGACCGTCCGACTTAGGGCTCTTCTGTGGTGATCACAGAGGGCCATGGCGCTCAGGGCCATACGCGGATACTGCACGGTGTCGACGAAAGCAGCGTGCCTGTTGGCCGGGACTCCCCCATGGGACCTGGAGGCGAAAATGCTCGCCGATTTTACCCAAAATCGTCGAGCATGCGTGTCGGTGATGCGAGCGGAGGGCGGTGTAGTCTCTGTGAGGGAGCTCAACGCCTGGCGCGTCGACGCCCGCCGATACGTCATTGGCCGTTGGGCAGACCGGCTGGAGAGGTCTCGGTTCGGGGTGCGGACAGTGGAGGCCTTCCGGCTGGTGCTGATGCAGTGGTTGAAACGGCGGCACGGGGTGCTCTCCTTCCGACTGGTGCAGGTGTTGACGGGGCATGAATGCTTTGCCAAATACCTGTACACGGTCGTTAGGAGGGAGAGTACACCGTTCTGCCACCACTGCGATTGCAACGAGGATACGGCGCAGCATACGCTCGAGGTTTGTGCCGCCTGGACAGAGCAGCGTCGTGAGGGGACGTCAGTCGATGGGAGGGTACCCCTCAAGGGGGTATATCGTCGGGCCGACCACTGACGTCAAATCATCCTGCTCCGGTGGTCGGCCTAACGACGGAGGCTACGTGTCATGGATGGGTTACGGGTGTGCGTGCTTACGCCCCTCTGTCCCGCCGGACGAAGTGATGCGAGGAGTTCGCCAACCGTAACCCACCCCCAAAAAAAAAAGGCTTTCAATTATCCAAATCTGCCTGACAAAGAAGTCTGTAAATTATACATACTAAAAGTGATTCAATTATTCTTCGCTATAATTAAATCAGTAATATCTTTTTTCATACTAAGCTAGTGAGGACTTGCGGCACGAAAACGTGGTTCCTAAATGTGGGTTTCATAACTAAGCTCAAAGTCGCTCAGCTTGCTATGGAGAGGACTATGCTTGGCATTTCTCTGCGAGATAGAAGCCGGCATACGACAATCCTTAGAATACAAGATAGCACGAAGCATTAACACGCTGAAGTGGCAATGGGCAGGCTACAGCGCTCGACTCTCTGATAGTATTTAAAAGGTAGTAGGCCAGTATAAAATACTGTAAGAGAAAATATATGTCTAAAATTTTATCAGTCTTCACGGTGTACATAAAATAATTTCACAGAGTATCAATCGAGTTTAAATCACGTACTTAAGTCTAGACATGTCTACTATAACAAGAGTATACGCCGCTTAGGCAAAGAAATGGAATTTAATTTGTTGAAAACCAACAAATAAAAATATTCGTATTATCAAATATTTTTTCTACTTTTACAATTTTTATTGTACTTTGTAGTTCCTATTTAATTACAGTGATATGTTAAACATATTATATTTTATTTTAGGATAGGTAACTAAACTACGACAGCTACTACAGCAGAATGTGTATTTTACTGTCAAGAGTGTTTAACTAGAATGTTTTGACGCTCATGTTAAAAAATGTCACGTTGCGCTTTTATATTTTATTCATTACTAGCAACCCGCCCTGCCTCGCTTCGCTTCGGTTTCAGTCCCCTTACCCGTTTAGTTCCCATTCCCGTGGGAATAGGGTTATAAAATATAGTCTATGTTACTTGCTGATAATATAGCTTTATATTGATGAAATAATTTTTAGAATCGGTTCAGTGGTTTAAGCTTGAAAGCTTAACAAATAAACAAACAAACTTAATTTCGCATTTATAATATTAGTAAAGATTTAGCGTTTTACAGTGTTATATTAACTGAATTTGCTGGTATTTTATGTAATACTAGCAACCCGCCCTCGCTTCGCTTCGGTTATAGGTTATAGTCGTTTTACCCGCCTAGTTCCCATTCCCGTGGGAATACCGGGATAAAATATAGCCTAGTTTACGCCCTGATATTATAGCTTTCCATTGGTGAAAGAATTTTTGCCGTATTGAAGATTACCCGGAACAAACAGACACAGACAGACAGACAGACAAAATTATTTAATTGCTATTTTAGGCATAGGTGTCGTGCAAATAACCGTGTGAGCATGAAAAAAGCCTATTATTTTGATATTACAAACAGACACTTCAATTTTATTTATTGGTATAGATAATATTATTTTCCAGAAAAATATTTTTTATTATTTATTTTCCTCTGGAATTATCCTCTGGCAATTTTGGCAGAACAGGAAGCACATGTACATTTTGGTTTGGTGGTTAGCACCCAATCAACGTTCAGTATAATTAAAACGAAGAGATATAGACGTGGAAATACTGAAAATATGTGAAGAAAATTAAAATTACAACTCGATTTCGAACAACGATTCAAAATTAAATCGCCGAAATTATCTTAATTTAAAAACGGAGAGTCATATCCTCGAGAAATCCAATCCCTTCTATAAAAAGTACAACGAACCTAGCAGCGTTGACCTCCAGTTGACCGTGTACCGAGGACATAAGGATATCCGGACCGCTAGCTATAATCTTTACAACTTCGTCATCTATGCACAATATGAAGACGTTCTATCTTCCTGTGATTTTTAGTGAATATTATATATTATTTCCGTGTAATAACGAAGTAAAAGTAGAATTCGCTGCCCCTTATCTTGCTCATGAGTATCATAAAAGACGACTAAGGGATGTATTATGCATATATAATTGATGCATGAAAAAAAAAACTCTACATAAAACCCTATAACAATACGTTCGTTAAGCGTGGTATAGTAGGCCAATTTGCCTGTCATAATAAACAAGAGACAAGCCTAGTAGTAAGATATCCATCTACCAGCCTACAGACGTCTACTGTTGGACATAGGCCTCCCCACGATTATGCCACTTGGAATGGTCCTTTGCTACTTGCTTCCAATGGTTCCCTGCGACCTTCATAATGTGTAGTAAGACATACATAGGTTGTAAAAACTTGATAATTATAGGTATAAGAATACTACCGCGTGATGAAAAACCGACGTCCTCCCCGAAGGGGGGTTATGAAACATAATTATGAAATATCTAGGATCATTAAAATCATGGAGGCCTACGTCCAGCAGTGGATGGTGAAAGGCTAAAATGATGATGTTGATGAATTAAAAAGATACTGTTTGTGTTGCTGGGTAAGTAAAAACCGGCTAAGTGCGAGTCGAAGTTGCGCACGAAGGATTCCGTACTTTTATCTATAAAAATAGCGTTTGTTGTATCGGAGCCCCTCTTAAATATTTATTTTATTTTGTTTTTAGTATTTGTTCTTATAGCGGCAACAGAAATACATAATTTGTAAAAATTTCAACTATCTAGCTATTGCGGTTCTTGAAATAAAGCCTGACAGACAGACGGACGGATAGACGGACGGACAGGCAGCGAAGTCTTAGTAATAGGGTCCCATTTTTACTCTTTGGGCAAGGAACCCTAAAAAGGATGTTTATATTAAATAACAAACCAGGACATTTGTTATCTCAAGCTTTATGTAGCATAGCCTTTCTTTAATAATTAAAGTTAACAAATGTATCAAGTACGTAATCCATACTATTCGCCATCATAATTATCACAACTCATATACGTCCCACTGTTGGGCTCGATTCTCCTCCACAATGAAAGGAAATTGACCCACTACACGCTGTACAGACGGCGTTAGTATAGGGTTTTATTTCGAGTTTTCCTTCTCTTTCATAGATGTTATATGTACATTATATCCCTTAGTTATCTTTTACGATACTCATGGGTAAGAACTGTATTCTTACTCAGTCCCACATGGAGAATCCATGCAAATAATGGTATGAATATATATAAAAATAATAAATTGAATGAAAGAAAATTTCAATCTAATATTATTTTTACTCTAGTCTAGTCCTCGCTGTCAAGTCGTTAAACTCAGCCCACACAAGTGTGTATTTATAATCAGAACATAGAATATACATTGACTTAACAAAGAAAAACTCTTAAAGAACAGTTTGGTTACTTGGTTGCCCCATCGTAACTTTCACACTGGCTCTATGTGACATGTGTCCTGTATTAAGTACTTATACACATAAAGTATTAAAAAGCGTTGGTTATGTTTTAATAAATTTATTTTAGCATTATTTTTTATTCTTATAAGACGCTTTAAAAACTTTTTGTTTTCCAGGAAGAAGTCATTCATCTCATTCTCTTAGACATAGTTCGTGATCCCTCATGCAGTTTTTTACACCTCCCTCGGGAAAGTAAAAGATGGTGACATATTCTTTAACCAGTCACCATAAGTTGAATCATCATCGTCTAAGTTTACATAAGTTCCACCATTGGGCTCAGGTCTCCTTCGCAAAGAAAGGGAAATCGACTTATTATAACGTACGTTTTTTTTTTTCTTTTCTTTTTTTTTTAGGTTTTATGTTAAGTATTCGTTCTCTTGCATAGATGTTATCTGCATATTATGGTCGTTAGTTATCTTTTACGATTACCAGAAGCAAGAGAGGGGGTGACGAATTTTATACCTATGCCGTCATCATATAAAATAAATAAATAAGTATATTTATATTAGAATATTCCCCACAATGGAAGGGAAACTGACTTACCATACCACGCTAGTTGGATGTGTTGGCATTAAATTTTCTGTCGAGATTGCCTTCTCTTGCATAATATTATCTGTGTAGCATATCCCTTAGTCGTCTTTTATGACACTCTAGTCTTAATCAGTCACCACACAAAATGGAATTTAAAAACACTTATTTATAAATAGCAAACACATAGTAAAAGAAAAACAAGAAATTGTATGTTATATTTATTTAAGAATGTTATATCTTCTTCTGACAAATAAATTACTCAAATGTCTACAGAACTTGGCACACGTTTAGATCTCAAATTTTTGTCGATGAAGTCGACAACCACCCCATAATTATCATACTATTGAATTTGGCCTCCATGTTCACATTTACGTTTTCGTTAGGATATTGTTACTTTTTGAAAATAAATTTATTACTCAAAAGTATTAGCATAAAACTATTTGTCGCGTTTAGCTTTAGTTTTATTATAAATTTATTCTTTTATTTTATAGGAGACCTAATTTTATAAGTATATATATATATATATAAAAGAGATAAAATAAGAGACTAAAAAGAACCTTAAACATCAAATACAATGTTTTGAAATTGACGAACATTTCCTTTATTTGAGTTCTGTTGATGTAGAACAAAGTTGGAGGAAATATTAGAAGCGATATGTAAAAATGTGTGATGATGGAGTAAGAATACAATTCACCACTTCTTATCTTGCCTGTGGATGTCGTAAAAGACGACTGAGGGATATAATATGTACATAACATCTGTGCAAGAGAAGGCAAACTCTAAATGAAACCTTACACTAACATGTCTGACCAGCATGATGTAATAGGTGAATTTGTCTCCTAATGAGGAGGAGGCTCGAGTTTAGCAGCGGGACGTGTATGAACTGAGACAGACAGACAGGGACAAACGAGCTTTCAGAATTGATAAAAGTACTGTACTTTGAAATTGTTAGTTGTTATGACTATCATTTTAAATATTAACCTAAATTCGAGATTTTAAGTATTTTCTTACAATAAAACTCAAATATACTGGTGAGAGAGATACGAAATAATAGTATAACTCTTTTCTTATACGGAGTAAAGCAAAAAAGTTTGGTTGAAATTCGATGTTGTTAAAAAAGGGTCGAGGAGAACAGCTTAAACCCTATCGCCTCACTAAGTTGACAAAAAGAAGGGAAGTATTATGATTTTATTATGTTTTTTTTTTTACATATAAACCATACGCAAGCATCTGACTGCGCTTTACACAGTCGATCGGTGTAACGCCCGCGTCGTATATCACGTTGAACAACAAAATACGTCAAGATTGCCTTTGATTAGCTTTAATGCGAATAGCGGATATTTTTCTGATCCTCCCATTCGCGATCTCGGCTGGGACGTCAGGCATGTACGCCATCATTTCAATTAACAGCGAAAGTCTAAGTCAGTCTAAGAATTTCTAGCTAGCTCTCATCACCTCTTAATTATTCATCATCATCACAGCTCTTACACGAGCCTCTGCCGGGCTCAAGACTCCTCCCCAATAGGAGGGAATTTAACCTATTATACCACGCTGATTAAAAGGATTGGCATAGGGTTTTATTTCGATTTTTCCTTCTCTTGCCTGTGCAGTAAGATCTGTATCTTATAGATGTGTTTAATCCCTTATTCGTCTTTTACGACACCCACGGGCAAGAAAAAAAGGTGGATTACATTCTTACTCCATTACTACACGGAAAATATATAAAGCTGTTATACGCCAGTAGATACATTTCAATACATTCAAATACTTAGAAAACGCAGCTCAGTTCCTCACGTCATTTGACAGCAAGTTTAATAATCATCATCACCATCATCACCACAGCTCATATGCGTCCCACTGCTAAGCTCGAGCCTCTTCCACAGTAGGAGAGTAATCAACCTTACTATACCACGCTAGTCAAATGACTTGGCATAAAGTTTTATTTCGATTTTTCCTTCTTGCACCGATCTTATAAACGCCTTTGTCGTCTTTTACAACACCCAGGGGCAAGAGAAAAGAAGGTGAATTACATTCTTACTCCGCGACCAGATGGAAAATTTGATATATTATTTATTACTAGCAACCCGGCCTCGCTTCGCTTCGGTTTTAGTCGTTTTATCCGCGTAATTCCGGTTCCCCTGGGAATACCGGGATAAAATATAGCCTAGTTTACGCCCTGATATTATAGCTTTCCATCGGTGAAAGAATTTTTGAAATCGGTCCAGCCGTTTTGAAGATTACCCGGAACAAACAGACAGACAGACAAAAAAAAATACAAAGTGATTTTTAGGCATGTGTGTAGTGCAAATAACCATGTGAGCATGAAAAAAGCCTATAATTTTGACATTACAAACAGACACTCCAATTTTATTTATTGGTATAGATTACATTTAAATACATTCAAATAGAAAACGCAGCATACTTCCTTGCGTCATTTGACAGCAAGTCTAATGTATGAGAATAATGTTCTGACAATATGAAATATCATTAAGTCACAATAGATGAATCTATTGTGAGTACATGTTTCGGATATGCGATGGGGAACTATTGATTAATCCAGATTTATTGATAACTAGCAACCCGCCCTCGCTTCGCTTCGGTTACAGGTTATAGTGGTTTTATCCGCGTAGTTCCCGTTCCCGTGGGAATACCGGGACAAAATATAGTCTAGTTTACGTCCTGATATTATAGCTTTCCATTGGTGAAAGGATTTTTGAAATCGGTCCAGCTGTTTTGAAGATTACCCTGAACAAACAGACAGACAGACAAAAATTTTTTAATCTGTATTTTAGGCATATGTGTCGTGCAAATAACCGCGTGAGCATGAAAAAAGCCTATTATTTGGACATTACAAACAAACACTCCAATTTTATTTATTGGTATAGATGGTTTTATTGATAATGGTTTGCTGGAAATAAATTATGGCATTTACGGAACAGAAATGTTTTGTAATGCTCATAAATAGCGTAATAGTGGTGTTTCTGTGGATTATGTCGCATTTTTATGAGCATTTCGAATACTTATCGGTGTGGTGACGAAGTAAAAGTACAATTCACTACCCCCTCCCTTACCTATGGATGTTGTAAAAGATGAGTAAGGGATATGATGTGCAGATAATATTTATGCAAGAGAAGGAAAACTCAATAATACTCTAAACCAATTCGTTCGACAAGTGTAGTATTTTAGGTTATTTTTTTATTATTTTTTTTTATTGCTAGCGATGGCAAACGAGCAAACAGTACACTTGATGGTAAGTGTTGCTGCCGCTCATGGACCTTTTCAAGGCCGCCGCCTACCGCGAAGAAAGTGAAGGGAGTGTGAATACGTGCAATGAGATTCGGTGAAACTAAAGGCATCACCAAAACCCACCACACGCAAAAACCCTCAGTAAGTTGGGCTTCCGGCTCTCTCACTCACTGAACGAAGCGCAGTAATAAATTGCTACTACTCGGACGTCGATTTTCTGCGAGGGTGTGGTACTACTTCGAACGGACCAGCCCACAGCTGTAGACAGACAACTATCGACAGTGTGGTCCTACCACTATTAAATAATTATAATTTTAATTTTATATTTTAATTTCATTTCATTCATTGTGGAGGAGTTTTTTGGGGTCCGGCTATGCTACGGTCATACCCCACCCAATCCGTCCGGAACGATGAAGGCGATGGTATGAAACCCCATAATCTGCCGTACACGTGCCAAGACACGCAAAGTTTTGGTTTTAATTAAAAAAAGGTTTAAAATATGAGAATACACATATAAAACATATTTGTCTATAAAAACGTATTTTATCAAAGCTTATAAATATACCGTTGCTATTTTTTTTTTGGGGGTGGGTTGCGGTCAGCGCACTCCTCGCACCACTCCGTCCGGGGCGACAGAGGGGCGTAAGCACGCACTCCCGCAACCCACCCGCGATGCACGTCGCCTTCGTCTTCAAACATATTTGTCTATAAAAACGTATTTTATCAAAGCTTATAATTATATTTTACTAGCTTTTTTTTTGGGGGTGGGTTGCGGTCGGCGCACTTCTTGCACCACTCCGTCCGGGTCGACAGAGGGGCGTAAGCACGCACTCCCGCAACCTACCTGCGATGCACGTCGCCTTCGTCGTTGGGCCGATCACCGGTGCAGGGCGACTTGACGTTAGTGATCGGTCCGACGGAATATCCCCTTTTTGGGGTACCCTCCCATCGACCGACGTCCCCCCTCGGGGAAGACGTCAGTCTTTCTTCACGCAGTCAGCCTCTTAGCAGGTGACGGACTAATTCCCCGGTCACATCACCCGCGGCCTAGGGTACGCCGCCCCAGTCGCCGGCGGCGGATCGCCTCATCAAGGCTGCGCTCCTCGCGCAAGCGATCCGCCGCCTCCTTCCGCGAAACTACTGCCTCGCAGAAGGCTGCGACCGCGTCCCAGTTCCTGACGCTGTCGAGCATCGCCCTGGCGATGGTCGTAATTGCGACGACTCTATATATAATCCCGTATTGCGACAAGTTCACGACGCTGCTCTGCTCAAGCGGCACAGACCTCGAGCGTATGCTGTGCCGTGTCCTCGTCGCAATCGCAGTGGTGGCAGGACGGTGTACTCTCCCTCCTAACGACCTTGTGCAGGTATTTGGCGAAACATCCATGCCCCGTCAACACCTGCACCAGTTGGAAGGAGAGCACCCCATGTCGCCGTTTCAACCACTGCATCAGCACCGGCCGGAAGACCTCCATGATCCGCACCCCGAACCGAAGCCTCTGCAGCCGGACTGCCCAATGGGCAATGAAGCCTCGGCGGGCGCCAACGCGCCAGGCGGTGAGCTCTCTCAAAGAGACCACACTGCCCTCCGCTCGCACCCCCGTCACCTACCGATACAAACTGGCGAGCATTTCCGCCTCCAGGTCCCACGGGGAAGTGTCCCGGCCAACAGGCACGCTGCCTCCTTCGCCACCGTGCGTTATCCGCGTATGGCCCTGACCGCCATGGCCCTCTGTGGTCGCCACAGAAGAGCGCTGAGTCGGACGGTCAGGGACCCCGCTCACACCGGTGCGATATTTAACTAGCTGACCCAACAGATGGTCTGTTCAAATCTAAGAGAATAGTAAAATGAATTCTCCTTGAAATCGATCGCAGCGCCACCTACCGGTTCCAATTATTAATCTAAACCATCCTCATATCTATCGGAACAGCCGTTTAGAAGGATTTCAATTACAAACACACGAACAGAAGATTTATATATAATAATAACGATAAGTCCTCTATTAACGACGCCAATATTCGCAGGCATAGTTAGTTATTAGTATAAAATCGTGATGAAATGTCTAAATATTTCACGTGTTTACTGCGTGCTCACGTAAGTGTCAGAAAATATTACGAGGCAGTTGTGATAAAAATAATCCATGTAATGGAATAATTGAGCCGGGTCTGTGGTCTCCCCATCCAATTAAAAATTAATTATAAAGATGGTAGATAAATTAAATTAGATAAGCGTGATATCTCTATTTATTTTGACATGCCTTTAACAAAATTTGTGAACGTTTGATTAAAATACAAGTATGTCTTTATTTAAACATAATAAAGTTAAAAAAAAAAGGAAATCGAGTTGAAATTTACCATTTTCTTTTGCAGCCTTCATACATCTCTAGTTAGGAAGTAATTGTCTCCATAACAAGTAGAAACTTAAAAACTTTAAGAATTTAATATCACCTCTATTTGCCGTGTGAAAGCGGCTAACTGTACTACTACCCGAATACCTGCGCCTGATGCCGCCCTAGGCGAGGTCGCGGGTGACCGGACCAGGGATTTTAGTCCGTCATCCGGAGAGAGGCTGACCGCGCGACGGCGACTGACGTCTCGGAGGGGGGACGTCGTGAGAAGAGCCCGAGGGAGCCGACCACTGAAGACATGGAACTCGGCACCGTTGGTCACCCCAATCGCGAAGAAAAGGTTATACGGTGGGTTATAGGCCCGCACGCCGTCCTTTCGTCGGAATGCACGGCGTGTGCGTTTACTATACTATTTACTATAGTCCACCAAAAAAAGGGTGGCATAACTATTATTTGGAAATTTTCTTCTCAGCTCATTATTTCCCACTACTGATGTCCAGTCTTCTTTACAATAGAAAAGAAATTGACCTATTATGCAGCACTAGTCAGACGGTTTGATATAAGCTTTTATTTCGTGGTGATGAATCCTTCTTACTCCTTCACTACGTGGAAAGCGTCATTCTTTCGATTCTCTAGCTGGTTTATTTTTCTTCCGAGAAAATAAAGAGTGATAATAGAATGTATTCTAATCCCAACCACATGAGAACTAAATTGCATATTTTGCATGTGCTTTTTTATAGCTGTTAGAAGCAAACGAGGAAACAGTACACCTAATGGTAGCCGATGCTGCCGCTCATGAACAGACAATATTGCCTAGCGTGTAAAAAGTGAAGGGAGTGTGAATGCGTGCAATGAGGTTTAGTGATACTAAAGGCATCACCCATACCCACCATTCGCAAACACCCTCAGAATGTTGGGCGGCTTTCTCGCTCACTGAACAAAGTTTTCTGCGGGAGTATGTTACTACCCAAAAAAGTGTAATGGAGGTGTATAATAGAAATTTGTTAAATAATTATAAGTGTCTGTATATTAAAAACATATAAGTGTAAATATAAGGTACTGATACTATCTCCAACATCAGTGTCATTCGTCTTCTTCATCATCATCTCAGTCTATACACATCCCACTGTCAGGCTCGGGCCTCGTCCACTATGGGAGTACCTACTACGTTGGTCAGACGTGTTGATATAGGGTTTTGTTTCGAGTGTTCCTTCTCTTACATAGATGTTATATGAATATTATATCGTCCCTTAGTCGTCTTTTACAACACTCGCAGGCAAGAGAAGGCGTGGTGAATTGTATTCTTACTCCGTTACCCCACGGAACATTAATTTAGTTGTTTATGTACTTAATAAGAATCTATATGCGAACGTATAATCTAGGTAAATATAAGTTACGTAAATCCAATGTTAGCCTGCTCAAAAATATCAGGCTATAAAAACGGGATGCCTTTAAATTAATTAATCTAACTGTATTACTTAGAGTGACATCGTAGGATATATTCTGATTGTGGGAAATGGGCGGATATTTTTTTATTGACACATAAACGTAACGTTCTTAATAAATTGCCAAGTTAATGGTACTGTGCTTATTTAATTTATGAAGATTTTTATTACGTTCGTTTATTTAAACACTGATTTTTGTGGATTTAAACAAATTGAACGTGAAATTTACTCTTAATATCTCTTAAAATATATAGCGGACATTTATTTACCTTAATCATATTAAAGACTTCCACCAGTGGACGTTTACGAGACGAGCTTTTGATAGCATATAATAATGCCACCAAAAAAAAAAAAAAACTAAGCCTCACAACTGAGTTTTTCTTCTTCTACCATAAAATCTTCCATTTAAAATCTACCATAAAAAGTTGTGAGATCCATATAATACCAAGTCGATTAATTTATTCAGTCCCTACTTAAGGGACCTTCTGTCTTAAGTCTTTGCGTTATTAGCTAATCTAACAATTTCTTATAGTTACCATATCAGTATTAAAGAGCTTTTATATTTTGAATGACTTCCAGCCGCCCGAACAAGCCGGCTCCCGAAAAGGCTATAGCACCATAGACCATATCCCCACGCTTCGGCAGATTATACAAAAGACCGAGGAGTATAATCGGCCCCTGTGCTTAGCGTTTGTGGACTATGAGTAAGCCTTTGATTCAGTCGAAACTTGGGCGGTGCTGCAGTCCCTTCAGCGGTGCCAAATCGACTATCGCTATATCAAAGTGCTGAAGTGTTTGTATAGGAACGCCACAATGTCAGTCCGTATCCGGGATAAGAGTACGAAACCGATCCAGTTGCAGAAAGGCGTGAGACAGGGAGATGTCATCTCTCCGAAACTGTTCACCATTGCACTGGAAGTTGTCTTCACGCTCTTAGACTGGACTGGACTCGGCATCAACATTAACGGCGAATACATCACTCACCTTCGATTTGCGGACGATATAGTCATTATGGCAGAATCCATGGAGGACCTTGGCACAATGCTCAATGATCTCAGCAGGGTATCCCAACTAGTGGGTTTACGAATGAACATGGACAAGACGAAAGTCATGTCAAATGCCCATGTCATTCCTGTACCGGTACTAGTTGGCAATGCGATTCTTGAAGTTGTCGATCACTATGTTTACCTAGGACAAACAGTCCAGTTAGGTAGATCCAATTTCGAGAAAGAGATCAGCCGACGAATCCAACTCGGTTGGGCAGCGTTCGGGAAACTTAAGAGGATCTTCTCATCCAACATACCTCAGTGTCTGAAAACACAGGTCTTTGACCAGTGTGTGTTACCAGTGATGACTTACGGCACGGAAACGTGGTCCTTAAATGTAGGCCTTATATCAAGGCTCAAAGTCGCTCAGCGTGCTATGGAGCGGGCTATGCTCGAGATTTCTCTGCGAGATAGAATCCGGAATACGGAAATCCGCAGAAGAACGGGTGTAACCGACATAGCACGAAGAATTAGCACGCTGAAGTGGCAATGGGCAGGCCACATCGCTCGACGAACCGACAACCGCTGGGGAAGAAAGGTTCTCGAGTGGCGACCACGTATCGGACGACGCAGTGTAGGACGCCCCTCCACTAGGTGGACCGATGACCTAATGAAAGTAGCTGGGCGTCGTTGGATGCAGGCGGCACAGGACCACTCATTGTGGCGCAATATGAGGGAGGCCTACGTCCAGCAGTGGACGGCGATAGGCTGAAATGATGATGATGATGATGATATTTGGAATAAACAGATTGACTTGGCCATCGCATGAAAACACCGTGTACCTCATAAATAATACATATTATATTAAATTAGATTGTTTTATGTTCCACCACAAAGTGCAGTACTTTGGCGCCTGCATCCAACGATACCCAGCAACTTTCACCACGTCGTCCGTCGAGCTAGTCAGGAGGCGTCGTGCACTGCGACGTCCGATACGTTGTCCTCACTCGAGAACCTTCCTTACCCAGCCGTCACGTCGCCGGTTCCACAAGCGAGTTTCCACGAACCTGTTGTTCATATCGTTCGGAGATTGGCACTCATATAGACATTGGAAGCGATTGTGCAGCTCGAGTTGAAAGCTTTCCAGCTTCTGATATTGGACAGGTGTAAGTCGAAAAGTAGTCTTTATTAAGCGTGATCGCCCGACTTTTGGATGGATATTCAATGCGCCTTGTACTATGCAGTTAATGCTCCTAGTTTTAATCCTGCTGAATACTGAAAGGTTATTGAATATCTGTTGTTTATCCTATAAGATGAAGTCTATATCGTTTTTTGTTGAACCATCGGGGCATTAGCCCCGCCACAAAAGGAAATGGACCTGGTCCATTTCCTTTTGTGGCTACTTCCTGAAGAAGAAATTTAAAAGACGCTTTCTTTCTCCAGAAAGTCAGCCAGTTTCTGACCGTCTGGTTTTTTTGACCACATCTATGTTGCCCCACCCTCAACTCATCATCATTATTTTTGTCCAGTTTCGCGCTAAAATCTTCTATAACCACCGTGAAGTGAGTTTTAGATGCGTGTATGCCTTTCGAGTTGTCCTCCTAAAACAACTGCTATCAGTGGTATCACTGATAACAACTATTATCAGTTGATTCACGCATAATAAGTGCTATCAGTTGCATCACTCGTAACAACTGTTATCATTTGAATCACTGACAACAACTGTTGTCAGTTGTATCATTTTAGACACGTGTATGGCTTTTGAGATGTTCTCGTAAAACAACTGTTACCAGTTGATTCACTCCAGTTGTTTTCTGTGATACTAATTGTGTTAGTCTCACCTTGATTACACTTTCGCGGACTAGTATTAAGTATTAATCAACCTTACCAATAAACCGCCGATATCACATAATCACCATTATACTAAACGAACAATAATTAAATGTGTAACACGACATTCCAATACTCGGCGTACAACCTTAGCTTAGTTAGACTATTTCACCGCTGCTGTCACTGATCAACTGATTGAACACGGCTGCCGCTTGTATTACACCACCTCCTACAGTGGCGCTCTTGTGACAGCCGTGTTGTGTAAAATAAACTACCTTCAATTGGCAATAAATAAAATCATAATACAATCAAGAACAATACTTTTAAAATGTTAACAATTGATATCAGTTGTATCACTGATAACAACACTAAACACTAATTTTGTTTTAAATTTGAAGCTTTTATGTCGGCTAGAAGTGCCTCAATAATGTTGATGATCGGTCAGTCAGTCAGCGAGTGACAAAATTACGAAACTTTGACTAGTTATAGTTCTTAAACTATTATTTCAAATTAAATGAAATTTTAAATATACCGTGTGTGTGAAAATTGCACACAATTTTTTATAATACGGGAGTGGAGAGCCTTTCATTTCTTCTTTCTTTCCTGCGAGTCTAAAAGAAAATACTACGCGACGGAAGATTTTGCTGCAGCAAGATATAAAACTTGATCAAACAGTTGACCTTGACCTTGAAGCAGTACGCATATTTAGTCAATAATAGATAGTAAACATCTTTCCGTGTGGTGATGAAGTAAGAATACAATTCACCACTTAATTTACCGGTGTTGTAAAAGACGACTAAGGGATTAAATATGCGTATAATATTATGTATGTAAAAGAAGGTAAGGTGGAAATACAATCCTACACCAACCTGACTTACCAGAGTGGTTATTATAGACGAGGTTCGAGCCCAATACTGGGATATAAGTAGACTGGTTGATGGTGGCAATAATAATGATGATAAATTACCATGCAGTATTTCAGATAATGAAAGCCGAACATAAGTGAACATAAATGAACATAACATAGTAATTTGAGACAATCTTTATTTATCGAATACTTGTTTTTTCCTTGACAATGAAACTAGATACGTCTACGATCCAGTAGATCCTGGCCATAAAATGAGCCGAAGTACCTGTTGGTGACGTAAGCAAGCCGCTGCGAAATTTATTGTCAGTCAAGGGCAGCTAAGTTCAAGTACACACATTTCCCCTTCAAGATATTGTTGTAGATATATAAAGTATTCAAGTCGTGCCTCCAATATTTTCTTTCAGCTTTTTTTATATAAATAGAACTAGATTATATACATCCTTACTAATATTATAAATGCGAAAGTAAGGGTGTTTGTTTGTTTATTTGTTTGTTTGTTACGCTTTCACGCTTGAACCACAGAATTGATTTCAAAAATTCTTTCACCAATAGAAAGCTATAATATCAGGGAGTAACATAGGCTATATTTTATCCCGGTATTCCTACAGGAACGGGAACTACGCGGGTAAAGCGTATTACACGGAGCTATGGTAAAATTATGCAACAAAATGATTTCTGATGTTTGCGCGAGTATTACACGTTATAAATAAAACTATTTTTACGGATTTTATCGCATTTGTATCTGGTTTTTGATTACGTGACCTTTCGAACACTTCAGCGTTCATGGTCACGGGCGGACTAAAATATCTCACGTCCAACTAGTCATCGTTATTACAGAGATTTATATCTACCCGCTACAGAATTAGTTATTAAATTTTTACCCACATTTTAACATTACAAAATATTCAATTATCACAATAAAAATTTTCAGTGGCTTAAGCGCCATCATCTAATAAAATCATGCGAATTATGAATCCTAAGTAAAATTCTCCAATAGTTTATAATTTTCGAATGTATTTCATCATCATCAATCCATATATATCCCATTGTTAAGTTCAGGCCTCCTCCTTTATAAGAGAAAAGAATATTTACCATTTTTGTGGTCTATTACCTCTTGAAGTATATTAACTATTTGAAATAACTGATAAAATGTATAAATGGATACACTGAAATTAATTACAGGCATTAGATCCTAGACAGCAAACCAGGTATAAAAATTATATCGCAACAAAAGAAAAATATTCATACACCCACTAAAGATTAATATAAATTTATTGGTCCACTCAAAAGAAAGGGCGGGTGTTAAAAGAATTAATGAGCTTCGCATCACCCTTCACTGATCCGGACCATCGGGTAAGCCATGATCAAACAACAATAAAGAAAGGCCTTCTCCCTTAGAAATGACTCCGTTTACTTAAATAATATCTACCTTATGTTAATATTCATTCAATAAGGCTTTACGGAGATTTCGCAGAGGTAATTTTAGCAATAGCGGCTTTAAGAATACAACGTTTTTAGTTCGGCATTGCTGGTGATTTTCTTATACATTATCGTAAATTAATTAAGAATGTGTTTCGTTTATTGCTTTTAAGATTTTGTAGTGTATACAGTATACTGGCTTTTTTCCCATAAACTACATTAAATTAGTACCTACTGTGTAATTTGAATTTATATGGGTTGAATTCAGGAACAAAGGCCATCGAAATCAGCAATTAACCTTATTAAAAATGTAATTCTAAAATGTTGTGTTTAAATTTCGCTTTATTCATTTTCTTTTCTTCCAAGTTTATAAATATTTTGTTTTATTTTTACTTAACCACGCTGTTTTTATTAAGATTAAATGACACGGCATAGGATTTTATATTTTTTTTTCTTGTCTTGATTGGTATTTCTTAATCTCCATTAATCGCTTCTTACAAGTTGTACAAGGAAAGAAAGGTTTGAAAGTATGTTGTATTTTTATTTCATTGACTGGGAGATTTCTTCTTTTGCCCTTTTGGCGAGTTAGAAAAAAAATATAGGAGTACATTTTTATGATTCGCGCGTACATCACATATTGCTCCTGATGCTGCCTTAGCAGAGGCTGCGGGTGACCAGACCGGAGATTTTAGTCCGTCACCTGCGGAGAGACTGACCTTGCGACGGCGACCGGCGTCCCGGGAAAGGGAAGTCGACGGAAGAGGATACCCCCTGAGGGTAATCCGTCGGGCCAACCACTGAAGACTCTGCGCTGGTGGTCAACCCAACGAAGAAGGCCACGTGATATACGGGTGGGATACGGGGCCGCGCGCCGCCCGCGCGCTCCTCCGTCGCCCCGACGGAACCAGGCGACTGGTGCGCACACCTTTTTCTCTGTTATTAGTGTCGTTTATTTCAAACGTAGGATAAGGCGATGAATAAAATTTTTGGAGTCATTTTGATCTTGTTACGCCAAAGAAGTCTAAGTTCTTACGTGCGTATATACACACCTTATTTTTAATTGAAAATGCATTTAATATATATTTAAAGATGCCAATTTATGATACCTTTTTCTCGTGGCTCTATCTATTATGTGAAACCTAAACATGTTGATCGCAAAATATGGGTTACACATCTGCTTACTCATGTGAGTATAAAGGCGTGAGATTAAATATAGAAAAGAAATGTGACGTCACTGTTTGTAAACGCAACAAACATTATCATACATTCATCATTGAAAGCAACGTAAAACGAATGGCCTGTCTTTGACAAAAGTTATCAATCTTACGGAAATATAAATCGATCATTAGAAAAAAAAGCCTTTGTGCTTGAAGCCTTTAGGAAGTGATGTATAAATTCTATTGTCAGTAACGTAACGTCAACACAAGTGATCGATTATGAGATTGATAGTTGATAAATAAACAATTGCAGTTAACTCGGACAGAATTATATTTGGTCGACTGTACTAATGGTGTAGTGGTTAAAAATAGAGATACTGTAGCAGTACCGGGGTTCGATTATTACACAGAACAATACTTTATACGATCCACAAAGTATTGTTCTGGTCTGATTTTGTCCGTTAATTGTATGTCTGTAAAGTCCTCCGCAAAACCTTAGTGCAGCGTGTTGTCTTTTTAATAAAAAAATAATAAAAATCCTTAATTTTCGTCAAACCTTTCAACAGCAGACTTCATCTATAGGCTGGTGATGAAGATAAAAAATGAAGTTAGTAATATTGTTTATAACATTCGGTGTAGTAATATAGTTACAGAGTAAGAATATAATTCAAAACCAATAGGTGCCTTTGGAATGCCTTTCAAAAGATTGAGATCTTTTGAAAGGCACAGCTCATGTTCGTAAATGAGCCACTACTGGGCTCAAGCCTCCTCTCTTGCATAGACGTTATATGCATATTATATCCCTTAATCAATTTTTATAACACCCACGGGCAAGAAAGGGGGTGGTGAATTGTATTATTATTCTGTCACCACAGGGATGAGATCACTGAGGGATAATATAAAGTTGACCATTTAGCTAGCATGATATAATATGCTGTTTTCTTTCACATTTAAAGAAGCCCGTACCCAATACTAAGAAGTATACGAGTTAAAAACCATAAATATAGTTTAACAGCACAAAGCAATTATATAAAACTGCTGACAGGAGTGAAAACTTAAAATTATGAACCAACAGTTATCATTTTTGTACATTGAAATAATATTTTTAATCATAAATCAAGTAGAACTATTTACATTTATCAGATTATATATCCATGGTGACCTATAAAAATTTATTCTCCATCCATATTCGTATCTGCCTATAGAGAAGTGTTAGTATTAATCCTTATATATGTAACATAAAATATCTAGCTTATAAGAGTATACTATATGTGCTGCTTAAAGTATGTGCCCACCGCATCATAAATGTTAGGCACACAAACAAAAACAAAACATTAACTTTGTCTAGTATTTGCATGCTCATATAGTAAATATACCGAGGCTTAATAATATCACCAATTTTTCTGATATATTTGTTTGGAAAGAGCCCAAAATAATATCTTTATTTCTGGTAAACTAAATAATTTAATATTTTCCATTCTTTGCGGTTAGTTGGGTAATATTATGTTTGCCAGAAGGCGACTCCATATATTGAGCCAAAATAACAATGTATTTTATGTGCTATCCTGCCACGTGCTGTTAGCCTGTGCTCATAGTTATTTGGGTTATTTTCTTATACCTATATTTGCTTCAATTAAGAACTAGGCTGATGAGGATAAAATTATTCATCATTTCGGCACATATATGGCCCACTGCAGCGCTTGAACCTCCTAATGGATAGAAGTGAAATTGGTCAACTATACCATGCTGGTCAGACAGGTTGGTATAAGATTTTATTTTGAGTTTACCTACTCTTACATAGATATTACATGCATTTTATATCCATTAGTCATCATTTATAACACCTATAGCCAATACAGAGCGTGGTAAATAGTATTCTTATTCCATCACAACACGGCAAAAATATTATTAAAATTAATTATAATGGAATCATCAATTTGCAATTTATATAGATACCTTTTCTTTTTTTTTTTTGGGGGTGGGTTGCGGTCGGCGCATTCCTCGCACCACTCTGTCCGGGGCGACAGAGGGGCGTAAGCACGCACACCCACAATCCACCCGCGATGCACGTCGCCTTCGTCGTTGGGTCGACCATCGGAGCAGGGTGACTTGATGTCAGTAGTCGGCCCGACAGAATACCCCCTATGATCAGACGTTTTACTACCCGCAGCCGAGCGCGTCACCGCGACGCTGAGCGGGAGGGCCAGCTGTACGAGGCTTACCGCAGTGCGCGATCTGCCTTCAGGCTGGCCGTCCGTACCGCCAAGGACGTCAGTCGGCGGGAGATGCTGGACAGTCTCGAGCGTGACCCCTGGGGTCGCCCCTACCTTGCGGCGCTAAAGAAGCTCCGCGGGCGGGGCCCTCCCCTCACCGAGACTCTCCAGCCCAGCCTCCTCACCAGAGTTGTCGAGGACCTCTTTCCACGGCGGGCGGAACACACGCCCCCGGTCATGGCTTTGCTGGATAGCGACCGGGAGGCCGACGACGAGAGTGTTCCGCCCATCACGGAGCCGGAGATGGGGATGGCGGTGGCGCGTATGCGAGCCAAATCCACCGCCCCCGGGCCCGACGGTATACCCAACCGTGTGCTGGCCCTGGTCCTCGAGCACCTGGGATCACGCCTCAGGGGACTGTTTGACACTTGTTTGGCGTCCGGGCAGTTCCCTGGGTGCTGGAAAGAGGCCAGGGAACTGCCGAAGCCGGGACGATCTCCCGAGTCGGCCTCGGCCTACAGGCCCATTGTGCTGCTCGATGATACGGGCAAGCTTCTGGAGAGGGTGTTGGCTGCCCGCATTGAGCGGCACCTCGTCGGGGTCGGACCCGATCTGTCGGACGCCCAGTTTGGTTTTCGGAGAGGGGGTTCGACGATCGCGGCCCTGCTGCACCTGAAGGCCGTGGTAGCGGAGGCCGTCACCGGCGGAGGAGTCCTGTTGGCGGTGTCCCTGGACATCGCCAACGCCTTCAACAGTCTGCCATTCAGCTGCATCAGGGAGGGGCTGAGGTATCACGGGGTGCCCGTGTACCTCAGGCGGCTGGTGGCAGACTACTTGGAGGGGCGCAGCGTCCTCTACGTTGACCGAGTAGGGGACGTTGTGCGAACGCCCATGACGTGCGGTGTCCCACAGGGGTCGGTTCTGGGTCCGACCCTGTGGAACGTCGGCTACGACTGGGCGTTGAGAGGAAGCCTTCCACCCGGGCTGGGCGTAATTTGCTACGCCGACGATACACTTGTCACAGCCCGCTGTGGGACGCTAGAGGAGGCGGCACGCCTGGCAACTCTCGGCACCGAGGAGATTGTCAGGCGGATCGAACCGCTGGGGTTGAGGGTAGCCCTGGAAAAGACGGAGGCCCTTTTGTTCCATAGCCTCCGTACGGCCGGGCCTCCCGCCGGCGCTTCGATCACCGTGAAGTCGGTCACCATCAGCCTCCAGGCCCACATGAAGTACTTGGGCCTGGTGCTCGACGGACATTTTTGGTTCCGGGAGCATCTCCATCGACTTGTTCCCCGGCTTGTCGGCGCGGCGTCCGCCCTTTCGTGGTTGATGCCGAATGTGGGCGGACCCAGTGCTACGTGCCGACAGCTGTATGCGGGGCTGATCCGGTCGATGGCTCTGTATGGCGCACCGGTGTGGGCGGGGTCCCTGACCGTCCGTCTTAGGGCCCTCCTGTGGCGACCACAGAGGGTCATGGCGATCAGGGCCATACGGGGTTACCGCACGGTGGCAACGGAGGCAGCGTGCCTCCTGGCCGGAAGTCCCCCGTGGGACCTGGAGGCGGAGATGCTCGCCGACATTTATCGGCGGGTGTCGGTAACGCGCGCCCGCGGCAGTATGGTCTCCATCAAAGAGATCACCGCCTGGCGGGTCAACGCCCGCCGAGAAGTCATTGCCCGTTGGGCAGTCCGGCTGAAGAGTCCTCGGTACGATGTCAGGACCGTCGAGGCCCTCCGGCCGGTGCTGATGGAGGGGTTGGAGCGGACGCACGGGGTGCTTTCCTTCCGACTGGTGCAGGTGCTGACGGGGCACGGTTGCTTCGGGAAGTACCTGCACAAGATTGTCAGGAGGGAGAGCACACCGTCCTGCCACCACTGCAGTTGCGACGAGGACACGGCGCAGCACACGTTCGAGGAGTGTGCTGCATGGGAGGGGGAGCGCCGTGAACTCGTCGCGATTATCGGTGCTGACCTGGCGCTGCCGACCATCGCCAGGGAGATGCTCGTCAGCGTCAGGAACTGGGACGCGGTCGCCGCCTTCTGTGAGGCCGTAATCTCACGGAAGGAGGCGGCGGATCGTGTACGAGTAGAGCTCCTATTCGGCGACACGTTCCGCCGCCGGCGACTCGGGCGGCGCAGGCGCGAGTATCTTCACCTAATGCCGCCCTAGCCGAGGCCGCGGGTGATCGGACCGGGGAATTGTCCGTCACCCGCGGAGAGGTTGACCGCGCGATGGCGACCGACGTCCCAGTACGTCGAGAGGTGAGAGGTTACCTGAAAGGGTATTCCGTCGGACCGACCACTGATGACAAGTCACATCTGATCCGTAGGTCGGCCCAACAACGAGGTGACGTGGGTACGGGTGGGTTATGGGCCCGCGCGCCGTCCTTTCATCGCCCCGGAGGGACTGGACCGCGCGTGCGCTTAGCATAGCCCACCCATAAAAAAAAAAAAAGAAAAAAAAAATGATCAGACGTTTTGATATAGGGTTTCTTTTCGAGTTTTCCTTCTCGACGGAATACCCCCTATTTGGGGTACCCTCACATCGACCGACGTCCCCCCCTCGGGGAGGACGTCAGTCTATCCTCACGCGGTCGGCCTCTCGGTGGGTGACGGACTAATTCCCCGGTTACGTCACCCGCGGCCTCGTCTGGGGCGGCATGAGGCGCAGGTATTCGCGCCTACGCCTACGCCCACGGGGATATAGATCCCTTCTGCCTTTTCGGGTTTTAGTAGAACTTTTTTAAAATCTAGAAAGGCGTCAAGGAATTAGCACGGCATTTAATCAAAGGAAAGCTGTAGAGATATGGATGCGATACAAAGAAGATTTATGAATATCAGAAAATTAGTCTTGATTATCACAGCTCATACACGTCCTACTTCTGGGCTCGAGAGTCCTCCAAAGTGAGACGTAAATTGACCTACTATACCACGCTTGACGGGTTATTACAGAGTTATAATTCTTTTTCCTTCTCTTGCATAGATGTATGCATATTATAATCCTTTGGCAGTCTTTTACGATAACCATGGACAAAAAAGGGGATGATGAATTGTATTCTTACTGCGTTACCACAAGGAAAGACAGTAAATAAATTATAATATTGAAGTTTGACGCTGTAACAAACAAAACTATATGTATGCAATTTACAATCGAAATTATGAACCACGTCATCGCAGGTATCAAATGAAAAATATTTTTACATATTCCTAACACGATTGTTGGATAAAGTTAGACCATTTTATCCATTCGTATTCACGGTCATTTGACATGTATATTACATCTAATACTTCAACTTATTTTACCCAAAACAAAAACAGAAAAATAAACTGTCAAACTTTTTCAATTTATCAATAGTCAGGATTTATTGCTGCTATAATTTGAATCATCAAGTACTTTCGGTCAACGGACTTGTAAAAGTTGAAATCAATGTTTGCAATAAACATTCTATCGTCTGTCAAGATGAACTTAGGTTTACGGCCATGTCTTAAAACAATACGGTGTACCAAGCGTTATTTGGTCGTCGAGAAGCAATAAATAAATACTACTGGGTAATAAAACAGGATCCACTAAGGTCCAAGTTGTCCAGAATTGTAATAAATTTAGTGTATAGAACTGAGCTGTGATTAATTATCAATCTCAGAGAAAATGTCTCTTTCTTTTAATCTTATATCTTTAAACGAGCAATTCTTGTAATATTCAGGATCTCAGAAACGGCTCCAACGATTTTGTTGAAACTTGGCATACTAGAGGTTTCGGGTCCACAAAATCAATCTAGCTAGGTTTTATTTATAGAAAATGTTGTTTTGTCCGTGTTTTTAGCAAAACAAACAATGACATTAAATTTTAAAAGAATATGGATTCAAATTTCATTGTCAGCGTCATGAGTTACGATAGCTCAGATGGGAAGTTGACAGGTTCTAATTTTGATTTTGTTGACATTCAAACAGCGTCGGTTCGAATCTCGGTGTTATTATTATTCTCTTTTTGTAATTTTTTATATCTTAATAAATTCGATAAAAATATGCCGAGCAAAGCTCGGTCAACCAGCTATTTATATTTCTAAATGTGGTCGAATCTATAGAATTAATCATTTCTTTCATGCTCTATAGGTATCTTGGCTCTTAAGCATATATAGCTGGAGTGATTGAAGCAAAAAAGAGAAACGCTCAAACGTGATGACGTAATAATAATACCAAGATTTTGAATAAGAAAAGAATGGCTGAGTTTCAGTCGAACGATTTTTTCTTATTCAAAATCTTATCTCCTACTTATTTATACGAATCATATAGTATACTAGGATTGTATCTGGTAGGTAATAGATAATTATTTTTATTAGACAAATGAAGTTTATTAATAAGAACAAGTCTAAACATCATTATCTCAGCTTATATATGTCTCATAGTTGAGATCGAGTCCCATACACAATAGGAGGACAGTTGACCTGATATATCACTGGTCCATGGGTTGACATAGAATTTTAATGTGAGTTTTCATTCTCCTAGAACTTAACTACGTATTATAATTTCTCTTAGTCGTCCTCTACATCACCCACGGGCCAGATAGGTAGCGGTGAATTGTATTCTTATTTCATCACCACACGGAAACTAAACTCTAAACGACATATTTGTATAATTTATGTCCACGTATGCGTGTACGTAAATTATACACGTCTTCTATATCACCCACGGGCTAGGTAGGTGGCGGTGAATTGTATTCTTACTTCATCACCACACGGAAACTAAACTCTAAACGACATATTTGTATAATTTATTTCCACGTATGCGTGTACGTAAATTATACATGTCTTCTACATCACCCACGGGCTAGATAGGTGGCGGTGAATTGTATTCTTACTTCATCACCACACGGAAACTAAACTCTAAACGACATATTTGTATAATTTATGTCCACGTATGCATGTACGTAAATTATACACGTCTTCTACATCACCCACGGGCTAGATAGGCGGCGGTGAATTGTATTCTTACTTCATCACCACACGGAAACTAAACTCTAAACATCATATTTGTATAATTTATGTCCATATACGCTTTATATAATTATTCTTCAAAATTTATTGAAAATCGTATTTCTAAATGAGCCTTTAAGAAGTAAATGCCTCTTTTTAGCTTATTAGTAATTCGTAGTATCATAAATAAACGCTGTTTATTTTTTATTAGCCGTTATGGGTAAATGTTGGAACTTTTTTCAGTTCAATTACACTTTACCCTTGTGATCTTATAGTCCCTAATTTTACAAAACATTGACTTTACAAATTATATTGCTCCAATATTCTTGTGTATTTCTATTTAACTTTGGTTTGCTTTTATGTTCCTTTTTGTAGGGAAAATTTTGAGGTCAGTGAAAATTTTCATATCGAGTTTCATAATTTCATTTTAAATCTTATTGTGAATTCCATTTATTTCTATTATGGATCTTAAAATTACACGAATAAAATATATTAATAATACTATCTCAAGTATGTCATCATCTTTATCCCAATTACTTATGGTTGACGCTACTCTACTTCCATCGTACATATTGCAAATGGTTTGGCAATAATTTTATGATCGGCCGACTGCCTGATATCAACCCTCCTTGGAATGATGATCTGACGGCATCGAACTAAGTTGGTTTTGGTCCAAGGACCTGGACCAACTTTAGTTGTTTTATACGACACCAACGTGCAATGTAAATTTTGGTAGTATTCGTAGCCGCTACCGCACATCATAGTATGTAGTAGCTTTACTAGAACAATCTTAAATCTGTATTTTAATTTTGTCTCGTCCATTTTTGTTTCCAGATAAATACTTAATACATGTAATGCCCACAGAATAAGCACGTTGGAATGGCAATGAGCAGGCCACATCAATCGTGGAACCGATAACCATTAGGGAAGGAAACCTACTAGGTGGACTTACGACATTTTGAAAGTTGAAGGAGACCATTGGATGTAAGTAGCGCAGGATCGTTTCAAATGTCATTTTCATAGAGAGGCCTGTATCTAGTGAACATCTACTAACTGATGGATGAATGAATGAGTAATATAATTGTACGATTAAATCTCTTTTTTACTTTTCAGTCATTAAAAAAATTGTAAATTTTTTCATGATACACAACCCCCAATTTTGTTATTCCCAACCTGCCCGCTCTGCTTTGGGGCAGTAAAGCTATGATATAGGAACACTCACCAAGGAATTTAATTGCAATTGAATTTAATTGTTCCTCAGGGAATTATGTTCAGTTCACTTGCCGCCAAATTATTCAGAGTAACAAGTCAGGTTGATGTCCCATAATATATTTTGCATTAGCAGCAGATCACCAATTAGCCTTGTTGTAACAGAGTAAGAGTTAAAAATAACTTGGAGATATGATAACCAATTAATATCTTTGCAAGAGAAGGAAAATTCGAAATAAAGCCCTATACCAACATCTCGGATCAGCATGGAATAGTTGGTCAATCTCTCTCCCAAAGAGAAGGGTAGAGACAGTGGGATGGATTTTCTATTCTAAGATATTTGCCATCTCTGAGAATTTACGTGGGGAGCTGGCGCGTCGTGGAGGAGGTGGAGACCTTGTCGGACCACCGGTATATCCGGATGGAGGTCTCCCCTGCAATCCCGACGCCCAGCAGGGGTCACGGGGCGGATGGGCGTCCTGCGTTCCCGCGATGGGCTGTGGGTCGCTTAGACCGGGACCAGCTGGCGGAGACAGCCATCGTATACTCGTGGCTGTCCTCTGCCCACCAGTCGGACGGGGTGGACGCCGAGGCTGGCCGCATCCGCAGTGCGTTGACGCAGATCTGCGATGCGGCCATGCCCCGGGTACGGCGTCTGCCCCCGAGGAGGGGTGTCCACTGGTGGTACCGGGAGCTGGCGGATTTCCGGGCTGCGTGTATCCGCGCCCGGAGGGCCTACACCCGCAGCCGGCGGCGCCATCGCGACGCGGAGCGGGAGGCCGTGCTTTACGAGGGCTACCGCAATGCGCGGTCGGCCTTCAGGCTGGCCGTCCGCTCCGCCAAGGACGTCAGTCGGCAGGAGATGCTGGACGGTCTCGACCGTGACCCCTGGGGACGCCCCTATCGCGCGGTGCTGAATAGGCTACGCACGCGGGGCCCTCCCCTCACCGAGACTCTCCAGCCCGGCCTTCTCACCCGGGTCATCGAGGACCTGTTCCCGCGGCGGGCGGAACACACGCCCCCGGTCATGGCTCCGCCAGACACTGACCGGGAGGCCGACGACGACAGTGTTCCGCCCATCACGGAACCCGAGATGGGGGTGGCGGTGACGCGCATGCGCGCAAAGTCTACCGCCCCCGGGCCCGACGGTGTTCCTAACCGCGTGCTGGCCCTGGTCCTCGAACACCTGGGACCCCGCCTCAGGGAGCTGTTCGACGCGTGTTTAGCGTCCGGACGGTTCCCTGGGTGCTGGAAGGAGGGAAGGCTGGTGCTCCTGCCGAAGCCGGGACGGTCTCCGGAGTCGCCTTCGGCCTACAGGCCTATCGTGCTGCTCGATGACACGGGCAAGCTACTGGAGAGGGTGGTAGCTGCCCGCATCGAGCGGCACCTCGTCGGCACGGGGCCCGATCTGTCGGACGCCCAGTTTGGGTTTAGGAGGGGTCGTTCGGCGATCGCGGCTCTGTTGCGCCTGAGGGCCGTGGCGACTGAGGCCGTCACCGGCGGGGGAGTGCTGTTGGTGGTGTCCCTAGACATCGCCAACGTATTCAATAGTCTGCCATTCAGCTGCATCAGGGAGGCGCTCCGGTATCACGGGGTGCCAGTTTACCTGAGGCGGCTAGTGGCAGACTATTTGGAGGGGCGCAGCGTCCTCTGCACCGACCGAGCAGGGGACGTTGTGCGGACGCCCATGACGTGCGGTGTCCCACAGGGGTTGGTCCTCGGACCCACCCTGTGGAACATCGGCTACGACTGGGCGTTGAGGGGGAGCCTCCCGCCCGGGCTGGGCGTGATTTGTTACGCCGACGACACGCTCGTCACAGCCCGCGGTGGGACGCTAGAAGAGGCGGAAAGCCTGGCGACCTCGGGTACCGAGGAGGTCGTCAGACGGATCGAGGCGCTGGGGTTGAGGGTCGCCCTGGACAAGACGGAGGCCCTCTTGTTCCATGGGCGCACTATGAGCCCTCCCATCGGCGTCTCGATCACCGTCCACTCGGTCGACATCAGCATCCGGGCCCATATGAGGTACTTGGGCCTGGTGCTCGACGGGCGATGGTGGTTCCGGGAGCATTTCCGTAGGCTCGCTCCGCGGCTCGTCGGCACGGCGTCCGCCCTATCGTGGCTTATGCCGAACGTGGGCGGACCGAGCGCTGCGTGCCGACGGCTGTACGCGGGGGTCATCCGGTCAATGGCCCTGTACGGCGCACCGGTGTGGGCGGGGTCCATGACCGCCCGACTTAGGGCCCTTCTGTGGCGACCACAGAGGGTCATGGCGGTCAGGGCCATCCGCGGATACCGCACGGTGGCGACGGAGGCAGCGTGCCTGTTGGCCGGGACTCCCCCGTGGGACCTGGAGGCGGAGATGCTCACCGGACTATATCGGCGGGTGACGGGGGTGCGAGCGGAGGGCGGCGTGGTCTCGTTAAGGGATCTCACCGCCTGGCGCGTCGACGCCCGCCGAGACGTCATCGCCCGTTGGGCAGTCCGGCTGGAGAGGCCTCGGTTCGGGGTGCGAACCGTGGAGGCCTTCCGGCCGGTGCTGATGCAGTGGTTGGAGAGGCGGCACGGGGTGCTCTCCTTCCGACTGGTGCAGGTTTTGACGGGGCATGGGTGCTTCGCCAAATACCTGCACAAGGTCGTTAGGAGGGAGAGTACACCGTCCTGCCACCACTGCGATTGCGACGAGGACACGGCGCGCCATACGCTCGAGGCCTGCGGGGCTTGGGCAGTGCAGCGCTGTGAACTCGTCGCAATCATCGGTACGGACCTGACGCTGCCGGCTATCGCTAGGGCGATGGTCGACAGCGTCGGGAATTGGGACGCGATCGCAGCCTTCTGCGAGACAGTGATCTCGCGGAAGGAGGCGGCGGATCGCCTGCGTGAGGAGCGCAGCCTCGATGAGGAGATCCGCCGCCGGCAACTGGGGCGGCGCAGGCGCAACTATCTGCGCCTCATGCCGCCTTAGCTGAGGCCGCGGGTGACGTGACCGGGGATTAGTCCGTTACCCGCCGAGAGGCCGACCGCGTGAGGAAAGACCGACGTCCTTCCCGAGGGGGGGACGTTGGTCGATGGGAGCGTACCCCAATAGGGGGTATTCCGTCGGGCCGACCACTGACGACAAGTTAACGCTGCTCCAGTGGTCGGCCCAACGACGAAGGCGACGTGGTTTTCGGGTGGGTCGCGGGAGTTGCGTGCTTAAGCCCCTCTGTCGCCCCGGACGGAGTGGTGCGGAGGCGCGCCGACCGCGGCCCACCCCCAAAAAAAAAAAAAAAAAAATCTGAGAATTTGCATACTATGCCATGTTAACTAAACAAGCTGGTATAGATTTGTATTTAAAATTTTCACCTCTTAATTATTACTAGACTCACATCCCTTCACAATGGTTGAGAACTGATTATACGGCGGAAAACCTTTTATACGGCGCTGGTGAGATGGATTGATGTGGGGTTTTATTTCGAGTTTTCTGTTTCTTGCATAGATTTCATCATCATCATCATAATTTCAGACCATATACGTCCCACTGCTGGACTCGAGCCTCTTCCACCATAGGAGGGAATTTGACCTTACTATACCATGCCAGTCGGACAGGTTGGTATAGGGTTTTATTTCGAGTTTTCCTTCTCTTGCATAGTTGTTTTATGCGTATTACATTCCTTAGTCGTCTTTTACGAAATCCACGGGCAAGATAGGCAGTGGTGAATTCTATTCTTACTCCGTCACCACACGGACAAGATTAAGCATAGATTTTACCTGCTTATTATAATACCTTAGTAATCCTTTACAATATCCACGGGCAGGAATGGGAGCAGTGAATTGTATTTTTACTTCGTCATTTTACAGATATGAACTACTAGATATGAACAATAATTTCTAAATTTGTAACAATTGTTATAAACTACAATCCAATGTAAGTAAACGACTGAAATAAGAATAAAATAGAAATAACAAGAAAAGACAAAGAATATAGCGTATAAAGATACGTTGCATAGAAGCAATATTGTAATGACATAGCCTGGGGTTAGGATATCTCTGTGTCCGCGTAAGTGTACAGGGTCAACTGAAGGTCAACTTTCTTGATATAATAATAATAATAATATACTTATATATAATATATTAATATACTTATTATGAAGAGGTATACAGATTCGGCACTTCAACGTAGAAAATGTATTATTAAAATAAATTCATGTAAATTATGTAATGCAAAATATAAATCATTGCCAAATCAATGGATCTATTACCTAATTTTAATTTTGTGAGTATTTTATATGTGGTTATGTGTGGCTTTCTAGTTTGTAATTATTTTTTAAGTAAGATTTTCATTTGGTAGGAACACACTGTCGACAGTCTTCTGTCAACAGAAGCAGGCTGGTCCGTCAGGGATAGCACCGCACTCTCGCAAAAAAATGAGGTTTGACTGGTAACAATTTGTTACTACACTTTATTTGGCGAACGAGAGAGCCGGAAGCCCAACTTTCTGAGGATGTTTGCGTGTGGTGGGTTTTGGTGATGCCTTTAATATCACTAAACCTCATTTCATGCATACACACTCCCTTCACTTTCTTCACGGTAGGCAGCAGTCAAGAAATGGTCCATAAACTGCACTATTACTTACCAGTATTACTTATCATCAAGTGTGCTCTTTGCTTGTTTGCCACCGCAGCAACAAAAAAATAATGTAAAAAAATTACATGATAACGTTATCGAATAACCCTAAACATAAACATGATTCAGAGAGCTTATAGTACGTGGTTTGTGGTTCTTTGCACGAGTCTGGAGTGTGCAAAAAAATACAAACCATGCTTTGTAAGCCGTTTCGCGTAGATCATTAGCACGCTTTTAAGATATATTTAGAATCACGTGGACCATAGAGCTCAAGAGCTCACTATTAAATTATTATTATTGATATTATTATTATTGATATTGTTATGATGATATAGAGTTATTTTCATCGCCTTATTCTTACCTCAATTACTTAGGGTCTTCTTAATATGTACTTTTCTTTCATAGTACTTACATATTGCAAAAGTCATGGGCAATCGTTTTATGACCGGCTTTTTTTATTTTTTTGGGGTGGGTTACGGTCGGCGCACTCCTCGCACCACTCTGTCCGGTGCAACAGAGGGGCGTAAGCACGCACACCCGTAATCCACCCGTGACACGTCGCCTTCGTCGTTGGACCGACCACCGGAACAGGGTGACTTGACGTCAATGGTCTTTTATGACCGGCTGACTGTCTATCGTCAAACCTTCTTGAGATTACAATTGCTGTCCAGATGACATCAGATATAGTTGACACACGTCTATATAAAGCTTCTAGTGGGTTTTTACGACACCCACGAGTGATGTAAGGAGTGATAAAATTCGTAGCCATAGATTAGTTGACGGATTTTAATATTTAAAATTCTTCAAATTCCATTTTAAACTAGTAGCTTGACGATGGTGCCAATGTAATCTAACTTGAGCCAATATATTCCTCTGGAAGTGATGAACTGGTTGTTCAAAATCTGATAATAATGATGTAACGAGCGTGATCTTAAGTTAGACAACAGACATACTATACGGATCTTGTAGCAATTTGAAAACAAAAATCTGTGTGTTCAGGCGTTTCTGCCATATCTACTACTAATGGAATCAACAATCAATCTTAAAGCTCACATATCAATAGTTCAATGTCATATTTATGCTGTACTACGCTTCAGGTAGGTGTACATCCTCTTAGCTATTGGGTTATTAACCAATTTTGCTTCATGTTGCCCGCTTCACATAGGAGGTAAGTGGAATCATCCAACTATTCCTGTTTTATTTCTTCTTTAATGAAATTTATTATATGTCCTAAGCAAATTAAAAGCGTTTGCCGGAACTTCCTAAGGATCAAAACCTTGACGTCTTTTACGGAGACCATTGTGGATCCTGGCTTACAGGATATATAGTGGTGGAAATGTCTAGTAGGATTAGTCTCATTAAAAAAAAACATACAATTTAAGGGACACAAATCATCTGCGAACTCAGAATATTTATTCATTTATACAACGCATAAAAGATTATCCGGTGTGGGCATTAAATGTGACTTAAACAAAAATTCAGTACTTAAACCATCTATGGAGTTATATACATATGAAATTGTTTATAACTTATGCAGCAAAATGCTAATTGTTAATTATTTTAATATCGTTAAAATCATAGATTAATAAAATTGAACTCAGAACAATAAAAAAAAGTGACGTTCTGTTTGGTGACGCACTTACTCAACAATTGCCCAATGGTTAACGTCGTTGTGTTCGTTTTAGGGGGTACCTGAGGAATAAAAATAGATAACAACACTCCAAAACGGGAATAACTCGAAATAGAGACTGCACAAAGGGCGTACGGGTCAAGATACCGACCTACCATTCCAGTGAGTTCGAATCCTACGCACGACAACGTTCGAACAACGACGATTATGCGATCCGCAAATTGTTATTCTGGTCTGGATGTAATTTATGTCCGTTAATTATACATATGTTTGTTAAGTCCCCCGCAACACAAGGATTATTTCCTTAGTGCAGAGTATTCTCCTTAAAAAAAGAGAGACACTTGTCAAACAATTTAACCAGTCTGGTGTAGTGCTAATTTATCTACCATTCAGAAAGCAATTTATGTTTAATAAGAGAAAAACACAAACCGACATAGCACGATGAAGTGACAATGGGCAGGCTACATCGCTACACGTACCGACAACCGTTGGGGACGAAAGGTTCTCGAGTGGCGACCACGTATCGAACGACGCAGTGTAGGACGTCTCCTCCCACTAGTTGGACCGATGACCTGGGTGTTGTTGGATGCAGGCGGCACAGGACCACACTCTGTGGCGAAACATGAGGGAGGCCTATGTCCAGAATCGGATGGTGATAGCCTGGAATGATGATAATGATGATGATGAAAACCTCTGGCTGTAACTATACTATATTCTTAACCCGTTATCACGATATCTCAAAGAGCTTTTAGTAACGACAACTATCCACCCTTACCTTGAGATCTTTCAAGATTAGTATAATTCATCATCATCGCAGCCCACATACGTCCCACTGTTGGGCTCCTCCACAATGGAAGGGAATTTGACTTACTATACCAAGCAGTTCAGACATGTTGATATAAGGTTTTATTTCGAGGTTTCCTTCTCTTGCACAGATCTTACGTGCATATTGTATCCCATAGTCATCTTTTACGATATCCACGGGCACGATAGGGAATGGTGAATTGTAATCTTACTCCGTCACCACATGGAAATGAAATTAATATAGGTAATTACTCAAAATAAAAACCAGCCATGAATGTAACTGTTCAATGTAGGTAAAATTGGATACCATATTTTCTTGACGGAGGCAGCGTGCCTATTGGCCGGGACTCCCCCGTGGGACCTGGAGGCGGAGATGCTCGCCGGACTATATCGACGGGTGACGGGGGTGCGAGCGGAGGGCGGTGTGGTCTCGTTAAGGGATCTCACCGCCTGGCGCGTCGACGCCCGCCGAGACGTCATTGCCCGTTGGGCAGTCCGGCTGGAGAGGCCTCGGTTCGGGGTGCAAACCATGGAGGCCTTCCGGCCGGTGCTGATGCAGTGGTTGGAAAGGCGGCACGGGGTGCTCTCCTTCCGACTGGTGCAGGTTTTGACGGGGCATGGGTGCTTCGCCAAATACCTGCACAAGGTCGTTAGGAGGGAGAGTACACCGTCCTGCCACCACTTCGATTGCGACGAGGACACGGCGCGCCATACGCTCGAGGCCTGCGGGGCTTGGGCAGTGCAGCGCTGTGAACTCGTCGCAATCATCGGTACGGACCTGACGCTGCCGGCTATCGCTAGGGCGATGGTCGACAGCGTCGGGAATTCGGACGCGGTCGCAGCCTTCTACGAGACGGTGATCTCGCGGAAGGAGGCGGCGGATCGCCTGCGCGAGGAGCGCAGCCTCGATGAGGAGATCCGCCGCCGGCGACTGGGGCGGCGTAGGCGCAACTATCTGCGCCTCATGCCGCCCTAGCCGAGGCCGCGGGTGACGTGACCGGGGATTAGTCCGTCACCCGCCGAGAGGCCGACCACGTGAGGAAAGACCGACGTCCTCCCCGAGGGGGGGACGTCGGTCGATGGGAGGGTACCCCAATTAGGGTTATTCCGTCGGGCCGACCACTGTCGACAAGCTAACGCTGCTCCAGTGGTCGGCCCAACGACGAAGGCGACGTGGTTTTTGGGTGGGTCGCGGGAGTTGCGTTCTTAAGTCCCTCTGTCGCCCCGGACGGAGTGGTGCGGAGGCGCGCCGACCGCGACCCACCCACAAAAAAAAAATAAAAAAAATACCATATTTTCTTTCAAAAATAATTTATAAGAATATATAAAATAAAATATATTTTAGCTATACTAATTCCAACAGACACTTTATCTAACCGTTTAAAGAGAACGTCTTAATGCCATCAATAGAAGACGCCATCTTGAATAGAATTCCGTTGACAATATCCATTGTCATTTCTGTTCCAATATCGTTAGTTTCAATCGTTTGTATTTGTTTTGAGTTGATTCTATTACTGTATTTGATATATTTATGAGCGAATCAATCTTCTTTCGTGGTTTAATTTTCATGCAATTTATCTATAGCGATTTCTTTTTATTGCAAATGGTAAACAAACAAGCAGTACACCTGATGGTAAGTGTTGCTGCCGCTCACGGACCTTTTCAAGGCCGCTGCCTACGGCGAAGAAAGTGAAGGGAGTGTGAATGCGTGCAATGAGGTTCGGTGATACTAAAGGCATCACTAAAACTCGGACGTCAATTTTCTGCAAAAATGTGGTAATGCCCTGGACGGAACGGGCCACTGCTGTAGACAGATATCTCTCAACAGTGTGGTCCTACCAGCGCCGGCCCGAAGTAAATTTTAGAATGGAGCGAGATCCAATTATGGCGCCTCTCCTGTTTGTTCCTAATAATATATACCTATACTTTGGCGCCCCCTAGGATTTGGCGCCTGGAGCAATTTCTCTGTTCGCCGTATGGGCGGGCCGGCCCTGGGTCCTACCACTATTAAATATATTAGAAAGTAGTAGTATATTTGAAAAATATAAACCTCTCTCTTACATAGTAAATTTATTAAAGCCCATTTCCTACTACGTGAGTGTCTTGCATTGCACGTACATACTCATTAATATTTATACGCATATTTACAATACAATGTCTTGAAGTTGTAACCTAAATATAGGTAATGTTGGTGCCGTAAAACTTTACGTTGAAGATATGCGAAACGTGTTGAATATACTTATTGTTTGTATTTTATTTTTATTATACGCTATTTTTTGGTTTTCTATTTAATGATTACAAGAGTAAAAAAGAAAAAGAATACAATTCATCACTATCTTCTCTGTGGATGTCGTAAAAGACGACTAAGGATTTTATATGCATATAAAGTTCATGCAAGAGAAAGAATACTCGAAATAAAATCCTATACCAACTTGACTGACCAGCATCGTATGGTAGGTCAATTGCTCTCCTCATATGGAGGAGGCACGAACTCAGCGGTGGGAAGTAAATGAGCTGATTGTGAACGAAATGGTTTTTTGCAGAAGCAATAAATAAAGTTGTAACTAATATACTGACTTTCTGATTGATTGCATGTAATATGTTGAGAGCTACAGTTTCAAACTTTGCGTTTATTTCTGTGAATAATTGAAGGAAAATTTCAATGTATGATTAATTTAAGGTAAATAAAAATGACATCTTTCTTGACCAACTCGAGATTCGCACCCAGGACCTCGCGATTGCGCTAGCCAACTTATGAGACTAATCTTAGCGCTAGAAAAGAAATTTAAAAACCTAAAGATCTGTAACAACTACAAAAATTAATGATAGACAAAATCCTTTTTACTTTTATGTAATGAGTAAGACAGGAAGAACAATAATTAACCAATCAGGTAATAAACAAAAGATTATACAGCTACAATAAGCGGAACGGATACTAACAAAACTTAATGGGTCTATTTATGACAGAAATATAAATGGTATGATAGAAATTCTTAAAGAATTTACATTACTATGCAGTCCGTGTAGTGTACCACTTCGCGTCATCCCTTCATTACTCTGGACGGTGTACGTCTAGACCATAGACCGCCTAAAAAGTCCACTACTTCAGGCGTGTTTAAATAATTATTAAATATTTATTGCTCATTTTATGCTGCTAACTTATGATCCGAGCCCAACAGTGGGAGTTATGTGGGCCGCGATGATGATGATGATGTTGAACTTATGATCTGACCATATCCCGCTTGGTTATCCTTAGTGGATTTTTCCTCCATTGGCATGACCTGACTTCAGTCGGCAATTAACTACAGGTAATTTATGTTGAAAATTAAATTCTCTTATTTTTTATATATTCTAATGAATTGAATCACTTTGATGTATACTATCCATTATATATAAAAAGCCACAAGCGTACTAAACTGCGTAGCATAGCTCGTATTTTTGAGCAATCAAATTGTTCATGAACTGGTCATGTGAACCATAAAATTTACTACAGGTAAATTGCTAAAGTTTCAGAAGACTAGGGACAGATACATTGGCCATCCGCCAAAGAGATGGGCGGACCGCCAACACCCGCAAGAACTTTAAACAAGACAGCAAAAGTTTAGCACGCTCCTTCAAAGTTCTTGTTGATATAAATAGTTGCTATGAAAAATGAATTTGTGGGATATTTTAATGTTATTTATGCATTTTCTGTGTAATTTTGCAAAGTATAACCAGTTATTTAGGTACTGAATTGAAAATTTGACATATGGGGTGGTTTTAATTGCAATTCAGGTGTTAAGCAGAACAGACCTTTGCGGCTGCCATCAATAATAACTAAATGGAAGTTAGTTTAACTCAAAAAATCGTAAAAAAAATTAATGTATTTGGCTTTATTTATTCTACAATAAAGAAATTTATAGAGATTCATACCTATTAGGATACTTTATCTTGGAATCCTTAGACGGACAGAAGAAAGAACTGTAAAAGTTTTACTTACAATTACACCGTTTTGATTTAATTTCTATTGAAGTTATATTTGTCATAATTATTTCCACCAAATAACTGAAGATCTATATCATAATTATATTTATAATATTTACATGCCAGTGCCTACATATTTTTACGTGACAGTCAAGAAAAATAACTTATGCAATTTATAAAAAATCTACAGTTTTTTTTTTTTGTGGGTAGGATGTGGTCGGCGCGCCTCCGCACCACTCCGTCCGGGGTGACAGAGGGGTTTAAGCAGCAACTCCCGCAACCCACCCGGCTAGGAAAAAAAAAAAAAAAACTACAGTGAAATATTTGATAACTAGTAGAATACGATTTATTCGTATATCAGAACACAAGCCTATATTTTCCAAAATAGAAATATAAATCTGAATGCGATATGTCACTTAGCATACCTGTACTCGTCTTCTGTGTAGTGACGAAGTAAGAATATAATTCATAACGCCTACTGTACCTATGTACAGAGACATACGACATAAAAATACGGCAGTAAAAGATGACTAAGGGATATAATATTTAGATACAATTCATGCAAGAGAAGGAAAAGTGGCAATGAAACCCTATGCCATCGCGGCTGACCAGCACGGTATAGTAGGTCAAATTCCCTCTTATAATGGTGGAGGTTCGAGCCCAACTGTGAAACATATATGAGTTGAGATGATGATGAAGATATACTCGTAAATTATCTAACATAAAAAATATCGACAAACTTTCGCAGTTCGAACAGAACAAGGTCCTTAGAAATATTTAAATAGTTTTAAAATTATTATTATACGCCCTTACATTTACTAAAATGCTAGAAGGAACTGTAAAAGCTCATTTCTCGGTTGTGGTAAAGCTTCGTAAAGCTTAATTGAAAATTCTTTCACTGTACGCTATCACTTGAAAGTTGGAGAAGCTCGGTAACGCTTGACGAAACTTAAGGTTACTAAACTCTTGAGTATTTCAATTGAAATATCCATGTATGTATGTTTTATATAGAAAGCACATATTGGAAGAGACCAGAATTATAAATTCAATATTGATAGCTACATTGAATCTAATCCCAATGTTAAAGGCATATCTTTAATCGAGCTTCGTATTTTAATTGAATTCTTCAGTTAATATTTTCATCACATTTAAAAAAATAAATATGTTAGATCTGCCTAAATTAACGAACCTCCGAATAATATTGGAAACTACAAAACGTAACAATAAATAATTTAAAAAAATGAGGTGAAGCATAAACAGATTTTTTTAATACATAGCTTTTAATGGACTCACGTTCGAAAACTGGATTTCACTTTTAATTAAAGAGGAAACAATATACTTTTCAAAAGCGAAAATACCATTATGACTTTGTTCTTTTTTTAAACATTAGAAGAAGCATAACGGTGAAGCATTTTATATACTTTCTATAAATTGTAACTGATCAAAATATTATTGTGGAAAATCCTAGGTTGATTTTGTCTATTTTTCAAAATGATTATCATTTTAAAAGTTTTCTTGAAGTTATATTTCTTTTGGCGCGTTAGGGAAAAACGATTTGTAATGTCACAAAAACTCGACACACGCAAAATAACGCGATAAATACATTTTTTAGAAATGTATTTGGAAAGATTTTTATCTTGTTATGCCAAAGAAGTATAATCTCCTACGTGCCTCCATAAGTCCACATTCTCGTTTTTTTAGGTCTGATCAAAACCCCATCCTTACTTAAATAAATTTATCAAAGCCTCCATTTATTTCAATTATAAAAAACATGAACCTATATAAATAAATTTATTACGTAAAACTACACCAGAATTGTATAAATTACATATGTCATATTGTCAAATTGCAGTAAAATAAAATTATATCCATTATTATTTCATAAGTAATAACAGACCAGCAACCAGTCCCCTACCTGATGGTAAGTAGTAGCTACTACTTATGAACTCTAGCAATACCATAATGATAGAGGTATATATAGCTAAGATACTGACTATCGCAGGTGCAAATTAGAGGGATTGTAATGAGGACAGAAAGGGAGAGAGAGGGAACATGGACATTGGGCTCTCTTATATAGTAAAAAATTGCTACTATTTCGATTTCGATATTTTGGAACGGTAATAGTACCCTGTACAAACCGTACCATTAATGACTGGAGGTATAAAACTGTTACCAGCTCGGCCTACCACTTAAAACAGATTACAGGCAGAACATATACCCCGATGATCTGCCAACTCCTATTAAACACATTAAACATAACAGTCATAATATAATTATACCTGGCAGAAAAGTATTAAGGCGATTAAGATTTTTATTATTTCCATTTTTAATAGCAGTAAATTAGTGAAATGTAAGTAATAAATGAACATGTTATACTCCATTAATAATAATAGTAAGCATTTTACAATCAGTTAAAGAATCATAATTCTTGGGGCAGTTTCAATTAGGGTGGCCAACTATATTTTAAAATAAAGTATCCCTACTTTATTTTTGGTAATTATACTTTATATTTTTGCATATCAATGAGGTATGTGAACTTTCTTTATTTTCGAACCTTTTTTGTGACGCGTAATACAAAACACTCATTATGGGTACTTAACAATTTAACGGTACACATAAGTGAAAATGGATGATGGAAACGACTTATAATTACTAAATATTAGATGTCTGATGTGGTGTGAATCTGACTTTATATGTACTAAAAGCACACAAAAATACGTTTTTGAGGCAATCAAAACCAATTTATGCGTTTTTTTGTCAAAAAAATGTTGGCAGCCCTAGTTTCAATCGTTCGCACTGCTGCGTTACTTGTAAGCGGTCACATTATTGCCCTTACTTATTTACACGTTGCACTCGTATATACATATGTGCCGCATAGGAAACCTTTATAAAGATGTCCTACAAAATATGCTACGTTGTTTCCTACATAACATACAACCTCTTATGCTACGTTGTGCTGGCATTAAGGGGGAGCCTCCCGCCCGGGCTGGGCGTAATTTGTTACGCCGGCGACACGCTCGTCACAGCCCGCGGTGGGACGCTAGAGAAGGTGGCAAGCCTGGCGACTCTAGGCACCGAAGAGATCGTCAGGCGGATCGAGGCGCTGGTGTTGAGGTTGGCCTTGGACAAGACGGAGGCCCTCTTGTTCCATGGGCCCCGCATGGGCCCTCCCATCGGCGTATCGATCACCGTCAATTCGGTTGATGTCAGCATCCAGATCCATATGAAGTATTTGGGCCTGGTGCTCGACGGGCATTGGTGGTTCCGGGAACATTTCCGCAGGCTCGTTCGACGGCTCGTCGGCGCGGCGTCCGCCCTATCGTGGCTTATGCCGAACGTGGGCGGACCGAGCGCTACGTATCGACGGTTATACGCGGGGGTCATCCAGTCGATGGCCCTGTACGGCGCACCGGTGTGGGCGGGGTCCTTGACCGTCTGACTCAGGGCTCTTCTGTGGCGACCACAGAGGGCCATGGTGGTCAGGGCCATACGCGAAAACCGCACGGTGTCGACGGAGGCAGCGTGCCTGTTGGCCAGGACTCCCCCGTGGAACCTGGAGGCGGAAATGCTCGCCGGATTGTATCGTTGGGTGCCGGGGGTGCGAGCGGAGGACGGTGTGGTCTCATTTAGGGAGCTCACCGCCTGGCGCGTCGACGCCCGCCGAGACGTCATTGCCCGTTGGGCAGTCCGGCTGGAGAGGCCTCGGTTCGGTGTGCGGACCGTGGAGGCCTTCCGGCCAGTGCTGATGCAGTGGTTAAAACGGCGGCATGGGGTGCTCTCTTTCCTACTGGTGCAGGTTTTGACGGGCCATGGATGCTTCGCCAAATACCTGTACCCGGTAGTTAGGAGGGAGAGTACACCGTCCTGCCACCACTGCGATTGCGTCGAGGCCACAGCGCAGCATACGCTCGAGGTTTGTGTCGCCTGGGCAGAGCAGCGTCGTGAACTCGTCGCAATCATCGGTGCCGACCTGATGCTCGACAGCGTCGGCAACTGGGACGCGGTGGCAGCCTTCTGCGAGGCAGTAGTCTCGCGGAAGGAGGCGGCGAAGTGCGTGCGCGAGGAGCGTCTCCTCGATGACGCGAACCGCCGCCTACCTGCGCCTCATGCCGCCCTAGCCGAGGCCGCGTGTGACGTGACCGGGAATTTAATCCGTCACCCGCCGAGACCAAAAGACCGACGTCCTCCCCGAGGAGGGGACGTCGGTCGATGGGAGGGTACTCCCAGGGTATTCGATGGGAGGGTACTCAAGGAGTATTCCCTCGGGCCGACCACTGACGTCAAATCACCCGGCTCCGGTGGTCGGGCCAACGAGGAAGGCGACATGTCGCGCGGGTAGGTTACGGGTGTGCGTGCTTACGCTCCACTGTCGCCTCGGACGGAGTGGTGCCAGGAGTGCGCCGACCGTAACCCACCCCCAAAAAAATGCTACGTTATGCTTTTAAATATTTACTATTAAGATTGTCTCAGCTCATAAACGTCCCACTGCTGGGCTCTAGCCTCCTCCCAATAGTAGAAAAGTTGACCTACTACACCATGCTGGTCAGACATGTTGGTATACGATTTTATTTAGATTTTTCCTTCTCTTGCATAAATGTTATATGCATATTGTTTCTTTTAGTCATCTTTTACGATTTCCACGGGCAAGACAGGGAGTAGTGAATTGTATTCTTATTCCGTCACCACACGGAATAGCTATTTAAGGTACTTTATAAAAATTTTAACCACTTTCGGTTAACCCTACGGTACAAGTAATGACTCAGAACTAACTCCAGACATATTTGAACAATTAACACTCTTCTGGTCCCAGATCCATCGAACCCTTGGACCACAAGGAGAGTATAAAAATGGACCTTCACACATATGAATAGATGAAGCTAAGATGATAACAGTACATCTTATCAGCAGTCCAATAAAGCAATCATAATTAAATTATGTTTTAATAAAAAAAAACATATATCAATTAAAACATAAGTACCTACATAATTATTTATTCATCAACTCACTTCACTAACTTTGTTAAATTGGCCAACAGAAATTGCGTACGAATTATAAATTTGCTGTACAAATTGTAATTGTGGTGTACAGGCAAATGACAGCTTCTTTAACCCTCTGGCACTTTAACCCTATTCTAAATGGGATAATTAGGACCGTGTTTATCAGGAGTATAAACTTATATAAAAAAACCGTGGAGGGGTTTATTCATATCAAACTTTTAATACAACCTAAACGTTTAATAATTCTTAAACTTTACAACCTTTAACGGAGCAGGTTAAATAAATTTAAGATATTTATTAAATTGTTTTATTTTAACATTAGGTACTTAAATTTTGCTAGTATATTCTCTTTTCTTTTATTACTTATGTTATTTGCTTACAAATACTACCCCCTATTAGGTAGACTGATGACACCTTGAAAGGCGCATGGAACCGTTGGATGCAAGTGGCACAGGATCATTCAAAGTGGAAAGGCCTGTCTAACAGTGAACTGATGAATGGAATACAAGTAGCATTAGTTGAAGCAATCTATACCTACTTGCTAGCAAGCTATGCTATAATTAGTTACAGTAGTAGCGGTTTATAAATGGATGAAATACCAGTACTGATGAAATACAAGTACCATTAGGAGCCTCACATAAATTCTAAGGCAAATAAAAAATGACAATAAAGTCCCGCTACCCCGATTTCTACCCGTTGCCAACGCCAACAGCCAACATAAAAATGCCCCGTTTTTTGGAAACAAACAAAACAATCCTATGGTACACTTGCCTATCTACCTACCTATTACATCGGAATTCCTTAGCAGTGGCCATGTTATGAAGTGTTCGATGCATTTTCACTTATTACCATCTTCATTACCAAGAGCAATATCAACAATAATCATCATCAGCAGCTCTCGTAAGTCGCACTATTGGACTCGAGCTTCCTCGATAATGGGCGGGCAGTTATCTACTATACTACGCTGGTCAGACGTGTTAGCATAGGATTTTATTACGAGTTTTCCCTCACTTGCATTGATGTTATCTGCATATCCCTTAGTCGTCTTTTACGATACCGGCGAACAACAAAGGAGGGTGGTGAATTGTATTTTTACTCCGTTACTATATGGGAAAATTTTAATCCCTTAGTCATTTTTTATGACTTCTCAAGGCCAAGAAAGAGAGTGTTGAATTGTATTCTATCTCCGTCACTATTTGTAAAAAGATTAGTAAATTTGTAGTTTAGGTAGCCATAAATACCTTTTTAAGTCTGCTCACATAAATGTATCTCGAGGACAATAGTTAAACCTCGCCTTGACCAAGAAAACTATCAGATAACCATTTAGTCACTCACTTGCCCTTGCCCCTTAGGCTTTACTTGATGAGATTTTCCTTATCCCTTTTAGTGATAGAGGAGCGACTATTTTTATCCAATTAGATACGTGGTAAATTTCTCGTTGCTGTTAAGCATCGACAAAATATTTAACATAATTAGTTTTAATAATTGGAATTAAGAATTAGTTCTTGAGTGCCCTAAGTTTAAATTCTTAGCTGAACAAAAGCTTTTGGGTTTTTATGTTTCCTGAATAAAATCAAAAACGCAAAACTGAGGTGCTATTTCAAAGTTAGATAACAGCTGCATCCACTGTGGACATAGGCCTCCCTAAAAAGAATCATGGTAGACCCTATGGCGATCAAAGTTAATTTAATATTTCTCTAGATAGTTCGATATGGGTAGATTGTTTTGGCGATGCCTCAGTCGGTTTTTTCAACTCCTAGCGGCGAGCAAGTGGTGATGAGAGATTGTATTCTTAACCCACACGAGAACAAAAAAATTATGACAGTAGTAGATGATAATGGAGTTAAAAAGTCATTCGGATATGTTACGTATCTTTTGATAACCCGCGTACTTGACAAATAAATTGTTAGACAAATGATATCTGATGTTTACGCGAGCACTACATCATTGTAAATAAAACTACTTTTATGAATTATATCGCGTTTGTATTTGATTTATGATTGTTAGACAAAATTGAAAAAAAAATAGAAGTAATTGCCAATTAAAAAATTACATGATTTAATTCCTTCATCCTCATTGCTCTCTAAATAAATGGACAGACAACGAAATTTAATTAACTTTTTTCGCTATTAACGAATGTTTGAAAATTATTCTTTTAAATGTGTCTCGTAATCTAAAATACAATTCCGTGTAAAATAAATGTCTGATAAAATAACTAAATAGTAGAAAAATATAGAGAAACTGTCATTTTATGTAGAATATGTTTTTAGAGGCACTATTGTTTTTTTTTTATTGCCAACGGTGGCAAACGAGCAAGCAGTACACCTGATGGTAAGTGAAACTGCTGCACATGGACCTTTGCAATACCAGGGGCACAGCCAGGCTGCTGTCTACCGTGAAGGAAATACTCTTCTCAAACCTCGTTTAAAGAAGGACATGTCATAGCGCTCGGGAAACACAGTAGCAGGTAGTTCATTCCAGAGCTTGCACGTACGTGGGAGAAATGATCGCTGGAAACGTACAGTTGAAGACCATAACGTTTCCAGGTGAAATGGATGAACCCTGCTACGATGTCGAGTGGTACGTTGGTAGAATGGTGACGGTGGTACCAAGTCAAACAGTTCCCGGAGCACTCCCCGTGAAAGAGTCGGTAGAGTACACAGAGTGACCCAAAGTCTCTCCGCTGCTCCAGCGACTCCAATCTGTCCGTAAGATTGGGATCCCCGACGAAATAATTATTTGAAATAATTATTTTACACTAATGAAATAATTATTTTATTGCGAGGGACTTTACAAACATAGTCGTACAATTAACGGATATAAATTACACCCAGACTCAGGATAGTGATTTGTGGCACACATAAAATTTTACTCTGAATTCTGAAAGGAATCGGAACCGCGTCACTTGGCGCGGTATATCGATATCTTACTCTCTGTGCAATCGTGTATCGTAGTCGTGTAACTTTTATGCTATATAGTTATTTTAACCCTCATGTTCTTATTTACGAAATTAAAACTAAATATGAAATTATTGTAATGCAATCTGTTACATCCCTAATTTCGAAAGCATATGACTTGCAATAATTTCCAAGCGAGGTCCAATATAAATAAGCAGAACAGCAATAACCTTCACCCACTCACAGTTTACTAATTATTATCTATTGAAAACAAAATTAGCTAGCTAATTATTGCCAACAATGGACCTAGTATCTGCCTGCACGTCTAAGCCAGACGAGCAAGTAATGACACTAGTTTAATAGTTTTTGGATGTCTCTACCCTTCAATAAGGTATCGATACACCTACACACCATCATGACATTGGCTTGGCATGCCATGACACTCGCAGTTTAAGCCAATGTCATGATGGTGTGTAAAAACTTTACAACTTTAATAAATACTTTGTAATATTTCATAAAAATATTACTCCGAAAATGGTTTTTTATAACTGTTGTCCGATCTAGCAGATAGTACTTCGTATTGTGAGTTTCTCAGAACAACACTATTGTGCAAGTTGAAAGATCACCTCACAGAAATCGGTTGTTACTATTATATACAAACTTGCTGACCTCACGAACTTCGTACCGCCATTTTTTTTTCGTGAATATTTTCTTTTCTGAGAATTTAGTCTCGGTAGGAGGTGATTGTTGATGTTACGAAGCCTACTAAGCGCCGCACATTGGGAGCGACTCCAGGGTTGATTCTCCCATAACGACGATAGCGTCTGCAGATCGAAGCCAATTACGAATGTAATTATTGACCAGACCAGATGAAGTAGGTCCATATAAAGCTCTAAGTCATCTTTAAGGACACCTATGAGTATTGTAAGGGTTGTCAGTATACGTACCCGCACCCCACAACACGTGTGGTGACGGATAAGAATACAATGCATCACCCCTTTTCTTGCCCGTGGGTGTCATAAAATACGACTAAGGGAGTATTACAAATGACATCTATGCAAGAAAAGGAAAACTCGCAATAAAACCCATACCAGTCCATCAGACCCTCTCATTGTAGAGAAGGCTCAAGCCCAGCAGTGGGATGTATGTGAGATTTGATGCTGATGATGATAATGACCCCACAGTACACAAAAATTATTACAAAAAAAAAATGTGCGGTTCTCGTGTGGTAAATTTAAACAACAAGATGAAGTTTCCAAATGAATATTACAATAACATAATTTTGAAATTGCGAATTCCATAATAATCAAAATCTGAAGATGGCTTAATAGTCAATATAATAATTACAACTTCAAACAACTCAGATATTGGTGATTTCATTTTACTATATTGCTAGTATTAATTGCCAACGACCGAATAACGCTTTATATTCTACCCTTCCATAAGATGTAACGATAAAACCAAATTCATATTGACAGATAATAATAATTGTAATGTTTATGTCAAATGGTTTTAACTGTTATAAGTCCATTAGAATCTCTCCATTTATTAGAACAGAGAATCTTATATCGAATCTATATAACTTTAATCTTATATGGGATTAAAGTGTGATCTTTATTTCGTCATCATCATCATCACCACAGCTCAAATATGTCCCACCATTTGGTTCGAGCGTCCTCCTCGATGGGAGGGTGATTGAACTGCTATACCAGGCAGGTCAGACGTGTTGGTATATGGTTTTATTTTGAGTTTTCCATTTCTTGCATAGCAAGCAAGCATTATATGCTTGCATATATATAGAGATAGTATCCCTTTGTCGTCTTTTATGACTTCCACTGGCAAGAAAGCTGGTGGTGAATTGTATTTTTACTTCGTCGCCACACTTTATCGCGTATTGGAGAATTCTTTGTTACGTACTGTAATCATATTATGTTTCAGTTTTAAACATGCTTAATTTGGTTCTCATTAATTATTCCCAACTTTTCAAATATGTTTCAGCATTTCGTGGTAGTAGGAGGGAAAATTGAAACGTGACAAAATCCACATCAATGTTGAAGTGTAGCACTCGCGTAAACCTTAGTTGTTATTTTATATCACTCTGAATAGTATTTTTGCTTAATGAATTATACGTTATAAGGTGATCTTTCAGTCCTTATATTAGCAATGCTCATAATAATCAAAAATTTCCTGTTGTCAAAACTTTATCTTAAGAAACTATGGATGGGCAGTCGCATGCCCGAAGGAATGAGGCAACAAGACAATTAAATTTAAGTAGATATTTTTTCTTTCATTGATTAAACTCGATGGTTTTGGGTGGATATATCCTCGCTATACATTCTTCATCGCCAACAAGTAATGAAGTTTTTTAACAATGTTTCGCTTTTGTAGATATTATATTAATGGTAATTTGGAACATGAAATAATTAATCTTTTACGTTCTGCTTTATTTCTTTTTCTTTTATATACGTCCCACTCTTAAATACCCGCCCTTACAATGATAAATACCATCAAACTACTATACTACAATGATGAAATTAATTAAATTGATGTACAGATCTTAAAAACTATGAAACAAGAAAATATTCTAGCAATATACAAATTATAATTGCGGTTTTAAAAAACCCGACATATTTTTTTTTTGCACTCAGAACATCTTTCTTAAATCGCTTTAGGCAGCGGCAGAGATGACGTGCGGCTTTTGGACGGACTACCCGTAGTCCTGTCCTGTCATTGATAGCCCAAATAACTTGCTCTAAGAGTAGCTTACTGCTATTTTTTTGTATTGTCATATTGTTAAATATATTGTCATGTAAAAAAACTTTCAGATAAAAGGGGCCTACATAATTCGAATATATCTACATATCAGTCGACTCTCCTTTTGATTTCACCGTAACCGGCTAAAAAAATCCAGCACATTGCATCACTGGAAGATTCATAGAATGAAACAAATAATAATAAATGACATTTTATCCATTTCGTTTACATTTCCCATTACAGATAACTTGAAAGTAAAAACAGAATCGAACTAAAATACAAAACAAATTCAAAGACTTAATAAAATTAGAATTTCAAAGTAATTTCTAAAACCAACATTTAAGAATAATGTTTATATTAATTCAATTAAAATAAACGTTTAAATAACCATTTTGGACGTGTTTTATATAATAATATAAATGAACCAACGTTTTAATTATGAAAATATTATTCTATTCTGAAGTTGTAAAATCACTGACAAAAGGAATTAGTAGTTGCAGTTTATTAAAATAATTCATCTTTACAAATAAATAAAATTAAAGGGTCTGTTTGTAAAGTCAAAATAAGAGACTTTATTCATGCTCACACGGTTATTTACACTATACCTATGCCTAAAAACTAGTTCAAAAATGTTTTGTCTGTCTGTTTGTTTATTCCGGGTAATCTTCAAAACCACTGTACCGATATTGATAAAATTTTATTACAAGGTCGCTGTCTATATAAGAAATAGAAACTTAAATATTTTATCTCGGTATTCCCATAGGGATCAATGTCAGTGAAACTGCGGGTATACAATCCATTTTAAAATTTATTTCACTAGTGGAAAGCCATTTTATCAGCGAGTAACATATGTAGGCAATTTTTATCCCGGTATTCCCAAAGAAACGGAAACTATACGAATAAAATCGCGTGATTTTGAGCGATTTTAAAATTTTATCTCTTGTGGCACGTTACATTACTAGGAAGTAACCTAGACAATTTTTATCATAGTTTACCCACGGGAAGAAGGACTAAGTGAGTGAAATTGAGCGATGTTAACTTATGTTTAGTTAGTAGTGCTAAATAATAGAAAGAAGAAAGAAAAGAAAGAAAAAACATTTATTTCGGTTTCCAAAACATAAGGTAAGTAGTCAAAATTCTTACAAATTCATACACATAGGATATCGAAAAAGGTCCCACCTCAGCATAAGCTGCATCACAAACGTATTATAGCGCTGATTTTCAGGTAAAACTCTTAGAATGAGTACGATTCATCACAACGTTTAGAATATAATATACAGATTGTACTACGCTGTATATTGTATGTATAGTCTACATACAATATACCTCCAGACTTGAAACATAGTAAGTATTATTGTTACTTTATTTATTTATTATTATTTCTAATTATTTATAACATGCTTAAATAGCATACATATATGGGTATATACACAAAAACACACATAAATACACAAAGACAAACGCATGCGCACTCATATGCGCGCAAAACATGTACGTACATATCAACACATTCCCAATTTATTAGTATTCTAGCAATCCGCCCTCACTTCGCTTAGGTTATAGGTTATAGTCGTTTTACCCGCGTAGTTTCCGTTCCCGTGGGAATACCGGGATAAAATATAGCCTAGTTTACGCCCTGATATTATAGCTTTACATTGGTGAAAGAAGTTTTGAAATCGGTCCAGCCGTTTTGAAGATTACCCGGAACAAACAGACAGACAGACAGACAGACAGACAGACAAAAATTTTTTAATTGCTATTTTAGGCATAGGTATCGTGCAAATAACCGTGTTAGCATGAAAAAAGCCTATTATTTTGACATTACAAACAGACACTCCAATTTTATTTATTGGTGTAGACTAGCAACCCGGCCTCGCTACGCTTCGGTTTTAGTAGTTTTACCCGCGTAGTTCCCGTTCCCGTGGGAATACCAGGATAAAATATAGCCTAGTTTACGCGCTGATATTATAGCTTTCCATTGGTGAAAGAATTTTTGAAATCGGTCCAGCCGTTTTGAAGATTACCTGGAACAAACAGACAGACAGACAAAAATTTTTTAATTTGTATTTTAAGTATAGGTGTCGTGCAAATAACCGTGTGAGCATGAAAAAAGCCTATTATTTTGACATTACAAACAGACACTCCAATTTTATTTATTGGTATAGATGGAATAGGTAAATACTACAAAATGTTTACTTAATTAGTAGCACTGAATAACACTATTAGCGAGTTCATAGATGGGTGATAAATTACAAAGAGTTCCATCCACCCTTTTGCGGCTGGAGTCATACGTAAAACGGTCGGTCTCAGCTGTCATGAGCATACATATATGACTGTTGATGTGGGTAGTTTAGGAAGGACTTAGCATATAATTATCGGTTTGGGTTGTAGATGGTACGGTAGAAATTGAATGAGAAATGGTCAGCCACAAATGGAATACAAACTATTCCTATTACTTTTATAATCCTTACTAATATTATAAATGCGAAAGTAGGTAGGTAAGCTTGTTTGTTTGATTGTTTGTTACACTTTCACGCTTAAATCACCAAACCGATTTCAAAAATTCTTTCACCAAAGAAAAGATATAAAATCAGTGAGTAACATAGGCTATATTTTATCCCGGTATTCCTACGGGCACGGGCACTACGCGGGTAAGGTGATTGAAACAGAAGCGAAGCAAGCGCGGGTCGCTAGTAAAATATAATTCCAAAATTGCAGCTATTAAGTCGACTTATAATCTCAGCCCATATAATTCCCACTGTTTGGTTGGAACCTCTGCGGGAATGGTAAGAAAATGGGTCTATTATTCCATGCTGGTTCGGCGTGCTGGAATAGGGTTTCATATCGAGTTTTCTTTATCTTGTATTGATGTTATCTGCGTGTATTTCTTAGTCCTCTTTTACAACATCGACGGCAAGAGATGATTCACCATCAAATTGATTGAATTCTTATTGCTTAACAACATTGAAATACATTATATACATCATCATTAAATATATTCATGTAGCGACGGGTTTCGGATATCACTTATTTCATCATCATCATCTTAGTCCATATATATATCCCACTGTTGGGCTCGTTCCTCACGCTTTATGAGAGGGAATGTGATCTACTATAATACGCTGGTGAAATTATTAGCATAGGGTTTTATTTCGAGTTTTCCTTCTCTATTCTCATTAATGTTATTATTTATGTTATTACGATCTTTAGTCATCTTTTGCAATATCCATGGGCAAGATAGGGGTGGTGAATTGTATTCTTACTTCGTGATCACACGCAAAATTACTTATTAGCAGCGCACTAGTAGTAAAAAGTAGTTAAAGAGGAAATTTGGAATGATCAGCGCTACGCTAGGAAACTGACCATATCAATTACGATAACCAACGCGCCTGCAAAGCCTAGCGATTATGGCATTATAAAAAGATAAGGAGGTCTACATCCGTAGCATATGACAGTGGCCTATGTCAATAGACATCGATAGGGTGATGAATGGATCTTAAGAAAATAATACTAAATAACGATTGTTCAAAAGAATAATAATTGATACCTCTACACTATATTATAAGGAAAACTTCATAGAGTAATAGGTACTATATATTAGATAGAAAACTCTTTCTGATACTTTAAGATCTTTTTATTATGTTTCGTTTAGAGAAGTAATTGCAAGTAATATGTTGAAAATAAAAAAGGTTTTCTTTTGCAAAAAGGTTGAACAAATAATACCTATTTGGCCTTCCGCATGCTGTAATAGTTCATCGATATTTGAAGAGATGGCGCCATCTGCATACTTACAAAACAATTTATACAATAAAATGCTAGAAATTTTACTTTTATTTTCTTCTCTGCCCATATTTATGTCGAAATCACTGTCGCTTACAGCGCTGTTGACTGCTCTTAATCCATTGTAGAAATAACCATGTGCGAGTTGGGAAACCGTTATTTGTTCACAGTGTCATAAGATTTTAGTTTATATTACAATACAATATATCAATGTGTGTGTATTATAACCTTTTCTTTAATGCTGTAACAAAACTGCAGATGGCGTTATGGTTTAAATACCGATCTGTCCCATGTACGGTTCCAAAACAATTATTTATGCGGTATATAAAGCTTTGTTGTGAGCCTAATTTTCTAAGATTAATAACTGCATTCGTCTGCTCAGGTTGCGTAGTGGTTAAGAGACCGTGCCAGTATCGCGGGATCGAATCCCACACGAGTTTGAGTTTAATTTTTGTCTGTTAAATAAAATATTTGGAATTAAAAAAAAATCTGGAACACAAGAATTATTTCGTAAGGGCAGTATGTTGTGTCTTTAAAAAAAAGTTTTATAACTTATTCATTATCATCATCGAACCTTTCGACGGTCACTGCTAGACGAAAACCCACATAAATAAGGAGATGGTACCACAATCGCTATGCTTCGCATACAGGTTAGCGATCGCAGTAAGATGTTGTACATTTCTCAGGAGAGAGAAGCTCTCCCCGCTTCTAGGGATACTCTTGATCGTTTTTTACTACTGCCTACTACTACTATTAATAGTTCTTCTACATAACTCTATCAGGTAAAAAAATATGTAGAATTGTGTTAAAGACGAAAGTCTTTAACACAATTCTACATATTTTTTTGATTATGTTTACCCCTATACGCCTACAATGTTAAGTTCAAAACACTTACTCATTTTGCTCAAATCTTTTACATATACATAAACATCACATAAAAATAGAAAAATAGAAAAAAAACCAAAACACTTTTACAACATTTATTAGCTTCTCTAAGGAAATACGTATATAACATTTTAACATATTGCATTAATTATTCACAGTACAAAAATAATGTACATATTTATATATATTATATTCATGTTTATATGTTATATTTAGCTACTATACGATAAAAGCCTCTTTATAATTTACAATATAATAACACCTATATCTTTACATCATAATTATTAATTACATATTTAATAGATGAGTCTTATTCTAAGAAGCTACTTAATACTTAAGTATTTCATTATAATATTAATTTATGTACAAAATTATTATTACTTTCTTAACAGCCACTGGACAAATTACATTTTGGCGAGTCATTTCAAGACTTGCTTGATCATGCATTTCATTTATTTAATAGTTTAGGGTTATCATTTATCGTATATACTAAAGGTATAGATGCCCCATATATGCTTTAATTTCTGAAAAATGAATTGCAGTGCTAAGAATAGTGTACATTTTTTCAATGAATGCTAACACCTACAAAGTTGGTTGAACGGCTGATTTAAAGGAACCAGTTGAGAAAAATAAGTAAAATTGGACCAAACTTATTTTAAATACTTGTTCGTTTTTAAAAATGTAACTTTTGCGAGTATTTCAAACATATATTTGTAAATAGAACTATTGTAAGGATTCTATCGTTTGTATTTGAGTCTGATTGCCCGACGTTTCGAACACTTTACAATATTCATGGTCATGGACTAAGATGTCCAGATGTCCATCAATTAAAGCCGTAAACTTCAGAAATCATTATATAAACATATTTGTTCAGCTAAAAAAATTATAGGAATCCAATTTCCCCCCACAAACCACAAGCATTCAATCGTCAGGCGTTTCTTTGTATAACAGCATCATTTACATCGGCCAAGGAACGCAACTTTCCATATATCCTGATTTAATGTATTAACAAACATTACTGGCAGGACCACACTACATATTTTAGAAAATAGAGTATGTTTGGCACGTGTAGGCTTTTGGTCGATTGTGTAATAAACGGCCGACCGCGTGACCGCAAATTCAGTAACCGGTTTAATGGCCGCAATTATAAGGAGTACTTATGCAGCATTTGTATGACAGCTGCAGATTATAATAGGGACGCAAATAGACTACTATTTTGAGATCTTAACTTCTAAGCCGGACTTTGATTTTTAATTTTTTCCTGCCTATTTTAATGTAGATTAAGTCTTGCTAGCAATAAAGGCGTATATAATTAATCGGAAATCTATGGATTTAATCGTCAGAGAGTACAATAAACTTGTGTCTATGTCTTACATAGCTATGAAAATTGATCGATATGAACAACCAATCTACTATCGCGGTGTCTGAATTAATCTTAAAGTATCTAATAAAAGTAAAGTCTAAAAGTATCTAATCTAAGTCTTAAAGTATCTAATCTTTGGATTGCGGAGCACAGATGGCAGTCACTAAGAAATTACCTAAAATAAAGATCTAGTGAATTCAATACAATTAAGAATGTAAATGATATACACTAGCCATGCAGCTAAGACGTACATGTTGGTATTTAGTCGTATAATACAAGGATTATGGAACGGAGGACAATCTAAAAATAGGAGTAAATTAACTAGCTGCTTTAACGTGTCTATTATGTAGGTGTTCTTTTTAAAAGTCTATAGATTCAGGGCTTTATATCCGATCTTGCGGTGTGACAGAATGCCTGCATAGGAATTCCTGAATAGGATTATAATTATTAATCCACCCAGCGTCCATTCTTCACCTTTTGAGTGGAGTAGATTTGCGTATATTCGACTTAAGAAGACCTCGGGACCAATAACGGGACGGGTAGATTCACTAGTAGATAAATATTTATCATCTGAACGAACTGAACGACTGCACAGATGGCATAGTCGTTAACATATGTTGTGCCAGTGTCGTGGATTCGAATCCTATACAGAACAACACTTTGTGCCATCCACAAATTGTTGTTCAGTCTGGATGTAATTTATGTCCGTTTATTATATATTCGTATAGCAACACAAGGATTATTTCATTAGTGCAGCATGTTGTCTTTCCGAAAAAAAAACAGATTTCCTTATGAGACAGCTGTCAATACAATAAAATAATGAACCGATATGTGTATATTTTGTGCTCATTGCATATATAATTTCTTAACAGAAAACTTCGATTATATTTATTGCTAGATCGTTTGCCGTAGTCGGAAGCTTGAGATCTCAAGATTATCATCGGCATTCCTATATCACCAGACGATAAGTTAATTTTTACCATATAATAATGTATTTTGAACTAGGAGTTAAATGTACCTAAACATACCTATATAAATATAATATAAAAAAAAATATTAAATGCTGGTTGTACCTTATAAGGCTGCAGATTACATAAATAAAAGAAACAATAATATGACTAGAGTTTTATTAATGTAAGAATACAGGGGGTTATCTCTAATGACGATGAAACTCGGATACATGAATACTATAAGGCTAAAAAATATGAGATACGATGCGTCATAAAAGCTAAATATATCCATAAAAGTAGTAGGGTTTATTGTAATTAAGATTTGTTTATTCTGTATGGTGATGAACTAAGAATAAAGTTCGCCAGCTCCTCTCTTGCCCTTGCATGTCATAAAAGACCGCTAAGGGATATAATATGCATATAACATCTGTGCAAGAGAAGGAAAACTTGAACCAAAACCCTATGCCGGAACAGAAGGAAGGAGGTCGGAGGCCAATAGTGGGGCGTATATAGGCTGAGATGATGTTGAATATTTTTTTAAAGGTTAGGCCGCATCTAAATTATAGTTCACCAAAATCGTACAACTCCTTTTGTACTTCTTAAGGAAAACCTCTAAAAAGTATAGGTTTCTGAACAGTTATTTATTTTATAATTAGAGCAATCGAAAATTTAATTTAGTAAAAATACTTCTGACAAATCAGATGTCTTTAATACTTTTATCAATTACCAAATCATCATCATCAATCAACAAACATCACAGGTATGTAATGAAGATATTTATATGACAATTAATGCTAAATTTCTCATCAACTAAATAATAGAAACTACGGAGTAAGAATACAAAGTATCAACACCTCATTATTTGCCGTGGGACTAAAGGACGCAAGAGACCAACCCATTTACCCAGCGTGTTACTATGCCACGGTGTTGGTCTCTCGCGTAGTATGTTTGATAAATTTACTTCCATTGCAGACACTGCCCAATAGTGACACTTATATGAGTAGAAAAGTTGATGATAATGAATAATCGATACAAAAATATAATAGTAGACATCATAGAGTAAACATTAAGTCTAAGCCTTCTCAACATTAGCGACAACAAGGCTCTTTTTTCTATCCATTTATCTACATTCCTGGAAGACGGAACTTTTTTGTAATGAAAGTTAAATTAGTTTTGAAAACATGTTAGATTGATTCTCTTAGAGCGATGTTATCTATTTAAATTATTCCGTCATCTTTTACGAGAAATAAATAAGATTATATAATAAAATAATAATTAAATATATTCATATGTACATACATAAATATAGGTATGGCACTTGATATCACGATATACAGAAAACATAATAGTAATATAATAGTAAAAGATTCCCTATCCTCCCCTATAACCCCCTATCTTGGGGGCCGTAAATGATGATTGATGACGGAGTAAGAAAATAATTCACCACCCTCTATTTTCCCCGTGGGTGTCGTAAAAGACGATTAAGGTATATAATATGCATATCTTATATCTTTAAACGAGCAATTCTTGTATATATATTCAGGATCTCGGAAACGGCTCCAACGATTTTGTTGAAACTTGGCATACTAGAGGTTTCGGGTCCAAAAAATCGATCTAGCTAGGTTTTATTTATAGAAAATGTTGTTTTGTCCGTGTTTTTAGCAAAACAATACAATGACATTAAATTTTAAAAGAATATGATTTCACATTTCGTTGTCAACGTCATGAGTTACGATAGCTCAGTTGGGAAGCTGACAGGTTCTAATTTTGGTTTTTTGGCATTCAAACAGCGTCGGTTCGTATCTCGGTGTTATTATTATTCTCTTTTTGTAATTTTTTATATATTTTTCATTATTTATTTTTTATTAATATACAGTATGACTGGTAAAAGATTGTACATATTGAAGGAAACGATAGATAATGGCCACATGTAACTAATAAAAGTGTAAAAAGAGGATAATATTAATTAACTACATAGTAAACATCAACAATATTAGTGTTACAAGACTTCCAAAAATATTGTCACCCTACTGGCGATACACCGATACCGATATCGAGTAAAAGTTTTGTTAGTACTGTTGTCAAGATTTTGAATATTTATTACTAGAATTACTAAAGCTAGGTGTTGGAATAATGTCATAAAAACACTAAAGTTAGTTGCAGATTCATAGCTCTTACCAATCCTGAGATAAAGTGATTTGTTTCTAATCAAAACAATAGGTTTGCCAGCGTACGTTGACCTCTGTCTGCGGCCCGCGACGCAAAAAAATACCTACTGGGTCGAGTCGCATAGGTAGAATATTTACCTAAAATGTAACTAGTTCAATGTCACGCGAACTGTTTAGTACCTACAAGTGCTGACGTACGTTGGCCTATCCCATGTGTTCATAACTAAATGTTTTTATAAGATAATTAGTTCAAAATTTAAGTACCATTTTTTGACGTGACAACGTCTTATAAATTGGTTTGCCGGGTGACACTTCAAGAAACTGCGTTACGCTCCGCTCACGTTATGCGCTCACAATGAGAGCGAGTGAGAGGCACGCGTCCCTTTCACTTTTTATGTCTGTCTCTCTCGCTCTTAGGCGGGCTAACCATGCCCGAGTGTATGTGTAAAGGTAAAAATAAAATTTTGTTAATATGAAATTCAGTGCGAGATTCTTTGTATAAATTAATGTTTTAAATATAATTCTTTGTATAAATAAATGTTTTAAATTGTTACTATTATTTCATCCTTCTTCCTACTATACGAATGAATATTCACATTAAAATTATTTTACCACTCAAAGTCGTTGTCACGTAAAACTTTCGCCCGTATACCGACTTTACAGGCAACCAATTTTTTTTTTATATATTCGGTATCAGAATCGAGTACTGAATACCCTCCTTCAATATGTACAATCTTTTACCAGTCACCCTGTATATCTAAATAAATTCGATAAAAATATTCCGAGCGAAGCTCAGTCAACCCGATATTAACACTTACACAAGAAATGAAACCATATACCAACACGCGTGACCAGCGTGTTATAGTAGGTTAATTTCACTTTGTGGAGTAGATTCAAGCCCAGCAGTGGGATGTAAATGAGCTGTGATGATGATGACGGTGAAAGAGGAAGCAAACGAATAAAATGATAACGACTAAGCGTACCTAGTTAATGTGATTTAAAGTTCAAATATTCAGTTCATAAATCACGCGAGTTTTATTAATATTATAGTTCAGTATGTTAACCATGAAACGTCATCATCATTTCAGCTCATATACGTCCCACTGTTGGGCTCGAGCCTCCTCCACAACAGGAGGGAAATTGACATTATTATAACATGCTGGTGATACAGGTTGGTATAGGATTTTATTTAGAGTTTTCCTTCTCTCGCATAGATGTTATATGTGTATGATATCCCTTAGTCGTCTTTTACGACATTCACGGACAAGATAGGGAGTGGTGATTTGTATGCTTACTCCGTCACCACATGAAATGTAAACAGCACTTATGATCAGTAATCAAATAAATATCTCTTAATCACGTTTATCATCAGCTTATCGACGTCCACAGTTAGGCATAAGTCTCCCCAAGAATGGATAATTTCTTATATCAGCCCACACAAGTCCCACTGTTATTTTCGGGTGCCATCTACAATTATAGAGAAATTTATTTGTTGTACCGCGCTAAGATGTGTTGGCATAAGGCTACATGTCGAATTTTCCTTCTCTTCTATCTGCATATCATATCCCTTAGAAGTCTTTTACGATGCTCACGGACAACAGAGCGTATTGGTGAATTCTTACTCCGTGAGACAATTTTTTGCTATTGCCATAATTACTAAATTAGCATTATGTCTTTCCTGAAATAGCATCACCTGTTCACTAGTGATCTCTTAGTCAGTTTTGCGAGAACTGCGAGGAAGAGACGCATTGTATTCTTGACCCGTCACCGCACATTGCAAGAAAAGGAAAACAAAACTTTTGTGACGAAACTTGCCTCATAACAGCATAATAATAGAATAATCCATTTATTAGTAAATATAGTATTTACAAGTCAGATCATCGAAATTTACTTGGCTAAGTTTTTTCTTTCACTAAGAAATAGGCTCATGCCCAGTAATATGACATATTTAAACTCAAGGACAAGAGTAAAAGAGGCCCTGTCCTGTAAAACAGGACCGCTTTTACGAAAAAGTTTCTTTATTGTATTTCTTAATAATTTTTAAATTTATTCTACCCAAATATACATTTTAATAATTTATCGCTAATCATTTTATCAGGAATCCTTGTAATAATTAATTTATGAGTGACTTGTATTTTTCTTAAAACTATTCCAAAAATACACGAGGTTTATTTGGATTACATAGCAGGTACAGTATAACAACTTTCAAAACTATCGTTACGGATTTTTTCACGTTAAAATTTTTACTTTGCTGGCATTTTAACGTCAATTACAATGTTTATTTTATAGATTTAACCCATAAAAAATATTCGACAAGATAAGCTGTGTAGCTACACAGTTTATCTTGTCGAATATTTTTTATAATGACCACATTTTAATTATAACGTATTTGTGTTATCTATTATTTAATCAATTATTACGTCATTACAATATTTAATAAAATATAATATAATAAGTAGTCATAAATAATACTAGTTTTGTAATCGTTTATATTATAATCATTTTCTTGTTATATAGGCTATGCAAACATTAAATATTTCTTATATTCCATTAAAAAATGTGAAATCAATTACAAATTCTGTAGTGTAAAAGCAATACTTTAAACATTTATGTCTTCTTTATCCATAAGTGTTGAAAAGTATTTTAAACGCAGAAAAACAAAACGAAACGCGAAAAAATTTGTAGAAATAGTTTTCCTCCTCATTTAACTATTAGTCTTACGTCTTTATCTATTGCAGGTAGACATATCTTTTGGCGTGAGCACACGCCAATTGCTGTTGCTAAAGCATGACGTCACGCGGTGGCTCGTTCACAGTTCGCTGTCAGTCACGAGCTGATACTAACACCAGCAATTGTGTACGACGATTATCATTGTGAACGGTGTGAGTAGGCCGCGAAACGCTACTGCTTCGGGTGCGATTTAATATCTGAAATTACATAAAATCATTATCATTCACTTGCCCTTATCTCAATATACGTGAATAAGTTACGCCATCAATCATAGTTATCATCATGATCTGTTAGGCTCAGTCCTTTAATATGATGGGAGGGCAATTGACACACTATACCGTGCTGGTGGCCGTACCATTGTCGTGTGAAGACGGATTAAGAATATAATTCAATACTCTATTTCTTGCCCATGGGTGTTATAAAAGACGACTAAGGGATTTACATATAATATGCATATAAAATCTATGCAAGAGAAGGAAAATTCGAAAAAGTCCCTATACTAACACGCCTAACCATCGCGGTAGTAGGTATAGTAGATCAATTACCCCCCCCAATGAGTTGGAGGCAGGAGTCCAACAGTGAGACGAATATGAGCTGCGATGATGACGATAATGATCGTACCGTGGAATTGACCCACAATACATGTGTTGGCATACAATTTTATATCCACTTTTCCTTCCCTTGCATAGATATTATTTGCATATCATATCCCTTAGTCTTCTTTTATGACACCCATGGGCAGAGAGAGGTGGTGAATTGTATTTTTACTCTTACGCAATAGAAGTAAAATTTACCTACTATACCACGCTTATCATGCGGTTATCTCATATAACGTTTTGTTCCAAATTCACCTTATCTTACATATATATGTAAGATAAGGTGAATTTGGTGCATATGCTATCTGCTTATTATTATATACCTCAGTCTTCTTTTTCGATACCTAAAGGGATGGTGAATTGTATTCTTAATTCAATGCTACGTGGAAGGAATCAAACACATATTAAGAAATAGAATATAAATAACCCTTTTTTGTTATTCCAAATTTCAAAAGAAAAGTAATCGCTATCTAGCATAAAGCTTTCCCCCCAAAAAAAAATCCCGCATAGAGCTGTTATGATCCCAGGACGTTACCTTAGATCTGTAAATAACTCCTCATATCTTATAACTCTTAATCTATTTTACGACATTAATAGATGTACGGTTCGAATAGTAGCTGTGTTTGCTAATATACTAATGTACGTGCATATATAATTTTATAGAGGGGTACATTTCTGTTTGGTGACGGTATAAGAATACAATTCACCACTCTCTATCTTGCCCATAGATGTTGTAAAAGCCGACTAAGGCATATAATGTGCATATAACATCTATGCAAGAAAAATTAAACTGGAAACAAAACCCTATACCCACCTGTCTACCTAGCTTGGTATTTTAGGTCCATTTTCCTCCTATTGAGGAGAAGGATCGAGCCCAGCAGTGGGACATATATGAGCTGAGATAAATAGTAACGTTTAAAATACAATAGAAACACCCCTCTCTAGATATTATAGAATATTAATCTTATAATGCTATGTGACCACAATTACGAATATTATCAACCGACATATTGCTTCGGGGTGTCGTAAAAGATAAATAAGAACTTTATAACGATCTGAGCCATCTCTGTTCTATGTCTTTTGGTGAACAATTACAATTCTAATGAGGATTGGCGTCAGGCAGAACGCCGGTATTAAAACTATTACCAATAACCTTTGCAGTATGTACCTACTATAAAACAAGAGTAATTATTTATTGAATTGAACCAAGTAACCGGGATATGAGAAGGATGTTGATAATGATTATTAATCTAATACTCATCAATATGCCCTCTATCAAGTAAAATGAAAATTGTGTGAAAAATACATTGCCAGTATTGGATGAGAAATGTTTATATATATTAGGTTTAATTGTAGAGGATTATCAAAAAAGATATCATAGATAAAAATAGAAGATACAGTTAAATTTATATTTACAGAAATATATTAACAAAAGATGTATAAAAAGATTCAACCTTTTGCCTGAAGCGTATTAGGAAATTATTTTCAGAAATATTAAATATACAAGATTCTATTTGCGGACAGTAGATCATTAATACTTTTAGCCACATACTTTACCTCAGTTTACAGAATGTTTTTTTTATAATATGCTTTTACAGCTAACTTCAGCACCTATCAAGATATAGGTATATTTTTTATGGGATCGGAGGCTTGTTAGCAAATTTCATGTGCTGTTAACAGCTGATGACGGGAAATAATTAAATTCTGTCACCAACCCTCACTATGCTATGCGATTTATTAAAAATTGAATGACTTTAGGGAATAAATAGTATCATCCCTCTCGCACAATTTATAAACAACTGTGATCTCCGCCTACTAAGCTTAGTGATTATGTAATTTTCCCTCTTGAATATGCCTATTATTTCAGCTGATATAAGACTTACTATTGGGCTCCAGCATTCTCCACAATAGTTCTTTTTTTACAATGTTTTTTTTTTATGGATGGGCTATGGTAAGCGCACGCGCGGTCCAGTCCGTCTGGGGCGATGAAAGGACGGCGCGCGGGCCCATAACCCACCCGTACCTACGTCACCTCGTTGTTGGGCCAACCACCGGAGCAGATGTGACTTGTCGTCAGTGGTTGGCCTGACGGAGTACCCTTTCGGGTAACCTCACCTCTCGACGTCCTGGGACGTCGGTCACCGTCGCGCGGTCAGCCTCTCCGCGGGTGACGGACAATTCCCCGGTCCGATCACCCGCGGCCTCGGCTAGGGCGGCATTAGGCGCAGAAAGTTAGCATAGAAGTTATTTGTATATTTAATTCCATAGTCGTCTTTTACGATACTCACGGGCAAGAGAAGGGGTGATGAATTGTATTCTTACTCCGTCAATACACGAAAATCTCCTTCACATGCAGTAAGATTATTGCAGTACAAGAATTAAAGATAATTACAGTAGCGACAGAGTGTGATCGCCGTGCATGCGTTGAACTCAGCAGATCGGAATTGGCCGTGGAGTCTGATCTTGAATGTGCTCTTGTTGCTCTCGAATATCTCTTGAGCCGTCTTCCACACCATAGCCACTTATATGGCGGTACTCGTCTGCAATCAAAGTTATACCCACTTGTACGGTGCTACTCGTCTGAAATCGTTGTATGGATAATATGAGTTTTTGTGCAGTGTCTGACCTTGATTTAGCTATCGTTAACTCCGAATAGAAGGTTAATTTGAGAGAAAGTGATATAACGATATTTAACCCATTGAAATTCGTCATTTATATATGTAATAACGATTATTTTTAGTTGAGCGGTTGTTTGATTAATTTTTGTGTTGTCGTAATATGTATTTTCTTATTTTTATGGAAGAGCTTTTTTTTTGAATGTAAACGGTTTGGAAATTAAAGTAACAGCAGAAAAGTGTACAATGAAATAATTCGTTATATACTCGACCTGATAAGTCCACCTACAGGCCCAAGGGCATACTGTTTTTTTTTTTTTGCTATCTAACCCCAGCATATTGGGCTCAGTCCTGAAGTGGCTACCCAAGGGCAGTGGAATGTGAATAATTTAATGTGAAATGTATTATTCATTTTGATAAAATAAAATAGTTTCAGTGTCCAGATATATTAGTGTTCAATTTGTTGCTTTTAATAATCAGTCGCTGATAGAAAACATGTCATTTTAGAAACTTTATTACTATTTTTTTATATGGATACAAACTACACCTAACACCTATTGAATACTAAGCTGTGTTTTCTTTTTGTTTGTATTCCTGCGTTAAATTTATATCCATTTCTTATACTCCTTCGCCCACGAAAATATACATATGTAAAGAAATATATGTATACTAGCTGACTCGGCGAGCTTCATACCGCCATATTTTTTTTCGTAAATATATTTTCTAATTTTCCGAAAATATAGTCTGTCTATAGATGTCATTTGCGTTTTGTTATTACATGTCAGATGCGTTTTTGTTAAACCACGTTTTATAGTGACTTGTATTCTCTTTGAAGTGTTATGTTACGTCACACAGGAACGCGATTGAACGAAATAAAAAGTATCCTATGTCCGTCTCCTGGATCTAAGCTACCTCTGCACTAATTTTCGGCCAAATCTGTACAGTCATCCTTGAGTTATAAATAGTGTAACTAACACGACTTTCTTTTATATAAATACATATAAATAATTGAAAATTCAATATTTAATACTGATATATACAAACCTTAGACTGGTGTAAATATGTGGTGAGAACATGCAGCATATCAACGGATTCGCTGCTGAATTTAAAGGTGCTAAACTCTGAATAAGTGTAGCTATAGCGAAGTATGTTTCAGTTCGAGGTATGTGCTCATATACTTGAAGTAGATCAAACACAATATATGGCGACCAGCAGATCACGAACACTGTAAAAAAATAGAACGTAAGAGTGTATCTCTACTGTATTCATCAATTTATACAGAGTCGACGCAGATTGTCTTGATTATCTTCATCGCAGCCCACATACATTCAGAGTGGTAGGACCACACTGTCGACAGTTATGTCTACAGCCGTGGACCGGTCTGTCCGGGGTAGTACCACACTCTCGCAGAAAATCGACGTCTGAGTAGTAGCAATTTGTTACTGCGCTTCGTTCGGTGAGCGAGAGAGCCAGAAGCCCAAATTTTTGAGGGTGTTTGTGTATGGAGGGTTTTGGTGGTGCCCTTGGTATTACCGAGCCTCAATGCACGCATTCACACTCCCCTCACTTTCTTCGCGGTAGGCAGCGACCCTGTAAAGGTCCATGAGCGGCAGCAACACTTACCATCAGGTGTACTGTTTGCTTGTTTGCCACCGTTTGCAATAAAAAAAAAAAAGTCCCACTGTTGGGCTCGAGCCTCCCCCACTATGGTAGGGAAATTGACCTACTACACCATGCTGGTCAGACATGTTGGTATAGGGTTTCATTTCGAGTTTGCCTTCTCTTACACAGATGTTATGTGTTTATTATATCCCATAGTCGTCTTTCACGACATCCACGGGCAAGATAGGGAGTGGTGAATTGTATTCTTACTCCGTCACCACACGGAAATTCATGATTATCTAATTTGACTGATTATCTAATTCAGGTGAAAAAAGGTGAAAATGTTTACTATTAAACAACTCTCTATCTATACAAATAAATAAAATTGACGTTTGTAATATCAAAATAGTAGGTCTTATTCATGCTCACACGATAGCTATGCCTAAGAACTGGTTTAATATTTTTTGTCTGTCTATTTGTTCCAAGTTATCTTCAAAACGGCTAGACCGATCTTGATACTATTTTACTGCCAGTTTATATAAGTAGTAACTTAGGTTATTTTAACTCTCAGAAAAACATTATATAATATTGCCCGGTCCAGGATTTGAATCTGCGGCCATATTTTAGGAGATAATGCAAATTTAAAATACGGGGCTAAAGCGACTGAAACCGAAGCGAGAGCGGGTCGCTAGTCTGGTAATATAATTATCGAGTAAACAGCTTGATATTATGTCTTCTAAAGCCCAAAAAATGTATGACAATTATTATGTATGAATAAATACATATAAGTTCAAAGTATGTTCCATATTCCCATTTAATTATAGATCTCAGATTGTTTTCAGAGCTCTTTTCGTATGGTGATGGAATAAAAATAAAATTCACCAACCCCTCTCTTTGCCCATGGGCATCGTGAAAGACGATTAAGGGATATAATTTGCAAATAACATCGATGCAAGTGAAGGAAAACTTAACATAAAACAGTATGGTAGGTGAAATACGCTCCCACGATGAAGGAGACCCGAGCCCAACAGTGGGACGTATATGGGCTGAGATGATGACCTCTAAATACTCAGTCCCTGATTATAAAGTTGTTTGGTCTTAATATTGGGTTATAATTGCCTCAAGTTATTACCACACTATAATATTCTCTTTGATCAATAATATTTGCGTTTAAATTACTATGTCATTGACACGGAATTGAGAAATTTCTATTAAAATAAAAAAAAATAACTCTACTCTACTGTATGTGTCAATTAAATCAGACTTTGTAGTTCTCTACTGAGAACCAAAGATAGCGTAGTCAAATTTATTGGCATTTTAAATATACTATAAATCAGTCCCTCGTCGTTTCTGTGTAAATTTTATGTTAGTTTGTATTAACTGAGAACCGCTTCATTGATTTGTTAGTTTAAAAATACACTGCCGAACTTAAAATACTGTGTTTCTTTGAACAGTGACTTATAAAAAATATTAACTCGTGCATTATTTTGCAACATATGCATTATTTTGCTCGCAGTAGAATACAGAAGAATACTTTTGAAAGAATGAAAGAATTAATAGTTTATAATCAATCAATGATTAGATATGCTTTTGACTGCACGAATAGGGTTAATATACTGATCCATCATGCCAGTGGCGTCCGTTCGATTGGCATGCAATACACAACGGTTTATAAAGTCCCACGTAATACAAGTATTATTGCCTTAATTCAGTGTTTGAAAAAAAAATGGTTTGGAAAAGCAAAACGTTCGAACCCAAAACTTCTGAGTGATAAACCTATTATCTCCTCAATAAACTATCATAATTAATGCCATTTAACTATTTATGATGTATAAAGTAAATAATAATATGATTTCGTTTAAGTAGTGGTTTTAGTTTTCTTTCTCTGTCCATTGGTTATCGGGCAGACTCCACTTTGCATGATAGGACCAATTTTCATTATTGTTTCATAATAGAAATACATCGTAACAGTTGTATGTCTGAACTAAATACATTATTTTCAAAATAATTTTCTAAGTACTTAATTGCGCAATCCACAAGTGGTTGTTTTGAGCTGGAATATAATTTGTAGCCTTTCAATATTTGTAAAGGCCAAAGTAACAATCATTTATTTCTTGTTGACATTTACTGAGAAAAAAATACAAATGAAAGAGTTCAATGGATAAATATACCAACCGAAAACAATAACGAATGTCATTTTCACGCTTTTGATCTTCGCTCTAGGTATTAGTCCTCTGGAACTGGCCCGTCGTGAATCTGGATCACTTTCCACCTGACCTGAAAATATTAGCAATAGAAATTTACTTTCAACAGTAGGTACGTATAGGCATTATAGTAACACTAGACCAAGTAAACATTTTAAAGCCATTCCTAGTCCCTTATAGAATTTCCTATGTGTCCACGTACGCAGGTAATAGTTTAAGCTGTCTAAGTTTTGTTCACACTTAAGCTGGACGTTTGGTTAAGACCTTATTAAAAATAAAGTTTAAAAAAAAAAATTAATTTTTATTTTAATAAGGTCTTTTGAACACAGTTCATGTCAGACCTATCGTAAACCTAACCATACATTGTAAGCTTAAATAATCACTAATCTATACATTAATTTTGCTTCGCAAGACTTTGGCCGTGTTAGAAATTCTAAAAATACCCCCATATTTAACTTATTAATGTTTAATTTTTGTACAATTTTCTTTCTCTCAGATTCGTTCCGCACACACCCCGCTAAGAGATGATGCACATTTTCTATTTTGGCATAGGCCTCGCAGTTAGGCAAATTTACTTTTCTCATTAGAAATGCAAAAGCTCTCAGCGGCATGTGTCCGGAACGAACCCTGAGCGGACGTTTGGTGTTATAATAAAATAATGTTAGAGTTCTTCACGCATCATCAATTCTCTCGCCGTGCGACCGATTGTCACTTTTTGAGCAGACCTCTAATACCATGACAATATTTCTTTTCTTAACTTATGTGATTCGATTTTTTATTTGGTGTTTTTTATTTGGTGTCCCTATCAAAAGATCTCGTCCAACATATCTCAGAATCTAAAAGCACAGTGGTAGGACCACACTATTGACAGTTATCTGTCTACAGCCGCGGGCCGGTTCGTCCGAGGAGGTACCACACTCTCGCAGAAAATCGACGTCTGAGTAGTAGCAATTTGTTACTGCGTTTCGTTCAGTAAGCGAGAGAGCCGGAAGCCCAACTTTCTGAGGGTGTTTGCGTGTGGAGGGTTTTGGTGGTGCCTTTGGTATCACCGAGCCTCAATGCACGCATTCACACTCCCTTCACTTTCTTCACGGTAGGCAGCGGCCTTGTAAAGGTCCATGAGCGGCAGCAACACTTACCATCAGGTGTACTGTTTGCTCGTTTGCCACCGTTTGCATAACAATAATAAAATAAAAGGAAAAGGTCATCGACTAGTGAATGTTACCAGCGAATTTTACCAGTGCTGACTTGCAGCACGGAAACGTGATCTCTAAATGTAAGTCTCATTATCAAAGTTAAAGGCATTCGGCGTGCCATGGAGCGGGTTATGCTCGGGATTTCTTTGTGAAATAGTATCGGAAATAAGGAAATCCGTAGAAGAACGGGTGTAACCAACATAGCATTAAAAATTAGTGCGCTGAAGTGGCATTGGGCAAGCCACAAGGCTCCACGTACCCATAACCGCTAGGGAAGAAAGGTTCTCGAGTGGCAACCACACATCGGGCTTATAGAGTTTAGAACGTCCTCCACCATGTGGACCGACGAGCCGGTGAAAGTTGTTAGGCGTCGTTGGATGCAGGTAGCACAGGACCGCATTTTGTGGCGAAACATAAGGTAGGCCTACAGTCATCTGTGGGCGACGGAAAACTGCATGACGATGAGATGATCCCTATCAAAGTCAAGACAAACAACAACAACAACAACCAACAACAATAACAAATTTCAAGACGTAAAATTTGCTTATTAGGAATTACTGCAAATTGGATAAGGGGCTATCCATTAATCACGTGAGGCTTGAAAGGGGGGGTGGGTTGATGTTTGACAAAAATCACGAAATATCACAAGGAGGGAGGGTGGGTGTAGTAAGATATCACATGTATTTATTTTTTCGTCAAACGCGAGATTTTTACACCTATAGTGGTTTGTTGTGTGACACATGATTACACCATTCGTATATTATTATTTTTATGCCGAATTAAAAATAATCTGCAACCTTTCTGTCTAGACATTCTGTCATGGTCCTTAATTTTAAAATAAAATAAGATTATACTTTATGCCTGTATTTAAAGTTAATACTCTAAAATTTTTAAGATTCTTTGTAGGTACTAAAAATACACGTGATGTTTTGTACTTTAAAATCTCATCACGTATCACCAAGTGGGTGGGTGGGGGTTATAGTGTTGGTTAAAAAATGCTTAAAAAAAGATCACGTGATTAATGGACGGTCCCTAATAAGGACAAGTGCAGCATGTAAATCAACGATAAGCCGTGCACATATAAGCCATCTGAAGCTGTATTTTCTTTTCTCAAATGACTACAATATATTGTTCCGAGTCTGAATGTCATCTGTGTTCATAAATTGAATGCTTATTAAATCCACCGTGATACTGTGTGTATCTGTTAGTGCGAGATGTTAAAACATAAAACAAAATTAAAATTATAAACATATATATAATAGATAAAATATAAACTGTTGTTGTTTCAATATAGTTAATAAACTTACCATTTCTCATTGTTTTTGTTCTTCTGGAATTAATTGGTGGGCTCATGACTACGGCTTTGCTTTTGGTCCAAATCGTAAGTACTATAACTGCGTAGCAAGCAGCTATCGTTAAAGCTGGTAGCACGAATATCATGATAGATATAACCGTCATCCAAATCTGCCATCGGCGAGGAGTACCCAAATCTATCCAACATTGTAGTTGCCCTGCAATATTTTTTTAAATCGTCATCATTATCTCAGCTCATACATGTCTCACGACTGAACCTAGAGCCTCCTTAACAATGGGAGAGAAATTGACTGAATTAATCAGATAGATTAATATAGGAATTTATTTTTCAACTTTGGGGATGATAACAGACGAATAAAGGACGCCAGGGTGGCGATACAATGTATTTTTATTTTCTTACAACACGGAAAAATTCTTCGATACCTTATATCGAACTTTAATAAATTACGTCTTGTTTCGGGTCTCCTCTACAGTGGGAGAAACATTAACCTAACTGCCTTATCAACCTGTGATACTGGTCAGAAGTTATGAGTAAGTGATCGTTTTTCAGTTCTCTACTTTGGCAGTGCTATTTACTAGCGTCTTTTAGTAGTATTTGCTGACAGCCGTTCGTGAAGAAAATGATGGTACATAGAATTTTTACACATAAAAGACTAATTTCCTAATCGTAATTTCTTATTTATCACTTAAATAACGGTGAAAGAAAATAAAAAAAACCTAAACTCATGAGATAGCTGATAAAAAATGCGTAATTTTTTAAAAGAGAACTGAGAACAAACTGTCTTTGCCATCATAATTTTCAAGTGATTGGAATGAACAATGTCGAATGTTATGAACAAAAGTTCAATTTAATCACTGAACTGAAAATAGTCACGTCAGAAATACTTAAAAAAGTAACAGGTAGCTGGACGGGTAATTTTAATTTGCACCTTTCTATAGGTAGGTATATTGAAAAAATGAATTAGGATAATCGTCACCAGTAAAGGGCGTTTCTTTTTTTATGGAGGATGAAAGTAGGTCATGAATTCTTTTTTTATATTAAAACTCGTCATAAACTTATCGTTTTGTTCCTGACCATTCTACATTATTTTTCCACTAATTATGTTACTAATTTACTAAAATAGAGAAAGCAACCTTTAAAACTAAGGACTAAGTTTGTATACAAAAATAGTTTTGACTTTAATTCGACTGTATTTAATAGTTATTATTTTGTTTATTCTTAGTTATTATTCATAATTCATTTTACGAAGATCTCGTGAATTAATAAAATTTTATACTAATTATTTTCAAATTATACTAAATTCAAACAAGCATAAACCGTATTGTCAAAATATCTATATCTAAATTATTACTGACCTTCGTTATTTATAACACGTTATAAGAGTCTTAATTATCTGAGTATTTTAGCTATAAAGATAAATCTATTTTTTGTACTTACATTCGTTTTCTAAAGTATCAATTCATTGTAAATAAAACTACGTTATGGATGGACACGCACTTTTGTTTTGATTGCCCGGCGTTTCGAACACTTTACAGCGTTCATGGTCACGGGCGGACTAAGATGTCTGACATCCAACAAGTCATAGTTACAGATCTTTATAATTATCTACCTGCTATAGAAATTAGTTGTGCATGGTATTTTTACTCCGTCACTACACAAAAAATGTATTATTTATCAATTATTCATTATCAAATACGAATAGAGAAAAAGTATACATTAATAACTGTTCATTAGTAAACATAAAGTACAAATAAATTATTTTGTTTTGTAGAAATAAATAATAATATATTTTTTTGTAAAACGAATGCATAGTTTACTAATTTTTGTATTATTGATACTTTAGTTAATATCATAATTTAACATAAATTTTAGCCCTTTCTTTTTTTTTTTTGTGGGTGGGCTGCGGTCGGCGCGCCTCCGCACCACTCCGTCCGGGGCGACAGAGGGGCTTAAGCACGCAACTCCCGCAACCCACCCGAAAACCACGTTGCCTTCGTCATTGGGCCGACCACTGGAGCAGGGTTACTTGACTTGGTCGGCCCGACGGAATACCCCCTATTGGGGGACCATCGACCGACGTCCCCCCCTCGGGAAGGACGTCGGTCTTTCCTCACGCGGTCGGCCTCTCGGCGGGTGACGGATTAAAATCCCCGGTCACGTCACCCGCGGCCTCAGCTAGGGCGGCATGAGGCGCAAAATTTTAGCCCTTCATACTTATTCACGACTGACATCAGCTTACCGACGTCTGTTATAAAACATGCACCTTTGCATAATGTTGGCGCATAATGCCTTAATGACTACGGTCGAAAAGTGGGATGGTGACCACAGTTGTAGTAATAAGTTTCATAACATCAGCCGTTTATTAGAGATCTTGTAAACTATTTTTATTATTCCCACGGGAAAGTAAGGGGGCGGTAACATATTGTAATGTATTCTTAATCCACACAAGGAATTTATTTATTTCAATTTTGTTTGTTTCACTTTCCGTGTGATGATGGAGTAATAATACAATTCACCGTATACTGAGACAGCCGTGGGAGGTACATTAGCTCTGATGATGATGATTATGATGATGATTAAAGTATGTACACTTCATTAAATGTAGGTATATCATGTTTAATTTTTAAAATATCTTATTATTTTTAATGACTCACCTTGAACCTCTTTGACTTCATATAATATTAGAAGTGGAATGGAGAAGATTATACTGATTAACCACGCTCCCACGATAAGTGCTCGTGCTCGATTCCCTAAAATAGATTAAAAATATACAATTTTGAAATTAAAACCTTGACACAATTTCCAGATACTTATGTATAAAAATAGTCTAGGATATAAATAAAAAAACAAAAGATGTGATTCCGGCCAGGATCGAACTGGCGGCCTTCTGCGTGTAAAGCAGATGTGATAACCACTACACCACGGAACCATATGACAGTCTTTTATAAATTTACGTTTAGATGAGATATATTCCTTTCACCAAACGTAGCCAACGAGTTCTGTAGAGAAAGCATAATTAAAAACAAGCGCCTTATCTATTGTGTTTATACATTAAGCCATTACGTAATACCCCGACTTACGAAACACCATATTATGCGACTTCAAAGATACGCATTTTTATATTTGGGTGGGTGCCCTTGCGTTTACCTTTTTTTCTTATTCGTTATACAATTTTTGTATATATTTTTTACAAACATATTTTTTATTTTTCTTTCTTTTATCCAGTTAATTATAATTACACATTCTGTTTTTTGTATTTATTATAAGCAAAATTAAATTCGCGTAGTCGAGGGACTCACTCGAATTCCATTGATGACGGGCATGAAAGGGGGCGGTCGATAGAATTCTATTACTGCAAGGTAGCTAGAAATCATTGCATTCCTATTGTCATGTAAAACTAAAGATTAAATAATACAAAGCAGTCATGAGGACTGCCGATAGAAGTGAAAACTTAAAACTATGAACAAACAGTTGTTATTTATAGATATTTAAATTATTTCATCTTAAATGGTCTATTCGGTTTTGACTATTCGGTTTTGACATCTATCGGCACAGATATAGTGACATTTCATTTCAACGAAACTGGGAATGACAGACCCGTCGTTGCCAACCATCATCTCCAAGATGCTCGGCAGCGACAGCTGTTTGTCGTTGATGGTCTCCTTCTGTGAGGCTGTCATGACAAGGAAGGAGGACGCGGAGCGGGCACGCGAGGCGCTTACGTCCGTTGACTCGCTCCGCCGGCGACGACCAGGGAGGAGGAGACGCTGCTATGCGCTCCTTCACCCACCGCCCTGAATGATGACAGGACGTGGCCAGACGGCCAAGCGTTGGGGTGTCGGGGATAGAATGTTATCAGACGATCTCTCCAGCACCCCGTAAAAGCGCGGAAGAGGCCGCTGTGTTCTTAGTGGGTATTTCGGTCACTTCTGTGGCCGGCGAGTCCCACACACACTCCCCTGTCTGTAACCGGCGGAGGATAGTGCGTAAATGCATTTCCATAGCGTGAAAAAAAAAAGATATAGTGACATTGGCATAGCTACATATATAGTGCTAGCATTAACACGTCACGTCACCATGTCAATGATGACGATCCAAAACTGTCTTTTTTTTGGTGGTCAGCGTACTCGCCGTACCAAGCGCAGTGACGAGAGGGCGGAGCGCGGCCCCATAACCCACCGTATCCCTCTCCTTCGCCATGGGGCCGACCACCAGTACCGAGTTCCTAGTCATCCGTGGCCAGCCCGGCGGCATACCCTTTCGTATACCCTCCCTTCCTAACGCCTCTTCAGGGACCTCGGTTGCCTTCACGATCTACAGCTGCCTAACAAAGTTTTCACTTAAAATATAATAATATAATATAAATGTACTTACAGCTTCCAGAAAAGTTCATAGGGTTGGTGATAGCATCGCAGCGATCTATACTAAGTGCCACTAGGACGTATGTAGAGGCGTACATAACTACAGCCTGCAGTAAAAAAGAAAATACACGATTGAGATATAGTGCTATTACAGATTAATTACAGATGCACATTTTTATCTTGAAGTAAGTAGAGGTAAATAAACCCATATTTTGTCACACATTTCTTAGTCGTTCATAATGAAAATAGAATAGTTAGCAATCTTCGAGAATTTTCGATTTAATAAGAAAATTTTGATAATGCAAACCTGTAGAAAAGTTCTACAATTTTTTTCAATGCACTTAAGAGTTCTAAATCTTTCGATCGTCTTAAATGGCGGTACAGATGTTCTTAAATTTTGTGTACATTCGAGTATTTCTTAAAATGAATTAGTGTCACAATTCGATTTTAAAGTTGGCGCTGTAATTGATACCTTTTTTTTTCATTATTTGGATAACACTAACATTTTTATATTTCAAAATTATACTGCTTAGAACCACTAACAAATAAATCCAAAATTTCACATCTTTTTTAAAACTACTACTAGTAATAAAATCTTTTAATACATGAACATTTTTTAAGATTTAATTTTATTAAAGCAGTACAACGCCTATTGGATCTACTAGGACCGATTTATTATTATTATCAATAAGCTGGTCAGCCTTCGATGTCCACCATTGACCATAGTCCTTCAAACCTGGAGTGCTAATGTTATTACCATCACGCTTATCGACGATCGCAGTTTCTGTTAAAGTTTCTTCGGATTTTATGACTTCCATGGAAAAGTAAGAGGTAAGGATAAATAATGGATATATTTTATTCTTATTCCATTACCATGTGGTAATACCTACTGATATTACTTATGATTTAATTTATTCATCTTATACTTCAGAACCAAAAAATATTATTAAAAGAATCTAAATCAAGTAATGCTCGTAGTAATAAAAATATAACAAGATTCGTTCTTATTTTTATTATATTAGCATTTTATATTGTAATAAATAAAACATCAGATGAGTATATGGACTTATTAAAATCCTATCTATCAATACACATGCATTTTTATATTCAAAGATGATTTTTATTTCAAACGATTCTTACTCCCTTTATGTTATCGAAAATTGAATAATATGATTTGCAGATAAAGTAAAATATTCAAACTTCACTATTGGACACAGATGGCATCCTTTCATCTTATAACGAATCGGGGACATATTTACTGGATAAAAGATTTGCTATAATAAAGTTGCCAAAACTTATTTGAAGTCATTTTTTTAATTTACGACTGTCGAGTAATTTATTATAAGCCTTTACTTTAGGAAATATAACTTTGGGCTGTTTTTTTTTTTGATTATTCTATTTTATAACGAATCATTCTGAAATATATTTTGGCAATTTTAATGCTTAAAAACTTAACAAACATTTTCTATTTTTATATTATACTAGCAGACCCGGCCACGCGTTTCTGTGGCTAATATTTTTGATATATTACATTTTATTAAACTATTTAAGTGGAAGTATATGAGAACATCTGTCATAGAGGTCGTCATATTTTTTTTACAAATGGTATCTATATAAGTCGTATATGCCACGTTTGTAGGTTTGACATAGCAGCGCCGTCTATTAATTAATTACTCAATCCAGTCAACAGATATCGCCATCTGTTAAAATCGTTTGGAGTTAACAGATAATTGTGAATGTCAAATAATAGACAAATAATTTGCAATAAAATAATATTGCGACTATAAATTAAGATGTAAGCTATCCTATCTTTCAAGTTGGATCAAATTGCACACGGTGTGCAAATTTGATTAAAATCGGTTAATTAGTTTAGGAGTCCATCGCGGACAAACAACGTGACACGTAATTTAAGATTATCATTTACTGCATTTTCTTTAAATTAAATAGGTTTATTAATTCAATTATATACATTAATGAGAGTAATTGCAATTCATTCATAAAATAATTAGATATTTCAATAAAACTACTTTTACGGATTATATCGCGTTTGTATTTGATTTATGATTGCCCGACGTTTCGAACACTTTGCAGCATTCATGGTCACGGGCGGACTAAGGTGTCTCACGTCCAACAAGTAATCGTTATTACAGACATTTACAATTATCTACCCGATACAGAAAATAGTTATAAACTTATTAAATTGTTACCCACATTTTAGTACAAATTTATTGCCAGTGTAAGAAGAGAATGAATCTATATGAAAAATTATATTGTTTATGGTTAGTAATTATTAATTATTAAATTTGTAGCAATTATTATTACAATTTGTTGATTTAAAACTAACAAAACAAATATACTACCACCGGATCGGAACGCGGCCACACTGAGAAAGATCCGGCAAGAAAACTCAGGGGACATGATGCTAAATTAATATTGATTTTTAATTTTAGATGCGGCTTACTAAAAGATTTTTGATTTATAAATTATAATTATATAATAAATTATATATATTAATAAATTATATATATTATATAATATATATATAATAAATATAATAATTAATAATTGCTACAAATTTAATAATTAATAATTACTAACCATAAACAATATAATTTTTCATATAGATTCATTCTCTTCTTACACTGGCAATAAATTTGTACTAAAATGTGGGTAACAATTTAATAAGTTTATAACTATTTTCTGTATCGGGTAGATAATTGTAAATGTCTGTAATAACGATTACTTGTTGGACGTGAGACACCTTAGTCCGCCCGTGACCATGAATGCTGCAAAGTGTTCGAAACGTCGGGCAATCATAAATCAAATACAAACGCGATATAATCCGTAAAAGTAGTTTTATTTACAATGTGTAGTGCTCGCGTAAACATCAGATATCATTAGATATTTCAATTATATTTACCTGAAGAAATTTCACTGTCTTACACATGAACTCGCCAGCCAACCAAGCAATGGTGATCTTTTGTATTATATCCGGAAACACGTATATTAGACCCACGAATAGATCTGAAAAAGAAATATCTGACTAAGAAAATGACTTACATATATCTATCTATACCAATAAATAAAATTGGAGTGTCTGTTTGTAATCTCAAAATAATAGGCTTTTTTCATGCTCACACAGTTATTTGCACGACACCTATGCATAAAATAGCGATTAAAATATTTTTGTCTGTCTGTCTGTCTGTCTGTTTGTTCCGGGTAATCTTCAAAACGGCTGGACCGATTTCAAAAAGTCTTTCACCAATGGAAAGCTATAATATCAGGGCGCAAACTAGGCTATATTTTATCCCGGTATTCCCACGGGAACGGGAACTACGCGAGTAAAGCGACTAAAACCGAAGCGAAGCGAGGGCGGTTGCTAGTTTAATATAAATTTGCTAGTATAACTTTCCTTTGCGTCAAATACTAACAGTAAATAATAATCTACAAGATTTTATCAACAACACTGGGGAATCAGTGCACTGACTACTGAGTTCCAGCTTTCTTCAAAACGTAAGATAAATTAACCCACTAGGTATACCTTCGGAACAGACAGGTTGATTTAGGTTTTTACTTTTAGCTATAATTTTTAGGGTTCCGTACCCAAAGGGTAAAAACGGGACCCTATTACTAAGACTTCGCTGTCTGCCCGTCTGTCTGTCTGTCACCAGGCTGTATCTCAAGAACCGCGGTAACCAGACAGTTGAAATTTTCACAAATTATGTATTTCTGTTACCGTTACAACAAGAAATACTAAAAACAAGATAAAATAAATATTTAAGGGGGGCTCTCATACAACAACAGTGATTTTTGTCAATGGTACGGAACCCTTCGTGCGCGAGTCCGACTCGCACTTGGTCGATTTTTTTGCAATTTTATATGCATAAACAAGTAGTAGTAAGATTAAAATATATAAATGACATGGACAGATAAACTAATAAATCTATTTTAGATTTTTTGTCAGTTCTTTAATTACTATTACATCGAAATTACTATTTTAATATCAGTAGGTATTAAGTGATGTCCTGTTTATTTTACTGTAAAACTCACAAAATTCATTTATTTTCACTTAATTAAAGATATTGATCAACAATGCAACGTAAGCATAGGTCAAATATAGAAATATCTATTCTTGACATTGCTTCCAGCTCTTGATACACCACTAACTATTTCTATGCATAAAATTACGCATTTTCTTTTCTTTACAACTCTTATACGCACTGCTATGCATAAAAATTTGATCTGCATTAGATGCTAATTGGCTCTTTATGTTATAAATTTGTTGTTTAGAATAATAAATTTGACTGAGTGTCCGTTAATTATATAATTGTAAACTTAATACAAGGATTATTTTATCAGTACAGGTTGTTGTCTTGAAAAAAAAAAGTTAATTGCTATTTAATTTTCTACAATGAAATCCCTGATCCGTGTGGTGATGGAGTAATAATACAATTCATCGCTCCCTCTCTTGCCCGAAGATGTCGTAAAAGATGGCTACGGGATATGATATGTACATAACATTTACACAAGAGCAGTAAAATTCGATATGAAACCCTATAGAGCATTTCCGCAAGCTCGTTCTGCGGGTCGTCAGCGTGGCATCCGCCCTATCCTGGCTTATGCCGAATGTGGGCAGACCGAGCGCTACATGTCGACGGCTATACGCGGGGGTCATCCGGTCGATGGCCCTTTACGGCGCAACGGTGTGGGTGGGGTCCCTGACCGCTCGGTTCAGGGCTCTTCTGCGGCGACCACAGAGGACCAGGGCCATCCGCGGGTACCGCATGGTGGCGACGGAGGTGGCGTGCCTATTGTACGGGACTCCCCCGTGGGACCTGGAGGCGGAAATGCTCGCCGATTTGTATTGGCGGGTGTCGGAAGTGCGAGCGGAGGGCGGTTTGGTCTCTTTGAAGGAACTCACCGCCTGGCGCGTCGACGCCCGCCGAGACGTCATTGCCCATTGGGAAGTCCGGCTGGAGAGGCCTCGGTACGATGTTTGGAACGTCGAGGCCTTCTGGCCGGTGCTGATGCAGTGGCTAAAACGGCACCACGGGGTGCTTTCCTTCCGACTGGTGCAGGTTTTGACGGGGCATGGATGCTTCGCCAAATACCTGTACACGGTCGCTAAGAGGGAGAGTACTCCGTCCTACCACCATTGCAATTGCGACGAGGACACGGCGCAGTATACGCTCGATGTTTGTGCCGCCTAGGCAGAGCAGCGTCGTGAACTCGTCGCAATCATCGGTGCCGACTGAGAGGGGGGGGGGGGGGGGTGTACGTTGATCGATTGGACTTTCCCGAGGGGGGGACATCGGTCGACGGAAGGGTACTCCTCCGGGGTATTCCGTCGGGCTGACCACTGACGTCAAGTAACCCTGCTCCGATGGTCGGTCCAACGACGACGGCGACGTGGTATTCGGGCGGGTTGCGGGTGTGTGTGCTTACGCCCCTCTGTCGTCCCGGACGGAGTGGTGCGAGGAGTGCGCCGAATGCAAAACACCCAAAAAAAAAAATAGCAACACGTCTGACTGGGCAGTGTAGTAGGTCAATTTCCCTCCTATTGTGGAGGAGGCCCGAGCCCAACAATGGGACTTACGTGGGCTGAAATGATGATGACGATGAATGAAATCTGAAATTTATTACTAACCTACGTATTTATTTTTTAAGAACAAAACCAATGACAAATTAATTTGTCTCTCCAATTAACGTGCTAGATCGTAAATTGTACTAATTTAGTGGTTACAAAATGAAACAAGTTTGGATTTACGTTTATATGTCGACAATCTATACAATATAACTAAACACGTTGTAAACTGTAGTTGGCACTGTCAACATAAAAGACATCTATTTAAATATTTAGATTTTTATGTGTCAAGGTTTGTTTACATACAGTATTCTATATTTTATAAACCAGGTGGAAGTTGAATATTATTTTTGAGTCTTTTTAAGAGGAATAGTTCTATCTGCCGAAGACAAAATACTATTTAAAAAAATTCATAAAAGTAGTTTGCAGGTGCACCCACGTATTTCACTGTGATACATATCTAAAGCAGGATGAAATGTCAAAATGAAGGAACACTTCATATAAATGACTTAATATCAATAAACGACATAATTATATGTTCATTCCGTGTGATAACGGAGTAAGATTACAATTCACCACTCCCTTTCTTGCCCGTAAAAGGACACTAAAAGATATCTTATGCATATACCACTATATAAGATAAGGAAAACTGGAAATAAAAGCCTATACCAACCTACCTGATCAGTATAACATATTAGGTCAAGTTTCTCCAAAGGTGGCGGAGGCTCGAGGCAAGTAGTAGGACGTTTATGAGCTATGATGGTGCCAGAAAGGGTATCCCGTCGGGCCGACCACTGAGGACAAGGAACTCGGTACTGATGGTCAGCCTAACGACGAAGGCGACGTGGGTATGGGTGAGTTTAGGGCCAGCGTGCCGTCCTTTCGTCGCCCCGGATGGAATGGACCGCGTGTGCGCTTACCATAGCCCACCCATAAAAAAGGGGTAGTAGAGTGAAGATCCTTTACAGCCTCTTACTTATGCTTATCAAATATACATAAAAAAACTCGTTAAAATAAATGTAAAGTCGAGGCGTTTCCGAGGAGTGCAACAACACAAACTCTTACACAGAATATATAAGTGTATATTTATTTGTACATATAGTCCTTTTTAATATCCACCATTTCCTTTGAGGGTCTAAGCAAATATGTAGGTAACGCGCTCATATTTCTAACAGGATTTTATTTCTTCCAGTAAATACGGAATATTGTTTTGTCACTTACGGATTTTGAAGCTCTGAGATTTGATAAGGAAAATTTCTGAAGAAAATCGGCAGTAATCCTCCATAATATTCGAATGATGGTCACAAGCCTGTATTGCTGAACCAATGAGCAACAATTTAAGTTCTTTTTATTTTAATAATTTATTTTTAATGTTTATTGTTTTAATGGACTGCCCGTATAAAAAACAAAATACAATTTTTAACTACGCGTTTAAAAAGCACGAACGATATAAAAAGATTTTAGTTGAAATCTTGTGTTTTTATCAAAATTGTTATTTCATATCAAAAAACCTAATAATCTGAAAATTGAAGTGAAGTATCCTTAATATACATAAAACAAATACATACTTTTATAATTGCACATAATGTTCATAATCATCATTATTATTTTAGCTCGTACACCTCTCACTGCCGTGTTCTAACCTCCTCCATAATAGCAGAGAAATGGACCTAATACAACGCACTCATCAGAGGTCTTGGTATAGGATTTTAAAGTGAAACTTTTATTAGATCGCCTCAAACTTTTTTGTCCATCTTTTGCATGTCGCGTGACGGTCGGCCGCCGAGTAGGAGTAAAGGGAAAGGCGCTCGACAGTGCAGCCGAGGCCAATATGGCGGCGTTCGCATTAGCTGACCATGTAGTACAGTGGTAGGAAAACTTTTTTAATGGCGGGCCACAAACTTTAAGAAATTCTAGAGGAGGGCCAGAATTATAGAAAATGCATTTTATATTAAAGCGACTGATTTCTCGGCCCCGCCGCCCGCACTTCACATTTGACCACGCTTTGCGCCCCGAATTACCCAACACATGAACTACACGGCTAGTTTAGCTTCACCGATAGGTGAATAGAATGGAATTTTTCCAATAAATAAACTAATACATGTGACAGACTGCCGAGATAATTATAATTATGGCAAGTTAATTATGAGATAATGAAAGCTTTTCAATTATAAACGTCAGAATTTATTGTGCGCGCCAAAATGCTGACTAGAATATTTAGGATGGATGGACTCTCGGTGGGCCGGATTAAATACTTTCTCGGGCCGGAGTTGGCCCGCGGGCCGTACTTTGTCCATCACTGATATAGACTATTACTCATTTGTGCCAGTCCTTCATGCTATTTGTTTGTTTTTATCAGTGTTTAATGGTTTATTTTTATTTTTTTTATTGTTTTAACAGGCTTTATGCAATCCATTAAGTTGGTGGTGAATTGTATTCTTACTCCGTCATCACACGGACAACACATAATGTTATTACTACTATACACACTATTTTCTTGTAATACTACCAACTAAATTAACATTTTCTGTTAATTTAGTTCGAGTACTCCGACTATTATGATTACCTCAAAAGAGGCCAACCACGTGAGAGCGACGTCTGGGTATTTTATTAACGAGACATTGACGGGGTTGACACCAAAAGGCTAACCCAACATTTGTGTCACTGAAATCAAGGTAACGGTTTCGCAAGCCTCTCAATAAACAGGAAAACTTAATACAGTAGGTCATGGGACCCCATGCCTCATTTCCGTCACACGGATGGTTTTCATAAGATCTCGCCAGACATGTGCCTCTCAAAAAGGTCCATAAAGACGTGTATTTTAGAATATATATAGCAAATGATGTACTCAATGAAGATTTCTTACAGAATTACGTCCGTCAGCTTTTATCAGCCTCCACCATTTTTTCATAAAAGATATTTGATATCTGACAACATTTATGCATTATATTTTCCTGTTCTATTAGCTGCATAAATGAGTGGCAAACATGACAAAAGCCCTTCATTGATGGGGAACTTTATTATTTTCATATTTTTACTTTGCCAACGACTGTGTTTACAGTGTGTCCTTTTCGTTAATCTTGTTGCAGTTAAATATTAACGTGATATTGATTTATTTAGTACGATAATAAAGGTCGTCCTTATTAATTTTAGTTTTTTTTTTTGAAGACAAAACCGTGCACTAAGGAAATAATTCGTGTATTGCGGGTGACTTTACAAACATATAATTAACAGACATAATTACAACCAGACTCAGAACAACAATTTATGAATCGCACAAAGTGTCGTCCGGCGTGGGCTTTGCACTCAAGACACTGGCACGGTAGGTCGGTATCTTATCCATTACCGCCGTCTGTGTCATCAATTAGTTATCATCTTTGTGATGATTACACATCGTGCGATTTGAAAGTATTAATTAGGAAGTGATTCTTTATATTAGGAGTAGTATTTTGATTTAAATTTTTGTCGGTACTTGATATTCTTTCGAGCGCTGTTATTGCTTGAGTTTTTAAAGATTGTGTCGTATACGTTTCTCAGCTGTTAGAACTGTACAGAGCAAAAAATTCTATAGATAAAATTGGTACGTGATAATTACCATATCATCTATATTTTCCGTGTGGGGACGGAGTAAGAACCTACTCTCTTGCCCGTGCCCATAAAGGGCATATAAGAAAAATATGCATATAACATCTATGCAAGAGAAGGAAAACTCGAAATAAAACTCTATACTAACGCGTCTGACTAGTATGGTATAGTAGGTCAATTTCAGTCTTATTGTAGAGGAGGCTCGAGCCCAACAGTGGGACATATAATAGCTGAAATGATGATGAATTACCACGTGGACAATTAATTACATCGTAGATGAAATAAATTTTTCCGTATGGTGACGTAGTAAGAATACAACTCACCACTCCCTATCTTGCCCGTGGATGTCGTAAAAGGCGACTATGGAATATAATATGCACATAACATCTGTGCAAGAGAAGGGAAACTCGAAATGAAACTCTATACCAACATGTCTAACCAGGATGGTATAGTAGGTCAAATACTCTCCCATTCTGCAGGAGGCCCGAGCCCAACAGTGGGACGTATGTGGGCTGTGATGAAGATGAAATATAATGGAAGGTTTTAAATATTTTTTTTTATTTTAAAGAGTTGAGAGTTTGATTTTAGAGAGAGAAATAGAGAAAATTTTAAAGATTTTTGTTGTGGTAGGACCAGACTGTTAATAGTTATCTGTCTACAGCCGCGGGCCGGAGTAGTAGGTACCACACTCTCGCAGAAAATCGACATCTGAGTAGTAGCAATTTGTTACTGCGCTTCGTTCGTTGAACGAGAGAGCGGGAAGCCCAACTTTCTGAGGGTGTTTGCGTGTGGAGGGTTTTGGTGATGCCTTTAGTATCACCGAACCTCTTTGCACCTCATTCACACTCCCTTCACTTTCTTCACGGTAGGTAGGCAGCGGAATAGCAACGGTCCATGAGCGGCAGCAATACTTACCATCAGGTACTACAGTTTGCTCGTTTGCCACTGTATGCAATAAAAAAAAATATTCACGCTTATAAACACAATACTAGTATTGAAAAATAAATCATTAACAACAAAATGATAACATGAATATTTTTTTCTTAACCTTGTAAACGTTGATAAGTAATAGTTTCAAAATTGTTTACTGGATGTATAAATAAATTCGTAGGAAGTATTGCGCCGTAAAGTTCTAGTTTTGACGAAGGGCTGGCATGTTTTCGTGTAAATATATTTTACGCATGACACGAATAGAATACACATTTCTTATAGTTACTTGAGACTTTTAAAGTTGTTTCGTATCTTCATGTCAATCAAATAAATACAAACAAATGTAAGTCTTATATAATCAATACATTTTCCATGTGTTGACGGAGTAAGAATACAATTCATCACTCTCTCCTCTCTGCCCTGTGGATGTCGTAAAAGATGACTACAGGACACATGCAAATAACACCGATGCAAGAGAAGGAAAACTCGATATGAAACCCTATGCCAACACCTCTGACTAGCATGGTAAATTTCCCTCCCGTGGTGGAGGAGGTCCAGGCCTAACAGTAGCACTTTATAGGCTTAAATTAATGAATTAATTAGTTATTTTTGTAATTACCTTCAAATATGAAATAACTGACTACTTAACTAAATAAAAAAAAATATTATGAAATTTGCCCTCAGCGGTATAACATACGTGCTGAAAAATAAATCTAAGAAGTATAAATAAATATAAGATATCGTATATGAAAATCACAAATACAAAAAATATGTCCAATGTTATAATAGAATAAAGCCAGCGTCCAATATTTTCCTGTCACACAACTTCCTAATTCGTTCGTTCCTTTTGGCACAAACAGTGCACACGCCGTAGAATGTCACTATAGAATACCATAGACAAACATCTGCAATGTCACTATAAGGCCGCATTCATAACGATATATTTTTTTTATTTGTCTAAGGTGTGTGTCTAAGGTGTGTCCTCCTGTTTGAAGGTCTGACAATTATAATAAGTATAATAAAAGTTATTATAATAACCGAAATGGCAATGGGCAGGCCACATCGCTCGTCGAACCGACAACCGTCGAGGACAAAAGGTTCTTGAGTGGCGAGCACGAATCGGTCGACGTAGCGTAGGACCCCCACTAGGTGGACGGAGGACATTTTTTAAGTCACAGGGAACCGTTGGATGTAAGTCGCGCAGAACCGTTCCAAGCGGCATTCTCATGGGGAGGCCTATGGCCAGCAGTGAACGTCTGTAGGCTGATGGATGGATGGATAATAACCTTAATAAATATAACGTTGAATATTCAGAACTACTAACTACTCAAACAGCAAACAAATCTTAAAAATTTATTTTTCTTAAACTTCTTTTCCATGACATTTTGTTCTGCTATTCCTTATATATCGTTAATAGGAAAGGACAGACCATCATGATCATCTCAGCTCGTACCGACACTGCTAGGCTCGAGCCTCCTCCATAAAATAGAGAAATTGACCTATTATACCACACTGGTCAGACGAGTTGTTATAGGGTTTTATTCGAATTTTCCTTCACTTTAACAGATATTATATGCATATATACAATATACATACATGCCTTAGTCATCTTTAACGAAGCCCACGGACAAGATGGGGAGTACAATTCTCCAAATTGTATACTTACCCCTTCACCACATGTAAATGGTGCAGAAATAAAAAGCGTTAAAAAATTACTAGGTACTTGTGTAAGCAGTTAAGGCAAAAATTAAACTCTATTCCAAACTGCTTAACCGACGTAGTAATAGCTTACTTTGTCTCATCGGCAAGAGGACTGACCGAACAATGAGATGTGTATAAGCTAACAGGAAGAAAATTATGTCTCTAAAAATGACAGGAAACGATCGTATAGTCATTTGTCTAATACTAATGCTGACTCAATGATTCAGCTTAAAATTATTAATGACCTTTATAGCAACTGATGCAACAATTGAATTCCAGGTCAGCAGTTTATGAATTTTACTATTAGACAAACTGGATAGTCATTTGAAATTGGATTTGAAAACATTTTATGCTCTTGTCCACATTGAACATACAGCCTTATGTCGAACAGAGGAAAACAAGCGTGAAATCTGATTTTAACTTGCGATTAACCCTCCTTTTTGTAATTTATCGGAATAGAACTGATTTTTTGCTAAGATTTAGCTAAAGTTTTGTTACACTTGACTCAGGTTTCGTAACATTTTCATATGAAGTTAATTCACAAAGACATTTAAAAAGGTTAAAGAATGGAATATGGGTATAGCACCTCTGCTATGAATAAAGCTTTGAAGGAGTACTGCAACTGTTTAATTACAAGTTCATAAATCAAATAATTTATTACGCCTAAGCCTCCTTTTTTTTTCTTCGGATGAGCTGCGGTCGGCGCACTCCTCGCCCCTCCGTCCGGGGCGACAGAGGGGCGTAAGCACGCACACCCGCAACCCACCCCTAGACCTCGTTGCCTTTGTCGTTGGGTCGAGCCGGAGCAGGGTTACTTGTCATCAGTGGTCGGCCCGACGGAATACCCCCTACTTTGTGTACCCTCCCATCGGCCGACGTCCCCTCCTCGGGGAGGACGTCGGTCTTTCCTCACGCGGTCAGCCTCTCGGCGGGTGACGGACTAATTACCCGGTCACGTCGCCCGCGGCCTCGGCTAGGGTGCCTAAGTACCTTAAGGGCACTTAGATATTTTCAAATTTATACATCGTTTGAATCAATCCAACGAGAAACTCAGCAGGCTGTAATTTTTTTTAATAATATCTTTTAATAAAGTTTGGTCACATATTATATTTTTAATTTATCCTCACATTGAGATGATTTATTATTGCTTTCTTTCAGTTCATCGACGCTAATTAAAACATTATATGTAGCCAAAAACAAAAAAAAACTAAGTATAGGATATTGTTATCACTTTGGATTAGGGTCAGATATATAGAAAATTTCATTCTGTCAAATCCACTTAAATTAGAAACCTGAACTCAATATAATTGAGAATCACAAACGTTAGGAGAATAATGATCGATGCTGACCTTTTACGTAAAATATTTTCAAGTATTTATCAAGGATAAATTTACAAAAGTTAGATTAATAAAAATTTAGACCGATCCACTTTTGTATGTTTCATGATAGAGTGAGAATAATAATATAATGCTTGTCATCTGTTCCTTTCCCACTGGAAATACAAAAGTCGACTATGGTATAATAATAAAACAGCAGATAACATTTTTGAAATAGAGGGCAAGCTCGAAAACTAGGGTTTGCAGTAGATTGCAAGTCATCGGGTAATGTGATGTAATAGAGAATGAAAAAGGCTCATTACTCAAATATTTCAGCACATAAACACATAGAACCACCTAAAATATTACCAGGAATGTGAATGAAAAGAACTTGGTTCGGTGTTTCTTGAGGTCTTCTGACCGATGCTGAGGCCTTCACGTGAGGCAGAAATAATGCCAAAATGACCACGCTTTTCAGGCGGGTTGGTAATCGCAGTTGGTATTACATATTTCCCAGAAGAATGGTCCTCATCTTTCTTCCTGTATTTTCTGATTATTAGGCGTCTCCCATGTAGAAGTGGTGTTAACATGTTTTATTCTTAATCAGTTTCCCCGGACAGAACGGGCAACATTGGTCCAATACAATGGTCCGCCCAAAAAAAAACACATTTATAGGTATCAACGTATTCCACGAGAGTAGTCCTAAGTTTATAAGCTTCTAGGGAATCAATATTTCGATATTGTACAAGCTTTGTCTAAATTTCCTTCTTTACCTAACAAGAATACTAAATTCGATTCAATAATACGGGTTCATGGTTAATTTATGGACAAAAGAACAACTTCGATATTATCATAGGGTTTATTGCGGCGTGTGAAAATACAATTTACAAAGTAGAATAAATATTATCGTGTCAATACATCTAATAAAAGGAAGTGCTAGGAAATTTATTGGTGTTATAAGAACTATTCCTACCATTATCAACTGTATTTACTAACTTAGACTAGTCCGATTCTATGGTTAAACAATAGCTTAGAGGCTTTAGTTTTAACGATAAAAATCTTACTAGACAAATTACATACCAAAACTCACTTTTACTTTTTATTAACTCTTATTTGTAACCTATTTTTATATGTCCATAAATGCGTAAGGCTAGAATTTATTTCTTGTTTTATTTGACTTTTTACATTATTTTCTTACTATCGTTGTTGGCAGACGAGACAATAGCCCATAGAATATGCGGAGTCAAAATACCAAGAACAAACCCACCTGTTTGGCACCTATAGAAATAAATTATCAATAAATAATTATCGTTGTGGTGCTATCTTTCTTTACAGGGAGATTAACTTGGATTGTATTAGCTGGTCTATGATGGATACAATTACATGTCAATTAACTATTAAGGATTTAACACACATAACTTTTAAAAAATCTGAAAATAATTCAATCCTAATGTGAGTAAATACGTATTACTAATGTGATACCTCTGCTTAGCATCCCATGGGTAGCTTCGCTAAGGCATACTGATCTTGTTAAAAATACAATTGTAAGAAGTGTGTGTGAGTGTACAATTTTTCACCCTCACTCATACCCGAAGATGTCGTAAAAGAGGACTGAGGAATTAGAATACGCAGTTTGCATCTATGCAAGAGTAGGAAACCTTGAAATAAATACAACAAAACCAAACAATAATATGTATTCGGAGCAAATTCCTTGGGTATGAAACAGCCTTTTAAATATGGATCAGTGACCCATAGGACACTGACCCATACCACTGATTTAAAATGACAATTCCTAATATTTGATTTTATTTTAGCTGGGTTTAACTCATCCTCAACTCACGAGTTATATGAAAAACTAGCTTCTGCCCGCGACTTCGTCCGCGTGGAACAGTTTCTTTGGGCTAATCCTAACTTTAACCCGCGACTTTGTTTACGTAGAAGGTGAAAATATTTTTAAATAATACAATTCTGACAAACATGATTTTTACGAAACCAAATCGTTTACGTAGTGCACGCAGCAGAAGCTCTCAAAAGGAAAAAAAACGATTCTGAAACGTTTTCATTGTTACTCCGCTTTTATTGGTCTTAGCGTGATGATGCCTATAGCTATAGCCTATAGCTTTCCTCAATAAATGGGCTATCTTACACTGACAGAATTTTTTTAAATCAGACCAGTAGTTCATCAGATTAGCGCGTTCAAACAAACTCTTTCGCTTTATATATTAGTATACAGATATTAAATTAAATTTTTTTATCATAAATTCTCTAAAAATAATAATATAATCATTATTAATAAGCAGTTTAATACCAAATATGAAAGAATTATGCAATATACCTACATTCGTAGCAGCCTTGTAGTGAATTAAGAAATAAGAAACCATTAATTTCTGTCTCATTAATCTCTGTCATAACGAAAATTTTAATAAATATCAAACCGTTTAAGTACTATGATTTTATAGACAATAGAATATAACGTCAACTTGTCAAATGTCTGCACTGGTGGTTGGCCCCACGACGAAGGCAACGTGTTTTATGGGTAGGTTACGGGGCCGCGCGCCGCCCCTCTGTCGCCCTAGACCTTGGGCCACCGGAGCGCTGACCGTAGCCCACCCAAAAAAAAAAAAAAAACTTTTCAAATGTGTGATGTTCTTCAAACCAGGATATTTATTTTCTTTACAAAATATAATATCACAGAATGATAGCTGGACCAGATCACTCAAGCGGCACTCTTTTATGAGATAACTGCTAGAGCAGCCTTCACTCAACCTAATTGGAGGGAATGGAGAGACTTGCTCCACGTAGCTACGACAGTTGTTCGTCTTTACAACTAGCTCGTTTCACTTAGCTGCCATAATTGTCTGCCTATACTGCTATATCAACAAGGTAGTCCAAAAAGAGGACGACACATAAAAGCAATTCAGACGCAACCTTGATTGCATGTCCTAAATTGATAAGTATTATATCTCGACGCCCACAAAATTTTTCATTTTCATATGTAAACAGACGTATAATATATCCGGTCGACCTACACTCGATATATAATCACTTAATTGTTTGGACATATCTGGATTATGATGGAATGTGCACTCAATTAATTTAACCCAAAATCTGTCCATTCAATCGGTCATCCTTATCCACATTTTAGTTAAATTGCTGTTATAAATTCAAAAACTGAAGTTTTAACTTCAATGACTTTGGATTATGTAATTAATTAATCATCGTCATACATGTCCCACTGCTGGGCTCGAGCCTCCACCCCAATAGGAGGGCATTAGCCTACTATACCATGCGGATCAGATATATTGGACATATTTTATTTCGAGTTTTCCTTGCCTCGTCTTTGTTATAAAATACGTTTTTATTAATGCTAATTTTTTAAACCACGGTACAGATTATAAATAAAACTATTTTTAGGGTTTTTATTGTTTGTATTTCATTTTTTAATGGTCGACGTTTTGAACATTATCTGCTTTCATGGTCACGGCCGGACGAAGTCTAACAAGTCATCGTTATTACATATAACTCTGTTATAACGTTGACTTGTTGGACCGGTAACAGTGACCACGAATGCTGAAAAGTATTCGAAGCGTCGGGCAATCAAAAACTAAATAGAAACGCGATAAAACCATTTTATTTAAGATTTAATACTCGCGTAAATATCAGAAATGTTGGTACAGGTTTCAGTTTTTGTTTAAAGTGCCATTAAAAATAAATCTAAATGAATTCGGTGATCTCATCTGTTAAAGTAAATTTTACTCTAAGTATTCTAAGTTTGTGCGGATTGTAAAATAATAAGCATAAAACATGAGAACTAACTTAGATGCTAACAAACTAAGGTTTTAGACAGCACTAAACAGCATCTTACTTATTCTAAAAGTGAATTCTTCTTTGTAATGGAAAAGTAATGCACTTATCCATACGTATGAATGAACAGACATCTCCAACACTGCATAAAAGAGCCCAAATCTATTTTTAATGACATAATACAGCGAAATAAATATTTTGAAGCTATATTAAAAACAGGTTAACATAGTATTCTCATATGGTTGAGTATTTAAATTAATCCATTGTAAAAACTATTGGCATATTTATCGCCCGCCCATGACTATAACACTGTAATGCCTTCGAAACGTCGACCAATCAAAAATCAAATACAAACGCGATAAAATCGGTAAAGTAGTTTTATTTAAGATGGAATATGTATTAAATTTCAACCTTTTTCTACTATATATATCATCATTAAATTATTTCTGCTCTACCTTAGATGTCAACCTAAGAGGTGGTAGAAAACGCCTAAGGCATTAAATCCGCCTTGTATTTTATTTGTGCAGAAGTTTAAATAAATCAATAAACCATCTTATTCCAACACATGTATAACCGACTGCTGGGCTCCAAAATCTTCTACAATGAGATAGAAATTGACCTACTTCAATCGTAATAATACAATTCACCACCTATCTTGCCCGTGGGTGTCAAAAAAGACGATTAAGGCACATAATAAGCACAAAACATCTATGAAAGAGATGGCAAAAAACCTTACTATACCGCGCTGGTCAGACGGGCAGGCATAAGATTTTATTTCAAGTTTGTCTTCTCTTACATAGATGCTACCTGCACATCGTATCCCATAGTCGTCTTTTATGACACCCATGGTTATAAGAGTAGATAATTGTATTGTCACCATACAGAAATACTATATAGTAGAACATAAGCACTGAAAACGATCACTTGCGAGTGACATATATAACTATTAACATAAAATAAGTAATGTCATAACACTTACCAGCGATAGCAAGTTGCATAATAAAGAAGTTCATGCGACTCTTCCGAGCGTTGGTACAAAGTAATGCGGCTATAACAGACGCGTTGAGTACCACTATCGCGACAAATAGCACCCACATTACCGTGAACTGGATCGACTGCAATAAAAAATTTTAGTGATTGAAATATGTTAAATTTCGATATCTGGGGGCACTGCAATGCCCAAGCCAAGTCGAGCAAATACACAAAACTGCCGTAACATCGTTTTCTCGAAACAATTCAAGCCATTTTCGACCTCCTATAACTTCGTTATGAATAAAATCAAAAGCTTGCATTTTAAGTAACCAAGCAGGCATTCTACACAAGGTATATTTCAAATTTCATTCAATTTGAACCAATACATAGATCTCACATCTTTTTGTGGTAGAAGAACTGAGTTGCGAGACTTGTTTTTTTTTACGAGATATGTTTTTGATGGTATTACTTTCATAATAACATAAGTGGGTAATCTCGATGAATTGAATAGATATGTGTACTAAAAGCTTATGTCATAGTCATTGGCTTTGTATTGATATGCAAATTGGAATATATTGTTATCAGCTGGGTTAAAACCTTCCACGAAAAAATATGCGAGAGAAAAGTAATTACGAGACCGAATAAAAGAAAAATGTATCAACCTTTTTTGCGCTACTATAAGCATGTAAAGCATAAGAGGTTCTCAATATTAGAGTAATTTACATTTAATTATGGAATAGAATAGTCTATATGACAGATGAAATTAACCTTTATAATCTTGGTCAATGTACGTCCTACTGCAGAGCTCGATCTTCCTCCACAGTAAGAAGAGACTTAACCTACTATCCCACGCTGATCAGACAGTTTGCTAATTCAAGTTTTCTTCTGTTATAGTAATGTTATCTACTGGTTTCCCTTATTATACTTTTAAGATCTTCCTATGAGTAATAAGGGGGAGTACTAAATTGTATTTTTACTCTATTACCACATAGATTTCTCAGCACAAAAGAACTCAGTCCAGATAGACAATTTCAAAGTGGTGCAGTAATAAATTTAACATCATCATCGTCACTGTAACAGCTTATTTATATCCCACTGTTGGGCTCGAGACTACTCCACAATAGGAATAAATTTAACTTGCTACACCACGGTAGTCGGTCGTGTTGGTTTAGGGTTTCATTTCCAGTTTTTCATCTTTTGCATAGATGTTATATGCGTATTATATCCCTTAGTCGTCTTTTAAGATACCCGCGGGTAAGATCGGTGAATTGTATTCTATATATTAATGTATTTATTTAAAATCTATAACTGTTACTATTGCTTAATTTAAATATAAATTCAAAATGTTCTTTAACTTAGTTAAAGTTTCTTTGAATTTTGCTTATAATTTTCTGAACATTCTTGAAACAATTCTGCAAGAAGCGGCAGGAGAATTTAATATCCATTTCACTTACAAACTAAGTCAATCAATTACTAAATAATTAAAATACTTGATTTGAACCTGTCTTGAATTTTATTTACGATTAGATATTATTGAATCACTTTCAGTGGGCTTAATGTTATTTAAGTAATTTGTATAAATTTCATTTATGTATTTAAGACGGTATTGTTTAAGCACTGACATTCAGTGGTGTGTATTGTGGTTTGGATATCTACGTAGGACAATTTATTATATGATCCAGATGTGACTGTAATGAGGCTGGGTGTTATTTATATCCTTATTTATATGTTTGTAAAGTTCATAGTGAACTTTAGTGGACAGGACGATTTATTACAATTGATTCGTCTGAGGAAACGCTAGAGGAGTAGTTTATAGCGACGCTTGTAAAACACCAACTCCGATCACCAATCACCCTGCCAAGTACCAGGGTGGCAAATATGATTTTACCTCTTTACCTTAATAGTGGTTGGACCACACTGTTGGCAATTGTTTGTCTACCGTAGGCCGGTCGGTCCGGGGTAGTAACACACTATCAAAGAAAATCGACGTCCGAGTAGTAGCAATTTGTTATTGCGCTTCGTTCGGTAAAAGAGAGTGCCGTAAGCCCAAATTTCTGAGGGTGTTTGCGTGTGGTGGGTTTTAGTGATGCCTTTAATATCATCGAACCTCATTGGACGCATTCACACTCCCTTCACTTTCTTCGCGGTAGGCAGCGGCCTTGCGAAGGTCCATGAGCGGCAGCAACACTAACTGTCAGGTGTACTGTCTGCTCATTTGCCACCGTTTGCAATACGTTAAGGCCTATATTTAACAATGGACGTCGATAGGCTGATGGATGGATAACTGTGAAGTCAAGGATTGAAATTGAGACGAACATCGCTGCAAAAAGAATTCAAAGCTTCTAGAAAATGTTACAAATCGAAATTAAACTTAATAAAATATATAAAATGTCATAATTACTGCATACCAAGCTCGTACTACATTGAATTTTAAACAATATTTACTATATTCATTAAGTATAATACATAATAATCCGTATATATTACTGTTTATAAATATAGTCAAATGAATTCTTTTGATCTGTTCAAAATGATTGAGATTGAATTATTTTGCTAAGTTATATATCACCATCAGTACTGTAAATTAAGTAACTATCTAAATTATTAGATACCTGCAAATATAATAGCTATTTTAGATGGTACTTTATATAATCACAGTATTTATACAACCTATTTTCCATGTTATTTTTTCGGCTTCTTGTTGAAATAGAGAAAAATACATCCGTGCTGTAAGGGAGTAAGAATACAATTTAGCATTCTCTGTCTTGCTCGTGGGTGTAAAATACGAGTAAGGGTATATGTAAATAACATCTATGCAAGAGAAGGAATACTTGTAATAAATAAAACATTGTATTTGTTGTTTTTTTATTTCCCGACGCCATGGTCTTTCTAACTGTGGCCGCATTGTGATCCAGTGGTGGTATATTAGATTAGTTGGGTTTAAATGAATAAATTTTCATAATGTAATAAGTACCATAAATTTAATATTTGATTATTACTGACCAAAAACTATGTAATTATTTCAAATAGAATCATTTTCTTTTTATACTGGCAATAGCTTTGCATCAAAATTGTGGGCCAAAATTTAATAATTAATTCTGTACCGTGTAGATATATCCATGTAATAACGATGACTGAGACACCTTACTGCTCTCGTGACTATGAACATTGAAAACGTCGGGCAATCAAAAATCAAATACAAACGTGATAAAATCCATAAATATAGTTTTACTTCAAATATTGTGCTACTCTACGTAAAAGCTGCAAGTATTCGCATACTGATAACAATGGAGTTATCAACGACAGGCTCTTAGAGCACTGATGACGTAAACCTCAAAATATCCATTACATGATTAAAACCTTTCAGGCTTTATGATTCGTAATCCACCTGAAAACGTGGGTGGGACGAAATTTAGTTCGCTACATTTGTTTAGTTGAGTTATGTGATGTGAATGAACTTTTAATGATTAACGTGTTTCATTTGAAAATTACTTTATCTATTGTCTTTAAGACCTTTTTTTTTTCTGTGATAGGCAACATATTACCAACTGCTGTATTGCTCGTGAGTTTCGTAAAAGACGTAGTCGTCTCTACCTTAGCTTGGGCCAATTCTATCTGATGCACTCTCGTCAATAATTGCAAGGAGAATTAACATCAAGCAGGTAGCCAGTCACAAAATTATTGCCAATACTTTTGCAATATGTACTATACGAGTACATGTTGACTCGACCCTAATAATTGGAGTAAGATCAGGGTGATTGAGAAATTAATACATTTAATGCAAAATGTAAATGTGGGAAATTGGACCACTATACCACGCTGGTCATCTCATACACGTACCACTGTTGGGTTCGAGCCTCCTCCACAATAAGAGGGAAATTGACCTTACAATACCATGCTGGTCGGACAGGTATGCATATCATATCCCTTGCTCATCTTTTACGACATTCACGGGCAAGAAAGGGAGTGGTGAATTTTAGTCTTATTTGATCACCATTAGATGATAATTAAAATCAGTTGTATTTTTTAATTAATCTATGGTTGGTATTGGAAGTGTCCTGTGATTTCTAAGAGCGTTTGCATTAAACGATAGAACGTTATGTCCGTTCGGTGTGTACCCAAACGTCTGGCTTGGATGCAATCAGACTATATAACTTGCTAACATAAAAAGTGATTTATTGTCCGCTTGAAGATTGAAAAGTTGTGAATTGACGAATTAACTATAATTCTACGCCAGCCTGTTTAGCCAGTGTGATTTAGTTCGTAAAATAACAATGTGAAGGTGTTTGTGTGGTGGGTTTTAGTGATACCTTTAGTATCGTTGAACGTCAGTGCATGCATTCACCCTCGTTTCACGGCGGCCTAACAAAGGTTCATGAGCGCCAGTGTCATTTACCATCAGGTCAGCTGTTTGTTCTTTTACTAACAATAGCAATGAAAATAAAATAAAAAGTTATCAGGAACTTATTCTTTTATAATTTACCTATACCCTTGTCAAAAAATATTATAATTTCTATATAGTATGTACCAATTAAGATACTTTTAATAAATATCAATGCTAGCTATATCTAAAAGATAAGGTAAAACCAAGCGGGCTTAGTATGATAATGAACAATACTTTATCACAGTACCTACTGAAATATATTTTATCCCAATAATTTAGCCAATGTGTGCGTAACTGTCTATATTTTGACAGCGTAAGCAAATATTTTACTTCCAATCTTGCCTGTATGTGTAAGAAAACGACTAAGAGATATGTTATACATATAACAACTATGCAACACTAGGAAAGACTCGAACTAAAACTATAAACCAACCCGACTGACCAGCGTGTGCGTATAGTAGGTCAATTGTCCTTCATGATGAATATCATAAATAATTTTGATGTTTTTAACTTAATACTGATTTAAAAAATACAGTCTAGTATTCAGAGTAAGAACAAAATAATTACAACACAAGACAATTCTTCATGAGTTCGGCAATGATTGTTTTGAGTCCATGTACCATTTCTGTGCAAATAATAGATATATTTAAAAAGTACCTATCAAATAAAACATGCATTTAGTCCATTGTATGTGGCTTTGGAATAAAAATATGTGCGTATGTGTAATACGTAGAATAATATGCCCGAATAGATTTTAATAAATTAAAACTATCAGAAATGACAGTTTTCAGAAACAATAGAGTGAATGGTGATATACAGCTTGATGGACGGTCCATTGTATTGACTATATAGCGTTTTTTTTTTTAATTTAATGTAGTACGGTCGTGCTAAGCTTCGGCTATAAAATTTTATGAATTTCATTACATGCAGTAGAGTGTGAATTTCATTACATGAGTTTCATTACCGTGTCGAGTAAGAATATAATACACCATTCCCTCTCTTGCCCGTGGGTACCGTAAAAGACAACTAAGAGATTAAATATGCATATAACATCGGTGCAAGAGAATGAAAACTAGTAATAAAACCCTATATGAATACTTCTGATCAGCGTGGCCAATTTCCCTTTTATTGTTGAGAAGGCTCGAGTCCAATAGGGATCACATATGAGCTGAAATGATCATGAATGAATGATGATTATATTTAATTTCGATTTTTATCGCTTACTCGACAATTTTAAATTCTTTCTGCAACGATATTCAGTTCAATTCCAACCTTGACCTCACAGTTATCCATCAGCCCATCGACGTTCATTGCTATGTGTTTTACAAGAAAACGATGTTGACTACTCCCCTGGTGCTGTCTCAGACGGCTTATACGAATCCCATGGGAAAGGAAAGGATGGTGACACATTATAGTTTTGAACCGGTTGACTACTCCCCTGATGCTCTCTCATACGGCTTATACGAATCCCGCGGGAAAGGAAAGGATGATGACACATTATAGTTTTGAACCGGTTGACTACTCCCTTGGTGCTCTCTCAGACGGTTTATACGAATCCCACGGGAAAGGAAAGGATGGCGACACATTATAGTTTTGAAGCATCAACAAACAAGCTTATATGTAGTTACGTAGTTTAGCTTTTTGTCTCCCGCATTGCATAAGAGGGTAGTGGAACCATTCTCTTTTATATTGCTATTGGCGGAAAACGAGCAAACAGCACACCTGATGGGAAGTGATACCACCACTCATAAATATCAGATCCACTGCCTACCATGAGGAAAGTGAAAGGAGTGTGAATGCGGGCAGTGAGGTTCGGTGATACTAAAGGCAACACCAAAATCAGCCGCGCTCAGAAAGTTGTGCTTCCAGCAATCTCACTCACTAAACGAAGCGTAGTAACGAATTGCTACTCAGAGGTGTATTTTTTGCGAGAGTATCCTACTACCAAGCGGATGGACCCGCGGCTATAGACAGAAGACTGTTAAAAGTGTGACCTACCACTCTTTCCAACTTTTCCTCTTTAATTTTTCTAATTCAATTTGTTCCTAAGTATTTACTGGGACTGCCTGAGGATCAAACCTCGGTCTCATCTATGGCCTTCTAATTTACATTTATACCCTAGCTTATAGGAATTACAATGGTGGGAGTATGTGGTGGCAATAAATCCAAAAGAAATATGTAGTTATAATGTTACTTACATCATAAAAATAATATACATTTGCCACAACAGTGCCATTTGTGATGTTCTTCTGATGGCCATGGTCATCATCGGGTGTGAATGCTGTGGTTAAATATGATGTGCGTGCCGTCGTCTGCTCTTCAAATTCATCTAACATGATGTCAGTTGCCATAATCCTGAAACAATGAAACAATTACTTTTAAAAATTATTACATACTTTTTGTTTATAGACCAAACCAAAGCTGTAACAGCTCATTACTCCATATTATGCTGAAGTAGAATTATTTCTTTCTTATAAATAATTAAATATTTTCGATTGCCCGAGGTTTCGAACACTTTTCACCGTTCATGGTCACGGGCGGACTAAGATGTTTCATGTCTAATAAGTCAACGTTATTACAGAAATTTATATCTATCTACCCGGGGTGGGCATACCACTGGTGTTCTTGGCGTCTGCGGTCAACCCGGCGTTTACCCTTTCTGAAACCACCCCTTTCCAATGCCAATTCCACAGGTAGGTGACGGACTATCCACCGGTCTGGGCACGAGTAAAGAATATTGAACAAAGAGGAGACCTTGCGATAATTTACCATGGTTAGCAGGCAGATTGGCAATAACAAATAGTTTAATAAGCAGTCTAGTGCTCATATGCACTTCCCTGGAGCTACCCTAGACGGTTTTACAGCTCGTAGGAGAAAGTAAGTGGTGATATATTGCATGTATCCTTACTTTGGTCATCAATCAATTTAACTTCATTAAATATAGCAATAAGATGAGAAAATGTTATAATTCCCAAATTTCACAGGCCGGTTGACGACCGCAGTTGGTGTAAAATATATTATTGCGTTTTAATTTTATTTTTTTAACTAAATATTAAGAAATCTTTATAGAGCACTAGTCATAAAAATACTAATTTTGATACTATTTGTTGATACAGACGTATCTTCTAGTCATTACAGTTTTACGCTCTGATGGAAGAGCAAAATAAAATTAATCGCATTTTTGCCAGGCTATTGTGTGGGTGCATGCTGTCTATTTATAGCAAATTATAGCTTTTAGGATTATTGTTACTAACACTATGGGCGTCCGCCTGCAATAAATGATTATTATTATTATGTATCTCAGTGTCACGGGTATCTTACAAAGGAAGATACCCGGTCCTTTGGTAGGCTTACATGGGGATATGGATCCAACACGCAGACGCCTTTGGAGAAATTTAATGTTAAAATGGGATGGGACATCTACCGATGATACTCCACGTTTGCAAATAACACTCGTGGACCGCCAACGGTAGGTGTAAAACTATTGTGTAATGGTGATATCTAAAACTGGATTATGGGGTTGTGAGGTTTAGTGGACTGTTTTACTTGAACTATTGATTTTTAAACTGTCGTCTGCCTTCAATACCTTTATCGTCTTGAACTTTGGCAGATGGTGACTCGCCAACTCACTGAATGCGCATAATCAGTCACCACAGACACGCAGGCCATACTGGCAACAGGGGGGCAACATTGGTGCAAGTGGCTTGTGGTGTCGAGTGGTACGGCACCGGTTTCACCATCGCGAGTTGCCTATAAACGCAGACCCGCAGTGGTTTCCTCGTAGTTATGTCCTTGAAAATGACACTTCCACCCCCGAGCATATAGCACTGGCGACCCCTCTCTGATCGGCCGTTTAAGGCAAGCCAGAGTTGAGAATCCTGCGGGCACTCTTCGCTTTCCACTCCAGCCAGCCAGTAAAGGCGAGCTGGATACGAGGCCCAGCCAGACTCTCTGGAGCGCTCAGGACCGCAGTGTCGTCACTCACATTCAGTACGCCACAAGCTGCCCTGCGGTTTATTGGCTTTCTTATAAAACTTGTGATAATTTTTTCTTTTGTATCACAAGAACTTAGAAAGCCATATAATGTTTCTCCGAGGTTTGCGTTAGTCTCATGGTGTCTCATGATGACTGACGCAGAGGATTTTTATTATTATTTCGTGCGGGGTCACGACAAGGTGACGCATATCATCATCACATCATAACCCTCCATATTCCTTCCCCACCGTCATTAGGCCGGCCGGGGTCGGTACCAGTTTACCGAATCCTTGACATCCGTGGCAAATGAACGTTACAGAACCCAGTATGCATACCCATGTGGACCCATCAGGACAAGAATATAATTATTATCATACCTAGCTTTTCCATGGGAGTCGTGAAAAAAGGATAACCTACCAAACGTGATAATTATAGCACTATCCCTCTTATGAAGGATATATTCAACTGTGGACATTGAGAGGCTGTAATCAACAGTGTTCTATCCATCTATCAGTTTATCGATACCTCCTTCTATAGGGTAGCTCGCGAAAGGAAACGGTGGGAGGACTAGAGACCAGAATCTTCATGCTATTTTACTCCCACACCAGGGCATGGAGTGGCACAGCGTTGATTATTATTATTTACCATTATACCTATTCTTTTTAAAATTATCATTTAAGAAATTACCAGTACGTCTCTTATAGCCTGCAAGTCCTAAGTCATCTTTTAAAATAAGCTTGGTTCTAGGTGCTATCTTCATCTCCCGAGATAAAATCTTTTGCTTTCGGACAGGATTTCTTCGAAATCTTCCCTTACTGCTTTGACCATATTTTTCGTACGAACACTACGTGGACGGCAGATCTTTTTCTGTCACAAACAGAAGAGGTCTCATTGTACCTATTAATAGCCCGATACCCAAACATTTTACTAATACCAAACGTATGGAGAGTTTTAGAAATTGCATTTGGCTCCATACCTACTTTGTGTAATGCAATCACAGCGATTCGGTTCTCTTTATCACCCCACTCCATTTTAATATCGTAAAATATTGTACAATGTATTGGCGCCAAAATGAGAAAACATAATGAATAATCATATAAAAATGACGATTCCAAATTTAAATGTAATATTTTGTTTATTTTTAATTGTATCAGTAATTATGGCGAAAGTATATGACACTAACATATCTCTTAAACATCAAACTAAAAAACATATTTCTGTTCTTCCTTCAAGTTGACCTAAATTCGCTCTTCAAAGCATAATTAGTAATCATTGTTTTAATAAAGCCAGATAACAGATCCATATCTGACTTCAGTGTTCCACGTGAACACATTTAGAATCTCCACCGGTTTTACGCTGACCGCACCGATTTAATTAAAGTTTTCACTTTGAAAACATGTTTTCGCCACATCTGTCTTCATTATACAACGATTTCACGCCAGCTGATACGAAAAACTAATTGCTGTAGTATTTTTTGCCAAAAATGTTTAGAAAAACAAATATCGATTGAAAAATAAAAAAATTAATAAGCAAATCCAAAATTTAATTAAAAATTTATTCCCTACAAGCGACTCGCCCTCGCTTAACTGTGGTTTCTATCGGTTTGGCCCGCATTTTAAATATCCATAATCTACTAAGATATTACCATGAGGCCTTAGGTTTGATTCCTGGATCGGGCCAAATATTGTTCAGGCGAAAAAAATAACCTTAAGTTACTCCTTATATAGACAGTTATCTGCTAGTAAAATATTATCAAAATTGGTCGAGCCATTTTGAAAATTACTGGAATAAACAGACAGACGATAAAAATTAAACTAGTTTTTAGGCATGGGTATCGTGCAAATAACCAGGTGAATATGAAAAAGACCTATTATTTTGACACAGAGTCCGTTCAATTTTATTTATTTGTATAGATTAGATCATGCCTTATCTGTGTAATTGCGTTTTATTCTACGAAATTTTAAGACAATTCAATAGTAATCATTTCAACTCAAAACGTCCCACTATTGGGCTCGAGCCTCCTCCACAATAGGAGGGAAATTGATCTCAGTATACCATGCTGGTCAGGCAGATTGGTATAGGGTTTTATATTCCAATTTATCAGCTTAAAAAGTTGTGATATTAATTAATAGCTTAGGCCTGGGTAATAAGGAGGCGAATTTATTACTGTCATAGCACTAAAATATATATTACTAGCTGACCCAACAGACGTTGTTGTGTTTAAATTTAAAAATATATTAAAAGGAATTCTCCATGATATCTATCTCAGCACCACCTACCACCACCACCACCACCTATCCAATTGTGACTCTAAACCATTCTCCCTTCAATACACAAAAAAATGCATCGACATCGGTCCAGCCGTTTAGAAAGGGCTCTGTGACATACAGACGTACAAATATATACATATATGAAGATTAACAATCGCCTCTCTATAAACTTAGTGTGTGGAGTAGAGGACTAAGAGATTTGATGTGCCAATAATATATATGAAAGAATACAATACAATAATATATATATAAAATATATATAAAGAATGGAAACTCCACTGACTAGCGCCTAGAGAAATTGACCAACCGTCAATTTCTCTTCCATTATGAAAGATGCCCGAGCTCAACAGTGGGACTTACATGTACTAAGATGATGAACACTCGCCTTAAAACAATTAGAATTTTGCATAACTTAGATATCGAACCCAAAATCTATTCACATGCCTATAATATTAGAATAATGAATCATTCAAACTAAAATAAGAACTAATATATTCTGATGTGAACTCGTTTTAGACAGACAAATATAATTTTTAAACTATGCACACGAAACCGCCTCAAAATAAATCAACTGGCAATATTAGAATATTATATTTATTTCGTCATGAAGGGCCATAAATTATGTAACTCCAAGACAAGGTCAGTGTTTTAATATTAGCATTCTATAGTGTTTATCTTGCATAACCGAAGTGTTTTCTGTTGGACTATCCGCTTTTGTTACTGAAAATAAATCATCTCACAGTATATTTAATAATCATTTTATTTGATTCTAAATTTTTGTGATTATTATATTTCAAGCATTATGGTCGGCATCGTAAGCTAATAAATTTATAAATATAAAGATATTTTTAGGTTATTCTTTTTTTTTATATTGTCAACCCACTACTTATTTCTTCAAAAATTAGCAGGCTTTTCCCATTTTTCATCATTCACCACTTCTGCTCATATACGTCCCACTGCTGGGCTCGAGCTTTTTCTGTAATAGGAAGAAAATTGACCTTACTACCAGTATATCATTGCTAGTTAGATAGGTCGGTATTTTTTTTTTTTTTTTTTAGGTGGGCTATGGTAAGCGCACGCGTGGTCCAGTGCATCCGGGGCGATGAAAGGACGACGCGCGGGCCCATAACCCACCCGTACCCACGTCACCTCATTGTTGGGCCGACCACCGGAGCAGATGTGACTTGTCGTCAGTGGTCGGCCCAACGGAATACCCTTTCGGGTAACCTCACCTCTCGACGTCCTGGGACGTCGGTCGCCGTCGCGCGGTCAGCCTCTCTGCGGGTGACGGACAATTCCCCGGTCCGATCACCCGCGGCCTCGGCTAGGGCGGCATTAGGCGCAGATACTCGCGCCTGCGCCGTTCGAGTCGCTGGTGGCGGAACGTGTCGCCGAATAGGAGCTCTACTCGCACACGATCCGCCGCCTCCTTCCGTGAGATTACGGCCTCACAGAAGGCGGCGACCGCGTCCCAGTTAGATAGGTTGGTATAGGGTTTCATTTCGAGTTTTTCTTTTCTTGCATAGATGTTATATGTGCATTATATCCATTAGTCGTATTTTATGATATCTATAGGCAAGATAGGGCCTAGTAAATTGTATTCTTATTCCGTCATCACACGAACGACCCTTAGTTCATCGCATATTTAAGTTCCTCGTATTATTCATTGCCCGGCAATAAGTCAAACCATGGCCTTCAATAGTGCTATCGTCACACTATTAATAATATCTTTTCAACATTTTGGTGGAAAACGAAAACACTTTTATATCAAACTAGCAACCCGCCCTCGCTTCGCTTCGTTTATAGGTTATAGTCGTTTTACCCGCGTAGTTCCCGTTCCCGTAGGAATACCGAGATAAAATATAGCCTAGTTTACGCCCTGATATTATAGCTTTCCATTGGTGAAAGAATTTTTGAAATCGGTCCAGCCGTTTTGAAGATTACCTGGCACAAACAGACAGACAGACAGAAAAAAATTTTTTAATCTGTATTTTAGGCATAGGTGTCGTGAAAATAACCCTGTGAGCATGATATAGATATTGACATGGCATTTTATGTAATGTGTTGCAAAGAAATTCCTGGGGTGTAATGAATCTATACCAATAAATAAAATTGGAGTGTCTGTTTGTAATGTCAAAATAATAGGCTTTTTTCATGCTTTGCTCTTTGTACAAAAAATGCGAAGTTCTAACCGTTCGTCAACTATTTATTTTAAACACTACTCTCAAACAACACTCCCTTCTGTCATACAATTCACTACCGTTGAGCAAGAGGTGTTGCGAACCAGTAAGTCGTACCTCACAAACTCTCTTAACGTACTTTATCAATCGTTTCTTTTGTTTTCTTGGAAGATATCTCTATAACTATATTAATAAACACCTCAGCATATACTCGCTAACCAAAAAATCCTGCAAAACTAAAGTTACACTATGGCTCTCATCCTTGGACTACGATAAAACTGAAAGCCTACTAATCGTGCCAGCCTAGTGTATCATTTAGAGATGCACAGACATTTTACACACGATACACACACGCGCTTATATGGCAAAGGCAAATCACATAAATCTCCTCACACACATACACAAACACACTTACACATGCACACACACGCAGTCACTCATACGCATCAATACTCACACACACACTCACTCTACTAACCTCGACGCTACCATAAAAAAATTAAAAATAAAATACACTCTGTAGTTGTACCTGCGATTGTAACATTCTCATGCTAAATCTTATAAGTGGTCTAATATTATCCACTAAGAGATAGTGTTGCCCAAATGCAAGACCAAGACGAGACTTGGACCAGTCTTGGTCTTGGTCTTGGTCTTGCAACAGCGTATCTGGTCTCGTCTTGGTCTTGGTATTGCACACCCGAGTCTTGGTCTTGGTCTTGGTATTGCAGCAAGAGTCTCGCAAAGTCTTGCAAGTCTTGCAGTTGGAGTAACGTAACAGTCATTTATCATGGCAATGAAAAATTCCAACTAAATTAATCAAATATCATCCTATCCTACCTATCTATCTGCTAGCCTATAGTCCACTATTGAATATAACCCTTACCACTGGAGAAAATTACTCTCCTATTCCCCTGGTATTACATTAGACAGAGTTACTACTCCTATGACAAAGACAGGAATTTCGACCCTGTTTTCTTAAGACGTCACCACACGGGGCAGTTGTACAATAAATTTTATGTCATTTAACATTCCCCCTTTCCAACAAAAAAGATTTTCTCAATTTGATTGGCAAGCGACGGAGTTATTTGACCACTGACGACAAGTCACCCTGCTCCGGTGGTCGGTCCAACAACGAGGCGACGTGGGTATGGGTGGGCTATGGGCCCGCACGCCGTCCTTTCGTCACCCCGGACAGAATGGACCGCGTGTGCGCTTACCATAGCCCACCCATAAAAAAAGCGACGGAGTTATGCACGAAATAACATTAAAAAAAATACAAGCATTCGAATTGAGAACCTCCTCCTTTTTTAGAAGTCGGTTAAAACGAGTTATGTTTGCTAAAAATGGTTATATATCACAATCTATATCTTTTTTTTTTTTCAATACATATACTATATATGTAATTTAAAATACAAGGAAGAATTTTAACTTAAAGAATAGTTTTTAGGATATAGAACGCCATCTTTTAAATATATAGTTAATACTTTACTTTATTGAACTATATTCTTAACTTTTCGTTAAGTTTAAGGTCCCTTTGATACAGGTTTTTAAAAAAATCATTGGATGGCGCTATTGTAGATATTAAGTCAAAAGTAATATTATGAATGCTGTAATCATGGATTTGAGCAGTAGAGCTACCAAATCAACTCTTCCGATAAAATATTCATCTTATTATAGGTTGCGCAAGTCAATTGGCAAACACACTATGAAAATTTTTCTGTGTGGTAGCGGCTTCGAATACTACCAACCCTTGCTTCGCTCGTGGGTGTCGTAAAAGACGACTAAGAGCCCTAGATTGACCCGAACCAACTCCATCTGGTACCATTTGGGTCAACGATTACATTCCCAAGGAGGGTTGACGTCAGGCAGGCGGCCGGTCATAAAAGTCATTGCCGAACCTTTTTGCAATATGTCAAAACAGATGACATATTGCGTCGACCCCAAGTAATTGGGATAAGAGCAAGATGATGATGACTATGAAAATTTTACTGATGAGACTAGAAAGTTAAGCGTAATGTGATTGAGAATAATCCAATTGTAATTATATGTTGTGCCAAAAACTGAATTTAGATCATTCGATTTTTGTTTATATTTTTTGTATAAAAAAAAATTGTATTCATAAATATGTATATTGTACCGCTACCTAATATTTTTTAGGTAGGTACTTATGCCATATTGCTATTGATTACGGTTTTACTTTTGTTGTTATATTAGTACAATTTACTGGATAGCACTATTATAAAAAACCTCTCGAGAATATTGGAGAAACAGTAGTAAGAAAGTAAATCTTAGCAAAATGTACTAAATTATTTATTAAGTTTTTTACCAGTGAAACCTCTGCCTACCTAATATTTTATCACAATAAATTGTATTTTTACATCACTGTCGTTATGATACCTAGTAACTTATTTTGCGTAGTATAACTCAAGTCTAATAGCTAATAGTTAAATAATTTTTAAATAGGCAAGACGGTATGACAAACGGGAGTAGGGGAGGGGGGCAGGGGCACTGATGGCACGGTGATCGCATCAGTTGCGCCCATTATTTTTGTGATGACTCCTACAATATATAATACAAACTAACAAATGATATAGCTAAACTTTCGTCAAGAATTACTCTAGCTATTGGTGAAAATCTCATAAAATCTGTGTAGTATTTTTGAGTTTATCGCGAATAGACAGACACCCACCGGAGGACTTTGTTTTAAAATATTTAACGATTTGGCGCGTATAAAAGACTTAACAGACAAACGTTACTTGTTAGGTTAGGTTAGATACCTATCAACTAAATACATAGTTCTGTCTTTATTTAAACTCAGTTCTGGCGAGGTACCTAAAATGTGTTACAGTAGTTATGTCGTGACGTATTTTTAACTACGGGCCGTAATGTATATGGACGTTATATTAATAATACGTTACTATTAGGCACTCAGATTACCGACTTCTGCAGGAATAGGTATGCGTCATAACACTTTGCTAACCAGTGTGCCCAACATGGTACATGGAGCTGATATTGCTGGATGCTTGACAGCGTCAGGAACTAGGACGCGGTCGCAGCCTTCTGCGAGGCAGTAGGTAGTCTCGTGGAAGGAGGCGGCGGAGCGCGTGCGCGAGGAACGTCTCCTCGGCTACGCGAATCGCCACCGGCGACTGGGGCGGCGCAGGCGCGAGTATCTGCACCTGATGCCGCCCTAGCCGAGGCCACGGGTGCAACCGTATATCAACCGTATATAAGCTGAAATGGTGATTCCAATTAAATGCAAGACCGCGAGACTCTTGCAGGCTCAGTCTTGGTCTTGCTCAAGTCTTGCAGGGCCAGTCTTGGTCTTGGTCTTGCAAAAATTAAGCGGTCTTGGTCTTGGTCTTGGTCTCGGTCTCGCATTTCTCGCAAGACCAAGACCAAGACCGCAAGATCAAGACTTTTTTGGGCAACACTACTAAGGGAGTGCCTGGTGGCCCGAAATACAGGTACTTTTCCTACTTTGGGCACCAGTCCCACAATAAACCTATCAGATATGTAATTGTACAACCTAAACATTATAACTTATTATTGTGGTGAGAAATAAATGAAATTATTATTATATTGTAACTCCCAGTTTCACGGCTATCTTCCACATTGTTAAAAAGAGAAGATACCCGGTTCTTTGAAAGGCTTACATGGGGGTAAGGATCCAACACGCAGAGGCCTTTGGAGAAATTTAATGTAAAATGGGATGGGACATCTACCGATGACACTCCATGTCTGCACATAACACACGTGGACTGCCAACGATAGGTGTAAAACTATTGTGTGTTGATGGTATCTAATACATGGTTATGGGGTTGAAGGTTAGATGGACTGGATTAATGGTAAACTATTGATTTAAAACTGTCGTCTGCCTTCAATACCTTTATCGTCTTGAACTTTGGCAGACGGTGACTCGCCAACTCACTGAATGGGCCCCCCCAAATGGTCGCCACAGACACGCAGGCCATACGGGCAGGGGGGCAAAATTGGTGCAAGTGGCTTGGGGTGTCGAGCGGTGCGGCGCCGGTTTCACCATCGCAGTGGTTTCCCCGTAGTTATGCCCTTGAAAATGACACTTCCACCCCCGAGCATATAGCTCTGGCGACCCCTCTCTGATCAGCCGTTTAAGGCAAGCCAGAGTTGAGAATCCTGCGGGCACTCTTCGGTTTCCGCTCCAGCCAGCCAGTAAAGGCGAGCTGGATACGAGGCCCTGGCCGACTCTCTGGGGCATTTAGGACCGCAGTGTCGCCACTCACATTCAGCACGCCACAAGCTGCCCTGCGGTTTATTGGCTTTCCTATAAATCTTGTGATAAATTTTTTCTTTTATATCAAAAGAACTTAGAGAGCCATATAATGTTCCTCCGAGGTTTGCGTTAGTCTCATGGTGAGATAACGACTGGCCCAGAGGGGTAAATAATAATTATTATTATTAGTAATAAATTATTATTATTAAGTAAACTGTATTTTTATCGCATGACCATTCTGGCAATGTTAATATTTCTTTCTTTCTTTCTACAAATGTAGGGGCTAATTTTCGTGAACTGCGGCAATCACTATTTTTTCGTCTAAAAAAATATTTAAGTGAATTTAACACTTCATTTTTATGTATAAATATTACTAAAATTTGTAATTTCTTTACGGCTTATTAAAATAGAATCCTTCCAAACAAGACCGGACCTAAAGGCTTAACATACTCTCATAAACTCAAAAGGGATTCTGTTATATATGAACGTAGATTACCCACATCCTAAAAGCTTATAAGCAGACAAGGTTCTCGCAGAAGCCACTCTCATATAAATATTTATAATCTTAGAGATATTTTGGTTTGTAAGAAAAAATGGAAAATATTTAATATGTAAATTCTCGAGGATAATTTTTTACCACAAGATTAGAAAAATAACGCAAGAGATTGACATTTTCAGTTAGTAATTATGTGACTTTCTAGAACGTACCGTGTAAAAATTTGTAGATAAGTTACAGTTATTAAATATAATAATTCAAGTGCGAGTCAGTGTAGCATATATATATATATATATATATATATATATATATATATATATATATATATATATATATATATATATATATATACTAGCAGACCGAGCCACGTGTTGCTATGGCTAATGTTTTTGTTATATTATATTATAACTACTAGAAGACCCGGCCACGCGTTATTGCGGCTAATGTTTTTGTTATATTACATTTTATTAAACTATTCCACTTAGGAACTGTAGGAGAACATCTGTCATGGAGGTCGTCATATTTTTTTGCAAATGGCATCTATGTAAAAAAGCAAGTTAAAATCGTATATGACACGTTTGTAGGTTTGATATAGCAGCGCCATCTATTAATTAATTACTCAATCCAGTCAACAGATATCGCCATCTGTTAAAATCGTTTGGAGTTAACAGATAATTGTGAATGTCAAATAATAGGTATATATAGGTGATACAAATAATTTGCAATAAAATAATATTGCGACTATAAATTAAGATGTAAGCTATCCTATCTTTCAAGTTGGATCAAACTGCACACGATGTGAAAATTTGATTAAAATCGGTTAAGTCGTTTAGGAGTCCATCGCGGACAAACAACGTAACACGTAATTTACATATATTAAGAAGATATATGTAAAGATTTCACACGTTTCTTGTTTGAATGATGAATTAATTTTTATGTTATAACATTATTAGAAAGAGACGTGCCATAATCACCATGCTCCCTTTGACCAAATCCCCATTAAGAACATGTTTAGAAACACCATTCTACTACATAAATGGACTTGCGTTCTAAGTAACAATTCATAATGTTAGTGACGTGTGTTCAATGTCCGCTTAGAACATTTCTTTGTGCAATCAACAAATTTATAGACAGAAAAATATATGGATATGTTAGCTAATAACTCATAAAACACATTTCTTATACATTCGCGTATCGAAATAATATTATTACAATAATGAATTCCGTAAATCATGCCTCATTTCATTTCTTTTTACCACATTTTTATGCTTTAAATTGTTAGTATAAAAGATTTTATTATAACCCCTAATTATTATAATTAACCATATACAGTGCATGCCGTGTTAATCTTTAAATAATTGATACACTTAAGAATGCAAATTTTTATCAATGTATTCATAATTTTTATGTGTAAATCAATTGTTGATTAAATAAAGAAATTAATTACAATGTAACGACCCAGCGTAACCATTTTTGATACAAACATCGTAACGTTATTTTTTTTTCATGTTATGACGCGCTTATAAGAGTTTCACTTCAGAAATTCAAATTAATTAAGTTATTTTTAAGTAAAAAAAAAACCGCATTTAAGTCCCAAATAGACTACTATCTAACCTATACGAACTTTGGGGTGCTACGCCAGAAACCTCCGCGTGGTGTACCCTGGGCACGAGCGACAATTCCTTGGACTGCTCTCTGGAATTGTCGCTCGTGGCAAATATCTGGCCCGAGGGGGGGCCCTGTCTGTGGGATGCCCCAAATTCGCTCCATGCCCTCTAATTGTAGAGGGTATTGGACGCGAAAATTCGACGGGCCCAGTCACTCATTCGTTTGAGGACTGGGCAGGCATTTGCCAACCGCGACAAATCGTAGACCTGATTCTTGCTTCGGGACATTTATCTTGAGGCCTAGATTCAGGAGCGAGGGTCTTGGCTTAACCGCCTGGACCGCGAGGAAGAAAACCTCTATAAAACAATCACCCAGAATCCTAAGTTCTGGCACGCGGCGAGAGGATGCATGGCTGATGGGTTGTTCAGTCGTTAGCGCGCCCCCAGCCAGGGTACCTGCGGACCCCCTGTGTTGGGATACAAATTTACGCTTGCCCGGGTATCGGGATCTCTGCCCGGGTCGACCGTTTACTTCTCCCATACTCGTGGGAACTAGATGGAAAATTGTTCACGCACACCTGACGTAGAAAGGAGGGGTGAGACGCCCAAAAACACCACGGAGAACGAAAATTCACATTGTTCCCACCCAAAAGCCTTGCCAAGCTACGGCAAAACTGGCACAGAAGAAGGAGGGGCCTCGTCCGACTGCAGCTCGGCTGCTAGTCCGGTACTGGAGGCTCCAAAATCAGCCAAGGGCCCGGCGAAAATAGGGGCCCGTAAGAAGAAAAGCGGCAGCAAAATCGCCCCTGAAACGGCGCGCGCAAGACGGCGCGCTGCAAAGCTGCGACAGGCGGCGCAGAAATTACTGGAGGCTGCCGACGTTCCGTCCAGTGATGTTGGCGCCTCTGAGGCGGACAGCTCTGCGGCCATGGAGACAGATGCGACCGCGGAGCAGTCGATGGACGAGGGCGGCAGTGCCGCAGGGCCGTCCAAGACAAAGGAGAGCCCGGCCGCTCAGGCCACCGGGGGGCCTGCGCCATCAATCCTGGCGGCAGCCGAAACAGTGAGGGAGGAGGCCCTCCCCCCACAGGTGCGGAAGCGTCCTCTGCACAAGAGTGGCAGCTCCTCATCCGATTCGGAGGGGAGCGGAGACCTAATGCCCCCTCCCAAGGTGGCGACCTCACGCAGAGGGCGCGGAGGGCGTGGGGCTGCGGCAGCGGCGAGAACTGCGACTCCTTCACCTGTAATGCTGGAGCGAGAGGCTGAGGCTTGCAAGCGGGCCAACGAGGCGGCAGCCGCGAGAATGATGAGGGTGTTGAAAGACATCCCTCCCTCTGGTGCGGCGGCTGCCAAGCCCGCTGCGACAAGCGTCGCCCCTAATGTGGCCACCCTGCAGGCCGAAAACGCCCGTCTTGGTGGCGAAGTTTCAGGCCTGCAGGAGGAGAACAAGGCCTTGGCGAAGGAACTGTCGGCGGTGCAGAAGGCGAACCGCGAGTTGGCCCAGCAAATGGCCGACTTGCGGCGCCAGGTCGCGCAGCTGATGAAGACTGCGCCGCCGGCAAGCGCTGGCCCTGCCGCCGCCCCTGCCGTCCCCGTTGCGCCAACTCGCAAGGCGCCGAGCCCTAGGACGGCCCAGCCGGCCGAAGCGGTCCCGCTGCCCGCAGTGGACGGCGTGTCGGACCTAACCATGCGCGCCATAGTGGATGTGGTGGGCAAAATGCTCGACGCGCGCATGGCGGCTCTGGAGGAGAGATTGCCTCTGCCTCCGGAGCCCCGTCTCCGGCCGCCGCTTGCTGCGGACAGGCCGAAGGTCGTGGCGCCAGCTCCTGCCGCGCTACCCTGCCAGGGCGGGCGCGTAGGGAGCTACGCCGCGGTCGTTGCTGGACCGAAGCCGAAGGGGCCCGCCGCCAAGAAGAAGGCGGCACCGGCTCCTGCCAAAACCGGACCCAAGCCGCCGCCGGCAACTGCACCGTCGGCGGCGGCCAACGCAGCCGCGACGGCGACTGCTGCGCCTAGCGACGCGACTGTTGCGCCCGAAGACGGCTGGCAGACGGCTGAGCGCAGCCGGAAGAGTCGCGGTCAAAAGAGGAGAGCGGAGGCCAAAAGTGCCGCCAAAGCCTCCGCTCCCAAGGCAGGAGCCGGTAAGAAGAGGTCGCGCAGGAGGCTTCGACCGCCGAAGTCAGCCGCGGTGGTGATCACCGTGCTGCCTGAGGCGGCCGAAAACGGCCTCAGCTATGAGGCCGTCTTACGTCGCGCCCGGCGGGAGCTTGACGTCTCCGATTTAGGAGGCGTCGAAGCCAGGACCCGCAAGGCCCGGACAGGGGCTCGAATTTTAGAGTTCCCTGGGGCCGAGGGCGCCAAGACGGCCGATAGCATGGCCGCCAAGCTGAGGGGTCTGTTTACTGCAGTGGATGGCGTCAAAATCGCCAGACCCGTCAAGTGTGCGGAACTGCGGGTCACGGGTCTGGACGACTCTGTGACGGTGGATGACATCCGGGAGGCCATCGTCTCGAAAACCGGATGTCCCGTGGAAACCGTCCGAATTGGCGCTATCCGCCCTGGTCCGGGCGGCGTCGGTGCTGCCTGGGCCCGGTGGAGTCGGCCAAGCAATTGGCCGGCTCAGGCAGGCTCCTCGTGGGCTGGAGCTCGGCGCGGGTGACCGTGCTGGAGTCCCGGCCTGCGAGGTGCTACAAGTGCATGGCGGTCGGACACACTCGGCCGACATGCACTAACTGCTTTGACTGCAGCGACCTTTGTTTCCGCTGCGGTCAACCCGGGCATAAGGCGGCATCGTGCGCCGCCACTCCCCACTGCCCCGCGTGTGCGGCGGGCAATAGGGCCGCCAAGCACCGCATGGGGGGCAGGGAGTGCAGACCCCCGGCTTCGGCCCCAAAGGGGCGGAGCGGCCCGACGACCCCGGCTGCTCCCGCCCCTAGCGCGACCCGAACGCCCGCCAGCGTGGAGGAGGTAATGGATACGGCCCACTAATGGCGGCCGAATCTTACCTCCTCCTGCAGGCCAACCTCAACCACGCCGCCGAGGCACAGGACGTTTTCCTGCAAGCCATGGCGGAGTGGTTGATCGGTGCAGCCGTAGCCGCGGAGCCGTACGTGGTGCCTGACCGGCCCAATTGGCTGGGCAGCAGTGACGGCTCTGTGGCAATCGTCGCCTCCACGTCGTGGCATTCCCCGCCTTTGTTGCTCAAGGACAGGGGCGATGGGTATGTTGCGGCGGAATGGGGAGAGGTTACGCTATTTGGTGTCTACTTCTCCCCTAACAGGAGCGCGACGGATTTCGGGGCCTTCCTCACCATCCTGGGGGCCTCGATACGGCGACTGGCACCGCGCCAAGTCTTCGTTCTGGGAGACTACAACGCCAAGTCCACGGCGTGGGGGTCCCCCAGGACGAATGACCGCGGGCGGGCGGTCGAAGAGTGGGCGGCGGCACTGGGCCTCTGTTTGCTGAACAGGGGCTCGGTGCAAACGTGCGTGCGGCAGCAGGGCGGGTCGATAGTGGACTTGTCGTTCGCTAGCCCTAATGTCGCAGCACGTGTGAGGAGCTGGTGCGTTCAGGAGGAGGTTGAGACCCTATCTGACCACCGATACATCCGGATAGAGGTCTCCCGGACCCTCCTGCAGCCCAGCAGGGGTCACACGGCGGACGGAGCTCCCGCGTTTCCGCGGTGGGCTGTGGGTCGATTGGATCGGGACCTGTTGGCGGAGGCAGCCATCGTTCAGTCGTGGCTGTCCTCACCGCCCCAGGTGGACGGGGTTGATGCCGAGGCTGGCCGCATCCGCTGTGCGTTAACGCAGATCTGCGATGCGGCCATGCCCCGTGTGAGGCGTCTGCCCCCGAAGAGTGCGGTCCCCTGGTGGTCCCGAGAATTGGCAGACCTTCGGGCCGCGTGCATACGTGCCCGGAGGGCCTACACCCGCAGCCGAGCGCGTCACCGCGACGCTGAGCGGGAGGGCCAGCTGTACGAGGCTTACCGCAGTGCGCGGTCTGCCTTCAGGCTGGCCGTCCGTATTGCCAAGGACGTTAGTCGGCGGGAGATGCTGGACAGTCTCGAGCGTGACCCCTGGGGTCACCCCTATCTCGCGGCGCTGAGCAAGCTCCGCGGGCGGGGCCCCCCCCTCACCGAGACTCTCCAGCCCAGCCTCCTCACCAGAGTTGTCGAGGACCTCTTTCCACGGCGGGCGGAACACACGCCCCCGGTCATGGCTTCGCCGGACAGCGACCGGGAGGCCGAAGATGAAAGTGCTCCGCCCATCACGGAGCCGGAAATGGGGGCGGCAGTGGCGCGTATGCGAGTGAAATCCACCGCCCCGGGGCCCGACGGTATTCCGAACCGTGCGCTGGCCCTGGTCCTCGAGCACCTGGGACCACGCCTCAGGGGACTGTTCGACGCCTGTTTGACGTCCGGGCAGTTCCCTGGATGCTGGAAAGAGGGGAGGCTGGTTCTCCTGCCGAAGCCGGGTCGGTCTCCCGAGTCGGCCTCGGCCTACAGGCCCATCGTGCTGCTCGATGATGCGGGCAAGCTGCTGGAGAGGGTGTTGGCTGCCCGCATCGAGCGGCACCTCGTCGGGGTCGGGCCCGATCTGTCGGACGCCCAGTTTGGTTTTCGGAGAGGGCGTTCGACGATCGCGGCCCTGCTTCGCCTGAAGGCCGTGGTAGCGGAGGCCGTCACCGGCGGAGGAGTCCTGTTGGCGGTGTCCCTGGACATCGCCAACGCCTTCAACAGTCTGCCATTCAGCTGCATCAGGGAGGGGCTGAGGTATCACGGGGTGCCCGTGTACCTCAGGCGGCTGGTGGCAGACTACTTGGAGGGGCGCAGCGTCCTCTACGTTGACCGAGTAGGGGACGTTGTGCGAACGCCCATGACATGCGGTGTCCCACAGGGGTCGGTTCTGGGTCCGACCCTGTGGAACATCGGCTACGACTGGGCGTTGAGAGGAAGCCTCCCACCCGGGCTGGGCGTAATTTGCTACGCCGACGATACACTCGTCACAGCCCGGGGTGGGACGCTAGAGTAGGCGGCACGCCTGGCAACTCTCGGCACCGAGGAGATTGTCAGGCGGATCGAAGCGCTGGGGTTGAGGGTAGCCCTGGAAAAGACGGAGGCCCTTTTGTTCCATGGCCTCCGTACTGCCGGGCCTCCCGCCGGCGCTTCGATCACCGTGAAGTCGGTCACCATCAGCATCCAGGCCCACATGAAGTACTTCGGCCTGGTGCTCGACGGGCATTTTTGGTTCCGGGAGCATCTCCATCGACTTGTTCCCCGGCTTGTCGGCGCGGCGTCCGCCCTTTCGCGGCTGATGCCGAATGTGGGCGGACCCAGCGCTACGTGCCGACAGCTGTACGTGGGGGTGATCCGGTCGATGGCCCTGTACGGCGCACCGGTGTGGGCGGGGTCCCTGACCGTTCGTCTTAGGGCCCTCCTGTGGCGACCACAGAGGGTCATGGCGATCAGGGCCATACGGGGTTACCGCACGGTGGCGACGGAGGCAGCGTGCCTCCTGGCCGGAACTCCCCCGTGGGACCTGGAGGCGGAGATGCTCGCCGAAATTTATCGGCGGGTGTCGGAGACGCGCGCCCGCGGCGGCATGGTCTCCATCAAAGAGATCACCGCCTGGCGGGTCGACGCCCGCCGAGAAGTCATTGCCCGTTGGGCAGTCCGGCTGGAGAGTCCTCGGTACGGTGTCAGGACCGTCGAGGCCTTCCGGCCGATGCTGATGGAGTGGTTGGAGCGGACGCACGGGGTGCTTTCTTTCCGACTGGTGCAGGTGCTGACGGGGCACGGTTGCTTCGGGAAGTACCTGCACAAGATTGTCAGGAGGGAGAGCACACCGTCCTGCCACCACTGCAGTTGCGACGAGGACACGGCGCAGCACACGCTCGAGGAGTGTGCTGCATGGGAGGGGGATCGCCGTGAACTCGTCGCAATTATCGGTGCTGACCTGGCGCTGCCGACCATCGCCAGGGAGATGCTCGTCAGCGTCAGGAACTGGGACGCGGTCACCGCCTTCTGTGAGGCCGTAATCTCACGGAAGGAGGCGGCGGATCGTGTGCGAGTAGAGCTCCTATTCGGCGACACGTTCCGCCGCCGGCGACTCGGGCGGCGCAGGCGCGAGTATTTGCGCCTAATGCCGCCCTAGCCGAGGCCGCGGGTGATTGGACCGGGGAATTGTCCGTCACCCGCAGAGAGGCTGACCGCGCGACGGCGACTGACGTCCCAGGACGTCGAGAGGTGAGGGTACCCGAAAGGGTATTCCGTCGGCCGGCCACTGACGACAAGTCACATCTGCTCCGGTGGTCGGCCCAACAACGAGGTGACGTGGGTACGGGTGGGTTATGGGCCCGCGCGCCGTCCTTTCATCGCCCCGGACGGACTGGACCGCGCGTGCGCTTACCGTAGCCCACCCATAAAAAAAAAAAAAAAAAAAAAAAAAAAAAACCTATACGAACTTTTATCTAAGGCTTCAAAAGGTTTTAAATTTTTTGCTTTTTAGTGGTTATCTGTGCTATGATTTTTTTTTTCAAATTGCTTCAAGTGTACATATAAAATTAGAATGATACCCTCAATATTTTCAAGATTTTATTATCCCGTTGAACATGGAACCACCTGGAATGTATATAGAACAAAAAGAATTTCCTATTTCAGTCCAAGCAAGAAAAAAAGATGAAAATACAAAAATCTGACAAATTGAGAACGTCCTCCTATTTTTGAACTCGCTTAAAATACTATAACACCCTTCGGACAATAATCTAGAATCTCTAGACATGGCACATCTATAAAAAGATAAGATAAACATTATAATTGATTAATTACCATTTAAAATAAGATGATACAATCATCTAAGAAAAGAAATATAAAAGTATTTCATTTAATATGCACAATAGCCAAGGTTCCATTTCGTCTCGAGAGACAGTAAAAATAACAATTCACGCTGACCACACAATGAACAGCGAGGAATATTTAACTTTTCGTAAACAAGGCAAGATATGTCCTTCATTTTCTCAATTAATCTTGGAAATGTCTTATAGCAAGACTTATTTTGTATTAAATGAAGTTATTATTCATAATAATAGATCCCTGTAGACCAGTGACAGAGTTGACAGAATTAATCTTATATTTTGGTAACGATAAGTGGCGATTATTAACTGCACAGGTGGCATGATTAAGATATCAATTTACTTTGCCTCATGCCTCAAATTCGATTCCGAAGCAAGACAACTTGGGTAATTCAAAAATTGTTGCTCCGTATTTGAGTGTAATATATGTCTATTAATTGTATTTTAATTGTAACTAGCAACCCGCCCTCGCTTCGCTTCGGTTTTAGTCGTTTTACCCGCGTAGTTCCCGTGATAATACCGACGTAAAATATAGCCTAGGTTACTCCCTGATATTATAGCTTTCCATTGGTGAAAGAATTTTTGAAATCGGTCCAGCCGTTTTGAAGATTACCCGGAACAAACAGACAGACAAAATTTTTTTAATCTGTGTTTTAGGCATAGGTGTCGTGCAAATAACCGTATGAGCATGAAAAAAGCCTATTATTTTAACATTACAAACAGACACTCGAATTTTATTTATTGGTATAGATTAACATGTAATTTGTGGATTACACAAAATGTTATCCTGCGTAGGTATAGAACCTGCGACACTTGCCATGCTGGGTTAGTATCTTAACCACTACGTTATTTGTGTAGTCGAATTAGATTTTGTTTGGGTATCCCAAGAGAAGAATTAGCACGCTGGGGAAGAAAGGTTCTCGAGTGGGGACCACGTATCGGTCGACGCAGTGTAGGACGCCCCCCTCACTAGGTGGACCGATAACCTAGTGAAAGTTGCTGGGCGTCGTTGGATGCAGGCGGCACAGGACCGCACTTTGTGGCGTAACATGAGGGAGACCTACATCGAGCAGTCGACGACAATAGGCTGAAATGATGATGATGATGAATCCCAAAAGAATATATTATCGGAATAAAAAGAATTGTAGGTATAAATATAGGAAATAATCTGTGTGCCAATTTTTTTTTAATCTGTTCAAGGGTTTACGCTTGATTGAACAATAGACATCCTAACCTACACAAACAATATCTTCAGTAATTGTCTATTAATGTCGTATGCTGACCATCATGCCAATGTTACACATTTGACCACCACTATGATCAGCTTACCAAGTTCTCTGAGAGTGCGATCTCTGGCGTGACTAGCGCTACCATATGTCAAACAGTTCGCAAGTCACCTTTGGAGTAGTATACTTCATGGTCCTTGTAGCAACTCGAGAAAATTTCCATGCGTTCAGGCGTTTCTGCCATACCTACTAAAGCAAGGGAAGTAGAATCAATCTCTTCCAATTCCTTCTGTTTAACTTTTCTAATTAAATTTGTTGCGAGTTCCAAGACAATTAAAATAATTTCCCAGGACTGCCTGAAAGTCAAGTAGCATTCCATAGGTGAAATAATTTTTAAATTGGTTTAGTGGTTTAAGCGTGAAAACGTTACAAATATACTTGCATTCATATTTATAATATCAGTTTGGATGATAATAACAATAATTTAATATAATAACGTGTCGCTTTTTATCACGTTAAAAGCTCATTTATAAATACGAACGGAATTTCTCTTTTAAAAACCATAAAATAAAGTCAGTATCGAGAGATTGTTAAAACTACTTATATCAACAAACAAAATGTCGTTTATGATACTTTTACGATTCAATAAACTTCGCTGCAGTTTTTTTAGGTTACTGAATTATTTATTCTGTTTAAATAAGAAAATAAAAGTGTTGGTTTTAGAAACTTGTGCTGAAATAAAGAAATATTTCATTTGAAAAAAAAAGCAGAGGTATGTATCAGCCACGTCATATGAAAGAAGAAAGAAAAGAAAAATAGTTTATTTCTCCCTCGCAGGGGGATACATATTTGTACAACTTATTTTATTTATACATAAATATAAGAGCTGTGATCCCACCCGCAAGTGAGTAAGAGGATCGCTACTCAGCTTTATGTTGTGGTAACACCACAACGCTGTTTTTCAGTAGCGGCCTATGGTGTGACGATTGTCAGCAGACTCAAAGCTTACTACTTACTACAACTACTACTTTAGAACAATAACTATCATATAACATACATATCGATTTTCACCGAATGTGAGAACATGTATTTATCATCATTCATTGCCAGAATTCCAGCCCATATATTTTCCACTATTGGACTTCAGCCTCCTCCAAAATAAGAGTGAAATTAATCTACTATACCACGCTCTGGTCAGACGTGTTGCTACAGAGTTTTATTGCAAGTTATTCTTGTCTTGCATATATGTCATATGCATATTTAATCCCTTAGTCGTCTTTTAACCCACCCATGGGACCTGCCCATGGATGGGTGCTAAATTGTCAAAACCAAAAACGTTGAATTATATGTTTATACTAGCAACCAACCCTCGCTTCGCTTCGGTTATAGGTTATAGTCGTTTTACCCGCGTAGTTCCCGTTTCCGTGGGAATACCGGGATATAACATAGCCTAGTTTACGCCCTGATATTATAGCTTTCCATTGGTGAAAAAATTTTTGAAATCGGTCCAGCCGTTTTGAAGATTACCCGGAACAAACAGACAGACAGACAAAAATTTTTTAATTGCTATTTTAGGCATAGGTGTCGTGCAAATAACCGTGTGAGCATGAAAAAAGCCTATTATTTTGACATTACAAACAGACACTCCAATTTTATTTATTGGTATAGATAGATTGTCCGTGTGGTGACGGAGTAAGAATACAATTCACCACTACCTATCTTGCCCGTGCAGGTCGTAAAAAACGACTAAGGAATATAATACGCATATAATATCTATGCAAGAGAAGAAAACCTTGAAATAAAAGCCTATACTAACCTGTCTAACTAGCATGGTAAAGTCGGTTTCCCTGCTATTGTGGAGGAGGCTAGAGCCCAACAGTGGAACGTATATGAGCTGAAATGATGATGACGATATGTTTATAAGGTGCCGTCTTTTACGAAACCCAAGGGCAAGATAGGGTGGTGTATTCTTAATCCATTTCCACACGGCAAACGTATAGTATTAGCAAATTTTTTTGCTTGCAGTATGTAGAAATAATGTGGATATACGTTAATCCCTTTTTGTTTGTCATTTTTGGATGTTTGGACTACATAATGAAATTACTGAAATAGGGTTTATCTATACCTACCAGCTACCAGTCTGGATAACTTGGTAAAGTTAATTAATTTAGCTGTTTTTTTTTTTTTTTTTTTGGGTGCGTCGCGGTCGGCGCGCCTCCGCACCACTCCGTCCGGGGCGACAGAGGCGCTTAAGCACGCAACTCCCGCAATCCACTCGAAAACCACCTCGCCTTCGTCATTGGGCCGACCACCGGAGCAGGTTTACTTGTCGTCAGTGGTCGGCCCGACGGAATACCCCCTACGCGGGGTACCCTCCCGTCGACCGACGTCCCCCCCTCGGGGAGGACGTCGGTCATTCCTCACGCGGTCGGCCTCAATTAATTTAATTTAGCTGTTACAGAATATCACTAATCTAAAAATGGAATACACATCTCAACATCACAGTTCACTACCGGGCTCGACCCTCCTCCACATTGGAAAGGAAATTGACCTACTGTATCACGCTGGCCAAACGGGTTAGTATAGGCTTTTATTTTGAGTTGTCCTTCTTTCGCATAGTTGTTTTATGCGCGGGTGACCGGAGGCGCGCCGACCGCAGCCCACCCACAAAAAAAAAAAAAAAAAAAATAGTTGTTTTAAGCATAAGATATCCCTTAGTCGCCTTTTACGATACCCACGGGCAAAAGAGGGAGTGGTGAATTGTATTCTTATTCCGTCACCACACGATGACGGAATAAGAATACAATTCACCACCGTACACGTCTACAAGAAAAAAAAAAAAAATCGCTTATGTTTGAACGAGACATGTATTTCTTTCTATTTCTGTTATGGACATACTAGTGAAATTTTAAATATACATAACATAATTTTTTGGTTGTAGGGTAGCACGAACTGCGTAACTATTTTTCGCGAACTTTCGGAACGATCACTGAGATCGTAAATATTTATCATCAGTAGTCCGGCTGACGGTTCAACCTTCCAATTGACTTCTCGACATTTTCAACAGTGATGCGGCCCTATACAGACTAAACAAGTCATCAGAAAATCCGGCTCGAAAGATCGTAAAATTTTACACGTGCTCTCCTCGCCTATGTTTACTGTTACTCCTGTTACGGCAATTGTACTTGCTCTTGCAATCAACAGATTACAAGATCAAGTACAATTGCTGCACATTCACTGTAATGATATTATTGGTAGGGATGCAAACGATACATCGGTGTATGTGAAACATCGATGTTTCTTTTAAAAAAACATCGATGCTTGATATCAATGTTCGCAATTGTAAAACATTGATGTATCGATGTTATTTTATACGATGTTTTACTTGCATGATTTAAAATGTATGGTACTTTTAGCAAAGTCTGCGTAACAGGTTAGGTATTATGTTTCTAAATAACTAAAAAAAGCTCATCACATCACGCAAATATTGGTGCTTCATGCAAAAAACATGCTGATTATAAGCTACTGATTAGCTGATTATAACTATACTCTTATAATTTAACTAAAATAAAAGATCATTGCAATCTCGCAAGGAAAGTGAAAAAACATCGATGTTTCGATACATCGATCTTTTAAGGGTAGTTTTTAGTCATTTAGTCAAAATTTATATTCTCAAATGAAATCTGTATTTGATTGATTATGACAACATTACTAAAATTGGAGTTTAGCGTTTCACAAGTTTAGAGACGATTCAAAGAAAAAAATTTAAAATATTGATTCTTGGTTATAGCTCTTTATTAATAACTAGCAACCCGCTCTCGCTTCGCTTCGGTTTCAGTCGCCTTACCTGCGTACTTCCCGTTCCCGTGGGAATACCGGAGAAAATATAGCCTATATTACTCAAGGTGAATGTAGCTTTCTAATAGTAAAAGAATTTTTGAAATCAGCACAATAGTTTTTGAGTTTATTCATTACAAACATACACATATACAAAAATACAAATTTTTCCTCTTTATAATATTAGTGTAGACTAGCAACCCGCCCTCACTTCGCTTCGGTTTTAGTTGCCTTACCCGCATAGTTCTCGTTCCCATGCGAATACCGAGATGAAATATAGCCTATATTACTCCCCGATATTATAACTTTCCATTAGTGAAAGAATTTTTGAAATCGGCTTAGTATTTTTTGAGTTTATTCATTACAAACATACACACATAGAAAAATACAATTTTTTCCTCTTTATAATATACTAATATTACTTACTATACTATATATTATTACACTAGTAGACAAGCGTTTTGCTGTAGGATTCGTACGCGTCAAGATTATGTCTCACCTAGCAATCCGCCCTCGCTTCGCTTCGGTTTTAGTCGTTTTACCCGCGTAGTTCCCGTTCCCGTGGGAATACCGGGATAAAATATAGCCTAGTTTACGCCCTGATATTATAGCTTTCCATTGGTGAAAGAATATTTGAAATCGGTCCAGCCGTTTTGAAGATTACCCGGAACAAACAGACAGAGAGACAGACAGACAAAAATTTTTTAATCTGTATTTTAGGCATAGGTGTCGTGCAAATAACCGTGTGAGCATGAAAAAAGCCTATTGTTTTGACATTACAACAGACACTCTAATTTTATTTATTGGTATAGATATAGATATATGTCGCTCTCACCGTGTGGTTGATATATTATGAATTTAATGTGTCGCCATCTCTTATTTTCCTGTAGGCTGATGGCCAGATAGTCCTCCACATGAAGGCGGGAGACTGTCATAGTCATTGCGCTTGGAAAAGATATTGGTAGTATTATATGATTTCTGAGAGAATGCTACATACAGCTCACATTATTTACCTCTTAATTGCCCGTTCTTAACATTCTCACACTTAAGAGAAAGGAAAAGGTGATTTACCTCTTAATTGCCCGTTCTTAACATTCTCAAACTTAAGAGAAAGGAAAAGGTGATTATACATTTTATTCCTAACCTGTAATCACAAGGGAAGGTAGAAAGCACAATAATTTATATCGCAAATCTTACATATTAAATTAGCAAACGGCGCGCGAAATAATATTTCTTAATAACATACAACTCGAAAACTCGTAATATGGTACTCATCTTAACTTATGATGTATTAGATACAATACTACACCCTATTTTGATGTTGAAGTTGCGAATATTTACCTGTTGTTGTTGTTTGGGAGTATTTTTTGTTTTGGCGGCAGCAGAAATACATAATTTGTAACAACTCTCTGGCTATCACGGTTTTTGAGATACAGGCTGTATCTCAACGGTGACAGACAAACGGACGGACAGACAGCGAAGTCTTAGTAATAGGGTCCCGTTTTTACCCTTTGGGTACAGAACCCTAATAAATTGTGATAATATAATAATTACCAATGTAATGTGTAATTATTGATCAAAAATTAAATTTATGTTATTTTTGTACTGGCAATAACTTTGTATCAAAATGATGGCGTCAAAATTTAATAATTATTTCTGTAGCGGGTAGAACGGTGACTTGGAGGACACGACACCTTTGTCATTCCGTGACCATGAATGCTGAAAAGTGTATGCTAAAAAACATCGGGAAATCAAAAATCATTTATCAATTACGATAAATCCTATAAATAGTTTTATATCAAATAGTGTAAAAAAGCTGAAAAGTGAAGGTATATCTTGGAGGTAAATAGGGAGTGCTCAAAGTGTGAACTTTAATACTATGTGACTGCAGATAAAACGAAAATTACCTTTTAAGCCGTATCTATACCAATAAATAAAATTGGAGTGTCTGTTTGTAATGTCAAAATAATAGGCTTTTTTCATGCTCACACGGTTATTTGCACGACAGCTATGCCTAAAATAGCGATTAAAAAACTTTTGTCTGTCTGTCTGTTTGTTTCGGGTAATCTTCAAAACGGCTGAACCGATTTCAAAAATTCTTTCACCAGTGGAAAGCTATAATATCAAGGGGTAAACTAGGCTATATTTTATCCCGGTATTCCTACGAGAACTACGCAGGTAAAACGACTAAAACCGAAGCGAAGCGAGGGCGGGTTGCTAGTTTTAAATATATAAGGACCAATTTTTGATTTTCAATCAATATTGAAACGACAGCTAAGTTCAAAGTTACCAATAACATACACAATACTTACATTCATATGAAACTAAAAGTGATTTTCATGAGAAATAATTTACGAACACAAAAGATATTATTGATATTTACTGTCATGTAGCACGTTAATGTACCATTAGAAGTTAGTATATTTATGATTATGGCACTAGTTTTTGTCTTTTGAGCTGACACAAATATGTAGAGATAATCTAGTAGAATAAAATTATGAGTAAAGTTAGAGAAACATTATAGAATCTATCTTTGTTATATATATCTGATTATACATGTATCATTGTGAGATATGAGTTGCCTAACCAATTGAACAAAAATAAGCTGATTCCTACACGTCGGGCTGGGTAGATAGGATAGCATACATTTTCTTTTCGAATAAATCTTTTCTCATACTAATATTTCCAGTTACGTTGAATTTATTTATACATATATTTATAGGTACATATCATAATGTAGTATAGAATTCCAAGGCAGCTTTAAAACGACTCTTGTAGAACACCGCACAACATGGGCGTTCGCACATCTCTCTACTCGGTCCACGTGGAGGACACTACACTCCTTCAAATAGTTTGCAACTAACCATTTATTATAGAGGCACCCTGTGATACCGGAGCACCTCACTGACGCATTTAAATGGTGGACTATTTCAGTTAGAAGATATACAGAAACACAGGCAATAACACCCCAGGTAATCGTCACAAAACCCCTCAGCAAGATCGTTAAACGCCTCTACCGATAGTCTAACGGGTCGCAGCCAACCTCGCTAAGGTACTGAGGCGGTGGGCAATGCGGGCAGTCAGAATTCTCTCCAATAGTTTTCCCATAAAGTTCAGCAGCACGATGGGCCGCGGCCGAGTATGGTGTACCAGCCTCTACTCCTTCTACTCACGGAACCACCCAGACGCTGGACAAGTATTCTGTTCCTTGAGACCAAATTCATGATATTCGAGGTGCAATGTGCCACAGCTGGTAATGACCGAATAAAATTGTAGCCACCTATTTGTTAAAAATATTTTAAATATTGCTTAATCGGTTACATGTGAAAGAGACACACTATTATATGTGTAAAATTATCTACCTCAAAATAAAAGAAGAGCAATCTATTAATAGCAATGAATAAATACAAGAGTTAATTTAAATATATTGTACGTTATCCTTGTGCTTACGGGGCTATATAAATCACACGGGTACAAAAACAAACCGAGCAGAAGAGAAACTGTACAAATATTTACACCATGACGGAATCAAACCTGCGTCCTCGCAAACAAATAAAGTAACCACATTTGTCACGCTCATTTCACATTATATTTGCTCTCCGATGACTATCAAAGGATATATTTCATTGTCACGCGATACAGTTATGGCAAACATTATTTTTTTATAATTAACTGTAATATGTTGGTTCGAAATCATATGACTTTTATTCTCCTTCTTGTCTTGGCTTATATACAGCACACTGTATGAAGCTAACATATTAATGAAATAGATTGACAGAGGATTTATTAAGAGTTTACTTTTCTTTTAACAATGTTATACAAATATTCAACATACTCAATAGTTAGTAGTAGTACCTCACAGTTTTTTTTTTTACAATATCATAGTCTCAGCTCATACACGTCCCACTGCTGGGCACGGGCTACCTCGTTAATTTATTTATTCATTTATTCATTTATTTCCAAAATTCTCATTAAATACATAATTTAATGGCGTGATCCGTACCACGTAAACCGCGAGGGATTTGTCTGGGTTACGGTGAGTCGTTATATACCTACATTCTAATAGTTATATACATTTTACATACATATGTTATCTTTTACACATCATACTACTCAATGCTACTGGTTACATAAAATTTTTTAAGTTTGTTTTTGAATTGTTTACAATTTGTTCTATACTTTTGTTGTAAGTTGTTGGGAAGCTCATTTAAAAATAATGGTATCAAATGTTTTTCTACTCTTTCTCCATAACAGTTGTTCGTTTTGGGCAGAGTATACTTATTTTTATATGAAATTAATCTCAGGTAATTTAGTCTAGTTTTTTCATCCAATAATTCTGGTTTACTGATTTCAGTGAGAATGCTAAATTTTATTTTATGATATACATTCATCACTTTACAATATTTAAATAGCTCATTTTCGTTGTCTTTATATAATTCTTTAATATGTTTAGGTACAATAATTTTTAGTAGTTTTAATTGCAAGTGATATATTTCCTTTAAGTATGTTTTATATGTTCTGCCGTAGCTACTGAGACCATACCCAACAATCGAATCTGCTAAGGCCATATAAAGCAATCTCAGCGTCTTATATGGTAATTTATATTTTAAAATACTAATTCTCCCAACAATGGATCTTAGTTTGTTACAGACGTAATCTTTGTGTGGGCCCCAACAAAATCGACTATCGATGATTAAGCCGATATACATATGTTGATCAACTACTTCTAAAGTTGGACATTGGCAGTCAGTAACTAGTCCATGCAAACAGTGATGCTCATGAGCCACGACTACAGGATTAGTGGTGCATTTATTATATGATGAGTGAATATAAACAACTTTTGTCTTAGATCCGTTTATCACTAGTCCAACGTCATGGGCCCATTTCAATAACTGATCAAAATTGTATTGTATTGATTTCTGAGCTATACTGATATCTCTATGAGCAGCCACCAGACACGTGTCGTCTGCGAACTGGTATACGGAGGCCGATGATAGCACATTACTAAGATCATTGACGTACATTAAGTACTCACTAGGGCCAATTATGGACCCCTGTGCCGTACCCTTGGAGGTCATTATGGCTGTACTATATAGATCTTTTATTTTTACTGTAGTATAGCGATCTTTGTGGTAATTTTTAAGAAGTTCAAGAAGAGGGCCCTGTATTCCACTTCGTAATAGCTTATCATATAGTATATCATAATTAAGCATATCGAAAGCCTTGCTGAAATCAATAAAAAGTGCTATTACATGCATTTTAGAATCAAGATATGAGTTTATTTCATTTGTAAATTTACACAAAAGTTGCGTCGTCCTTTTATTTTTTTGAAAACCAAATTGATTTTCGTTTATAATATTATTTTTTCTAAGAAAATAGTTGATTTCATTGCCTAAATATCTTTCTATAATTTTATCTATACAGGACAATATAGTGATGGGACGATAATTGTTATAGTCATCACGCTGTCCCTTCTTATATATTGGTCTTATGACTCCAATTTTCAAGATGTCAGGGTAAGTGGCAGTCTTTAAACAACAGTTTATTAAGTGGGTTATAACGGGAACAATTTTTTCTGATGCAAACTTAACATCTTTGGCACGTATACCATCATAACCGGGACTTTTTTTTGAATTTATTTCATTAATAATTTTTTTAATAGATAGATTATCAGCTCGTTTGATTCTAATAGCTCGATCGGGTATAATTTCGTAAGTGGAACGGTCAAGAATGGGTGTATTACAGATGCTACGGCATATTTTTGTGTTATTATTAAATTCAGTCGCAAATTTATTAGCCAAAATTAAAGGGTGCATTTTAAAATTTTTTAAAAGGATGTCCTCTATACATTCCATAATTTTGCCAGTTAACCTATTTATAATCGACCATATTTTTTTGGTATTTTTGAAGTTTTGAGTTACATCTGACATGATTTTTTTGTTCCTTATTAATTGCGTATATTTATTTGTTTTATTTCTATATTTATTATACAATAATCTTTTTGTCATATTATTTTTATCCTTTGACCATATTAAATACAATTTATCACGTTGTTTACACATATTTTTTAGTTTTCCGTCTGCCCAATCGCATGCATTCCTTTTGTATTTTTTATATTTAGTGTTTTTATGTTTATTATATATACGAGAAAAGTTGTTGTATATAAAGTGAACAATTTCATTGGGATTATTATATTGCATAGGTGTATTCCATTCAACGTTAAACAGTTCCTCATAGGAGGGCAATTGATTAACTATACCATGCTGGTTAAACATGTTGATATACGGTTTTATTTCGAGCTTTTCTGCTCTTGCACAAATATTAAATTGCATATTATATCCCTTAGTAATCTTTAACGACATCCACTGATGATATAGGGAGTGCTGAATTGTAGTCTTCCTCTATCACCACATGGAAATTTTACAATATACGAGTACGTAGGATAAAAGAGTTTTAACTAAATAACAGAGTTTTTAAGATACGCTTTAACTGATTTAATATCAGATATATTGAAAAATTTATCGGGCAAATCATACATATTGAAATCTTAACCAATGGTAATTGAAAATTTCATGAGTAAGCAATTCTAACAACAACAAACTAAATATAAAATGGTTATAAAAAAAAAACTAATTATAAAATGGTTGCCACACTGCCGTTTAATAGAAAAAACACATTCTTTACCCTCACAATATCTGTTTCGCTTATTCAAATGTAAAGCTCACTGATCTGTAATAAATGAACCCAAAGGTTTTATCTGATATTTCTAAGCTAGGGGTGATATTATTGAATTCATTGTGTTGTAAGCAAATAAGCGTACACTATTTACCCTTGTAAGCCTATCGAGAATATCAAAAAGGAAGTAACAAAACCTGAGAAAATTCTTTGGAACTTATCATTCTGGCCCTCTTCCAAAGCATACGAAATAATATTTGATTGAAATTATAAGCAGCTATTATTGTTTTAGTTTTTATTATTCTACTAGCAACCCGCCCTCGCTTCGCTTCAGTTTCAGTCGCTTTACCCGCGGCGTAGTTCTCGTTCCTGTAAGAATATTGGGATAAAATATAGCCTATGTTACTCCCTGATATTATAGCTTTCCATTGGTGAAAGAATTTTTGAAATCGGTTCGGTGGTTTAAGCGTGAAAGCGTTACAAACAAACAAACAAATAAACATCCTTACTTTCGCATTTATAATATTAGTATGGATGTGGTGACGGAGTAAGAATACAATTCAACACTGCCTATCTTGCACGAAGATGTTGTAAAATACGTCTAAGGTATATTATATGCAGATAATACCTATGCAAAAAAAAAACATAAAATAAAAGCCTGTGCTAATACGTCTGACCAGGGAGGTATAGTAGGTCAATTTTCCCTCTCTCAGCTTGGGCTCGGGTCTCCGATCCCAAGCTTAACAGTGAAATGTCTATGGGAGATGATTATTATTTAAGTAAATTTTATGCAATACCAATGCTTATGATAAAAATAGTTTGTAAAAATGCATAGAGTGCTTCAGACTTTTTAAAATCGTGTATTCGTAAATTGTTCATTTCATTAATTCAATCATCTCATCCCGCACAAATCTCACTATTGAGCATGGGCCTCCTCCTTTGTAAGAGGTAACATAACCTACTATACCACGCTGGTTAGACGTGTTGAGATAGAATTATATTTTGAGTTTTCCTTCTCTTAAGTCGATATTATCTGCATAACACATCTTTTAGTCGTCTTTTTCGAAATCCATGGGCAAGAGAAGAGTCGTGATTTGTATTCTTACTGCGCCACCACACAGAATTCTTCACCACACAAAATTAATACTTATTAGCTTTTATAGCGAACGAATTAAACTCTATTTCTAAAAGTTCTACGTAAAAAATATATTTCAAATATGTAATATTCGTGTTGTGTAGAGCACGTTAAGCCATATCATTTATCTCCGAGTCGGGCTTCGTAGAAAACTAATATTATGTCAAAACTGGACTAGTTTACATATCTGACCTAATGCGCATGAGAATAATGAAAGCTAGAAGGACAACCTGACAACTGGTTTATATTTTATATCATTTTGAATGAGGTAACACGAGGATATACTAATATTAGATTAGCTTGCCAGATATTCAGGTCATGAATGGCATTTTCAAGACACGACGCAGATTCATATATATTTACATGCAAATTTTGTTTACATTGTTTATTTAAAGCAGAAATACATCATTCCATTTTGCAAAATTAACGCTAAAAACGCTAATAAATAAATATAATGTCATGACGGAGTAAGAATACAATTCATCACCCCAATCTTGCCCGTGGCTGTCGTAAAAGATGACTACGGGATATAATATGAAAATAATATCTATGCAAGAGAAGGATAGTAAAGCAGGAATACATCACTTCATTTTGTAAAATTAACGCTAAAAACGCTAATAAATAAATATAACGTCGTGACAGAGTAAGAATATAATTCATCATCTCAATCTTGTCTGTGATGTCGTAAAAGATGACTAAGGGATACAATATGAAGATAATATCTATGAAAGAGAAGGATAGTAAAGCAGGAATACATCATTCCATTTTATAAAATTAACACTAAAAGCGCTAATAAATAAATATAACGTCGTGACGGAATGAGAATAGAATTCATCACCCCAATTTTTCCCGTGGCTGTCGTAAAAGATAACTAAGGGATACAATCATCATCATCATCATCATCTTGCTCTTATCCCAATTACTTGGGGTCGACGCAATATGTCATCTATTTTGATATATTGCAAAAAGTTTCGGCAATGACTTTTATGACCAGCCGCCTGCCTGACGTCAACCCTCCTTGGGAATGTAATCGTTGACCCAAATGGTACCAGATGGAGTTGGTCCGGGTCAATCTAGATAATAATAACAATATGAAGATAATATCTATGCATTAGATGGTAAGTTCCCTATAAAACCATATGCTTTTGATGTACCTTAGGTCAATTTCTCTCCCATTGTACAGGAGGCCCGATGCCAACTGTGGGACTTATGTGGGCTGAGATAAGATGAACGCTAAGAATTTATATATATTTTATACTAGCAACCCGCCCTCGCTTCGCTTCGGTTTTAGTCGTTTTACCCGCGTAGTGCCCGTTCCCGTGGGAATACCGGGATAAAATATAGCCTAGTTTACGCCCTGATATTATAGCTTTCCATTAGTGAAAGAATTTTTTAAATCGGTCCAGCCAAACAAGATTTTTGAAGATTACCCGGAACAAATAGACAGACAGATAGACAGACAGACAAAAAAATTTTAATCTGTATTTTAGCCATAGGTGTCGTGCAAATAACCGAGTGACGCTTGAAAAAAGCCTATTATTTTGACATTACAAACAGACACTCCAATTTTATTTATTGGTATAGATTAGCATATGTTTAAGGCTTCGCTAGTCCCTTGCTGTAGTAAAGACAGATTATTCCGAGACACACGTTAACCTAGTATTGATCCAAGTCGTTGTACTTATATCAATATGCCAATATTTATTCAAATCGTTTTGAAGTGATTAGGTTATAAATATCCAAACATATAAACTTTCACCTTTATTACACTAATAGTACTCATTAAGTATCATTTATGGCAAGGAATAAACGATTATTTAATTTTTCGTAATTTAAAATCTTTGAGTGATGAAACGGTAAGTAGGTACTTTGAACTTTTATACAAACAGAAATACAATATTTCATCCAATATTCATTAGTAACGCGATAAACGATGTCTTCATTCATTTATCAGCCTATGTCAGTCCCACTGTTGAGCTGAGGCATCTTCCACAATGGGAGGGGATTTGACCTACTATTCCACGCTGGTCAGACGTGTTGGAATATGGTTTTAAATCGAGTTTTTTTTCTATTGCATGGTCGTTTCGAACGCTTTTTGTTGTTCATGGTCACGCCTTTCGTGATCATGAACGCTGAAAACTTTCAAATAACTACACACTGTGCTAAGTGTACATTTAGTGTATAAAACAAATAGTGTATAGAATTTTAGCTAGAATAGGGACACAAAACTTACCTGATTAAAAGTATACTAACTAGCGTAGCTAATACTCTACTCAATTATATTTCTAAGAAAGGGAAAGTCCACTATTTTTAATAATTCTTTACACGCAAATCACATTCAAAATCCCTGCCATAATTAAACATAACATAACATTGTTATCGATTCAACCTTCGCGTATTGCTTTCGAGTTAATGAGACTAATAAATATTCAGTCTAGGTTTAACTTCCATCTTTGATGTAATTTGGCTTAGTGCTTGCCTTTTATTGCTTGTGAAATTTGTTCAGCTACTTATATACATTTTAGATACAATACGAACTTTTTGGTTCATTGTACTATCAAGAATCTAATAAATATATAATCACTACCAGTTATATACATCGCCTATAGGACATAATCCTACAAAAGCGATAATTCGGGGGTAGTACCACGCTCTCGCAGAAAATCGACGTCTGAGTAGTAGCAATTTGTTACTGCGCTTCGTTCGGTGAGCGAGAGAGCCGGAAGCCCAACTTTCTGAGGGTGTTTGCGTGTGGAAGGTTATGGTAGTGCTTTTGGTATCACTGAGCCTCAATGCACGCATTTACATTCCCTTCACTTTCTTCGCGGTAGGCAGCGGCCTTGTAAAGGTCCATGAGCGGCACAACACTTACCATCAGGTGTACTGTTTGCCACTGATTGCAATAAAAAAAAAAATCCCTAATCATCAAGCGTGGAAAAGAATTTAATAGAAAACTCTGTGCCACTTCATTTGACCAATAGGTTATAATAGTCAAAAAACCTTCTCAATTTGAAGTACATTCGTGCTTAATACTGGTAAGAATAAAATTTGAAGAAAATGATAATATTTTTTCCAGGTGGGCTATGGTCATCGCTCCCGCCGTCCGATTCTGTCCGGGGCGATGAAGGGTACGCACGGCCTCATAGCACACCGTAGCTCCTCTCCTTTGTCGTTGGGCCGACCACCGGTACTGAGTTTCTTATCACCCCCCCCCCCCCCCCAAAATACCTAGCGCCATACCTTCTCCTTCCGACGTCCAGGACGTCGGTTGTCGTCGCGCAGTCGGCCTCTCTGTGGATGACGGACTAGTCCCCAGTTCGCTCACCCGCGGCAGAATATGATAACATACAATGACATCATCATCACAGCTCTTATATGTCCCATTGCTGAGTTCGAGCCTACTCTATAATGAGAGGGAAATTGACCTAATATACCACGCTATTCTGACAGATTGGTCGTGTTTTTATTTCAAGTTTGTTGTCAGTTTGTTGTTTGTCAAGTTTGTATCTCTCAATTTCACGGCTATCTTCCAAGGGAAGATACCCGGTCCTTTGAAAGGCTTACATGGGGATATGGAACCAACACGCAGAGGCCTTTGGAGAAATTTAATGTAAAAATGGGATGGGACGTCTACAGATGACACTCCACGTCTGCACATAACGCACGTGGACTGCCAACGGTAGGTGTAAAACTATTGTGTGATGATGGTATCTAATAACTGTTTATGGGGTTGGAGGTTTGATGGACTGGCTAAACTAATAACTATTGATTGAAGAACTGTCGTCTGCCTTCAATACCTTTATCGTCTTGAACTTTGGCAGACAGACCCCCCCAAACGGTCGCCACAGACACGCAGGTCATACGGGCAACAGGGGGGCAACATTGGTGCAAGTAGCTTGGGGTGTCGAGCGGTGCGGCGCCGGTTTCACCATCGCAGTGGTTTCCCCGTAGTTATGCCCTTGAAAATGACACTTCCACCCCCGAGCATATAGCTCTGGCGACCCCTCTCTGACCAGCCATTTATTATTATCTGCAATCAGTATATGTCCGTTTGGTTACTTTAAGCAGATGGTCTGTACGTAACTTGGCGGTGTGAGAGACATGTCCAGTGACGTGTCCTCATTATTCAACAGGAATCCTCCTTCATTGGTAGGATACCTACTTTTGTCAGTCTGTTCCTATGACATTATAGACCGCCATTTCAGACGACGAGCTATCCTGTTTTCCAAGAGCTTCTGGGCTAGGTGGTTAGGATGATGCTTAAGGCGATTTCTGTAACTTTTGCTCAAAATGTCGGTTTGTGTTCTCTTGAATAGATTTTAAATGCATATTACATACCTTAGTCGTCTTCTACGACAAACACGAAGTGGTGAGTTGTATTCTTATTCCGTCACCATACGAATAATGTTAGTAAATATAGATTTATGAGAAAATATTAGTTATTGATAATAGTATCTACATTTAACAGAATATATATTCAATTTCTATATTATTTATTTACGCTCACACACTCGTAACATTTGAAACCACATTGATACGTCAACGTCGAATTTTAATTAGCAAGAAACACATTAAACAAACATCTCTATATTTAATAGTACTATATCTTTGAACTTAAGGACTCATTTAGGGAAATCAGCGTGTAGATTGCTAAATATAGAATCTCGTTTAATTTGATACTTGAAATTACATTTGTTTATGAATCAATTGAAGTGTTGCTTATCCACAGAAATAAATAATATTGAATCTTGTAAACGGAACGGGAATATGGTCTCTAAATCTTACAATGTCACTGACCGTACTATGATTGGACTAAACTGTTTGTTCTTCTATAAGATAAAATTCGGTATACGGGAATTTAAATTATTAGAATTAAAAACTCTTAAAATTAGCACGATGAAGTGGCTGTTTGGGGTGTGGGGTATAGAATGTCATCAGACGATCTCTCCGGCATCCCATAAAAGCGCGGAAGGGGTTGCTGTGGTTTTAATGGGTATTTCGGTCGCTTATGTGGCCGGCGAGTCCCACACTCATTCCCCCGTCTGTCACCGGCGGGGGGATAGTGCGTAAAATGATGTGGAAATGCATTTACGATGAAGTGGCAGCAACACCCTTGGTGAAGAAAAATTTTCTAGTTTCGATGATATATCGGATGTCGCAATACTGAAAAAACTTCCACTAGGTGGACTGATGACCTAATCAAAATCGCAAGAAAGCTCTGAAAGCAGTTGACAGGAGAGCGCATTATATTGCAATCTATGGAGTGGTCTACATTCAGCAGTGGCTAATAAACGGTTGATGGATTAATAGATAAAATTATTAATAAGTTTCAAATAATTAAGAGTTTTCGGGTAATTATTATCTATCAAATTCGAAGACCTTTAAATCTTGCTGATTGTAATTATTTTAACAAGGACTTTTGTGAAAAAAAGTGTTCTTAATTAAGAGAGATTAACATTAATTGGAGTACATTCAAACATGTCCAAATCCTCAATAAATAAAACTAGGACGGCTCGTTCAAATACTTCCTATCGTTAGTAGAGGATTTATTACGAATATAATTGCATCCTAATAATATATATATTTATGTTTCCGTGTTTATCTTTCCGTGTGGTGACGGAGTAAGAATACAATTCAACACCCCCTTTCTTACCTACTGTGGAAGACTCCTATCGCTTTCAGCAATGAGACATATATGATCTGAGATGTTCATGATAGTAAGATTATGAATGAATTATACATATATCTTGACCAACTACGTTGACGTTATAAAAAGTTATACATACATACATAAAATTTATACATTATATGTCGTCTAGATTTGTATTAATTACAATGATTTTTATACTCCCGACAGATTTTGAACACCGTTCCTCACCCTACTGTGTATGAACTCGAACTTCGTATTTCCTCGCGGTAATCCTCATGGGCAGAGGAATATCGCGGCGACAGGATCGGGCTCTTTTGATTTGCCCACGCCTGTGGTGGCTTTCGCCGTCAATAGAATTATAGATGGGTGATTGGCTTTTGACAAAGTCATAGTGGAATAAGACCTGTGTGTCATTTAAACCTCTGACTAAGTTCTTAAAAAGGTGCACGCTAAACACTTTCGTAATCTATACACCACTTATGGTAGATTATCTAAGACTATTTCTGGCAAAGAGTTTTCATACAATTACATGGTTTATAAGCATGATAAATAAATTAGAACAAAGTGTATAATTGATCATAACGGAAAACCTCTATTCAGAACATTATTTCTAGCCTACTGTTAATACTTAATTAATCTTTCTTTTCACAGATATCATACGTCTAATATCTATTTTATTCATCATAACTAATATCAAAAGATACTAGAATTACTGTTTATTTTTCTTTGAGAGATTATCGTGATGAGATTATCATGATCATGTGATAAGTATTGTATATTTTCCTTGTGGTGACGGAAAGAACACAATTCATCAATCCTCACTCTTATCCGTGCGTATCGTAAAAAAACGACTAAGGGTTTATAATATATATACAACATCTATGGAGGAGAAGAAAAATTTTACATAAAACCCTATGCTAACCCGTCTGACCAGCGTGGTATAATACGTCAATGTCACTCCTAATGTGGAAAACGCCCAACCCCACCAGTGCATGGGATGAAATGATGATAACTATGGCTATTTTGTTCATTCATAAATAATATGGGCGCCAAGGATCAAATGTGAAAAATTCCTAGTATAATATTTAAGGTCTAGGTAGCTACTTAAGTACTGGGTGTTCTATTTCGAGAAAGGATAAATATTGATCTAAAAATAATTGTTTTCATTTATGATGAGTTCTTAAATATGGCAATAGACTGAAATATAATCAGTAGTTACCGTTGCCTTTGCTCGCGGATGATCAAGCATAATATATTCAAGCATTGGCTATTTCTGTCAAAAATTAAAAAAGCTACGTTCGTAATTTGTCAGTATAATTATTATTTTATGGAACTGCTATGTAATTTTCTTTACTTAAACAAATGGCAATAAGACTATTTCACTTTAACCGCATATTTTAACATAGGGTTTTATTTAGATTTCCTTTTCTTATAATGACGTCATCTGAATCATCTGCGTCATCGTTATTAGTGTACTTACAATATTTCATATATCTGTGTGGTGACGAAATAAGAATACATCTTACGCACGGGTATCATCGGACGGAATGGACGGCGTGTGCGCTTACTATAGCCCACCCATAAAAAAACCCATGGGTATCATAAAAAACAACTATTGGATAGCAAATATGCAAGAGAAGGAAAACTGGAATTAAAATCCTATACCAATCCATCTGATCAGCGTAGTATATTAGGTCATTTTCTTTCTAACCGTGGAGGACGCTCAAACCCAACAGTAGGAAAGATGATGATGATAATTTCAGATATTGTAATAGAGAACGAAGAAAGGAGCGAGCACCCAGTATTTTTTTTTTATGGATTGGCTATGGTATGCGCACGCGCGGTCCAGTGCGTCCGGGGCGATGAAAGGATGACGCGCGAGCCCATAACTCACCCGTACCCATGTCACCTCGTTGTTGGGCCGACCACCGGAGCAGATGTGACTTGTCGTCTGTGGTTGGCCCGACGGAATACCCTTTCGGGTAACCTCACCTCTCGACGTCCTGGGACGTCGGTCGCCGTCACGCGGTCAGCCTCTCTGCGGGTGACGGACAATTCCCCGGTCCCATCACCCGCGGCCTCGGCTAGGGCGGCATTAGGCGCAGATACTCGCTTCTGCGCCACCCGAGTCGCCGGCGGCGGAATGTGTCACCAAATAGGAGCTCTACTCGCACACGATCCGCCGCCTTTTTCCGTGAGATAATGGTCTCACAGAAGGCGGCGACCGCGTCCGAGTTCCTGACGCTGACGAGCATCTCTCTGGCGACGGTCCCCCTCCCATGCAGCACACTCCTCGAGCGTGTGCTGCGCCAGCGAGCACCCAATATAGGGATTCGTTTCGAGATTTCTATCTTTTGCATAGATGTCAAATTCCTTAGTCGTCTTTTACGACACCCACAGGTACGGTGGGGTGGTGAATTGTATTCTTACTCCGTCACCACACGGGAACTGTTTCTTCTAACTGCATTATAAGAGGAATATGTAAGGAAATAATATTCGTCGATCTATATATTTTCAGTCTTAAAATATGAGTATATATATCTTTACGCGTGGTGACGAAGTAAGAATACAATTCGCTACCCCCTTTCTTACCCGTGGGTGTCGTAAAAAATGACTAAAGGATTATAATATGCATAATATAACATCTATGCAAGAGAATAAAATCTTGAAGTAATACTCTGTGGCAACCTGTCTGACCAGCGTGGTAAAGTAGTTCAATTTTCCTCCCCGAGTGGAGGAGACTAGAGCCCAGCAGTGGGACCTATATGAGTTGTAATGAGGATGATGATGATAATACATATGTTTCAAGGCTAGTTACAATGAATAAGGCTCGGATATCACCCGTTCAGGTTCTACGGTACTATATAACTCACAAAATCTTTTATAATTGACACGTTTATGGTATTATTATGTAAATCGATTGCGGTATTGTTAGATAATAATACATTTATTTGTATTCATTGCACGTTTTATTCAGGATGGGTATAAGCCAAACCACTGGCATGCTTATTAAGTAACAGTTAAGAATGAGTTTATATTAATTGTGTATTTGGATTGAACTTAAATGAACGCACAAATGGCATATTGGTTCAGTAACTACCATGCCAGAGTTGTGAGTTCGATTTCAATGTAGTAAAATACTTAGTGCACAAAACCACACAATGCCAATAGGTCATCAGAGTACTTGTTACTAAGGTAATTAAATAGTTTTGTAATTATTTCTGATGTTTACGCGAGTATTACACACATTGTAAATAAAACTACTTTACGGATTTTAACGTGTTTGTATTTGATTTTTGATTGCCTTACGTTTCGAACAGTTTACAGCGTTCATGGTCACGGGCGGACTAAGATCTTCATCATCATCATTATCATCGTAGCCCACCTACGTCTCACTGTTAGGCTCGGGCCTCCTCCACAATGGGAGGGCATTTAACCTACTATACCATGCTAATCAGACATGTTGGTATAGGGTTTTATTTCGTGTTTTCCTTCTTTTGCACAGATGTTATATGTATAATGTACCCTTAGTCATCTTTTACGACATCCACGGGTAAGATAGGGAGAGGTGAACTGTATTCTTACTCCGTTACCACACGGAATCTTGGTCGCGATAAAATCCGTTTAAGTACTTTTATTTACAATAAATAATTTTGCTTAAGGCATTAGAAAAACATACTTATAACGTCAGAAAAAAAATAAAATTAGTATTTCTTTTGGTTAACTAATCTACTGCACAAATGGTGTAGTGGCCAAGTTATCGACTTGCAATAACAATCGTGTTTAATTCGATAAAGGATAATAATTTTTGCGATCCATAAATTATGGTTCTGTGTCTGGAATTAATTTGTGACTGTTAAATTGTAAATAAACTCCCTTGCAATACAAAGGTAATTTACTTAGAGGAGGGTGTTATTCCTTAGAAAAAAGAAAACATAAATGGTGATATGTTGTATTCTCTTACTAGCAAAGTATGGTAGCAAAAGGTTATGCTCAAATAAGTGGTTGCTTATCGTAATGTCTTGAGTGTAAAGCAAATAGGACAAAAGTGTTATTAGATTTATACTTAAGAATGAATATAATCTAAATTCCGTGTGGTAAGAATACAATTAACCATCACCTCTATTAACCCGTGGGTGTCGTAAAAGACGACTAAGGAATATGATATGCTGATAACATCTATACAAGAGAAGAAAACTAGACAAAAAGCTCTTTGTCTAACTTATCCGACCAGCGCGGTATAGTAAGTCAATTTCTCTGCCATAGGTTTATATAAATCGCATTGATTTTATGTGGGCTGAAATCAACAAATACAAACGCATAATGATTTCTGATGTTTACGCGAGTATTACACATTGTAAATAAAACTACTTTACGTTCATGCCATCATGGCTACGAGTGGATTGAGTTGCCCGTGTCTATAAAACGCTGCAAAGTGTTCGAAACGTCGACCAAACAAAAATCAAATACAAACGCGATAAAATCTGTAAATTAGTTTTATTTACAAATACAAACGCGGTAAGATCCGTAAATATAATTTTATTTAAAATGACGAAGGACTATAAATTCTATCACTGAGTGCGGTAGATGACAGTAGATATGCTCTAACTAAATAGACATTTCCATAACCTACATCATCAGGGTTGGTGGTCGCGACGTTGTTCGGCCTCACAGTAGGAGGCGTCGACGGGAGAGGGGATCTACTCCCCCGGAGTATTCCGTCGGGTCGACCACTGAAGTCAAGGAACTCTGCACTGGTGGTCAACCCAACGACGAAGGCGACGTGCTATACGGGTGGGTTATGGGTGTGCGTGCTTACGCCCCTCTGTCGCCCCGGACGGAGTGGTGCAAGGAGTGCTCCGACCGTAACCCGATCCGCAAAAAAAAAATCAGGGTTGGTGGTTATCCTTGCCAAAAAGTCATCATAGAAGCTGATTAAAGTGCGATAATCAACAGCATTCTTTTTTTTACACTGGAAATGTGTACAGATGCCGTAGTGGATAAGAAACCGACCTACTGCGACAGTGTCGCGGGTATGATTCCCGTGTAGCACAATACTTTGTTCGATCCACCAATTGTTGTTTTGAGTCTGCGTGTAATTTTCCTCCGTTAGTTATGTTTGTGAAGTTTTTGAAGCACAAGGATTATTTTCCTTAAGCAGGATGGTGAGGTGTACATATGAAATGAAAAAAAAAAACAGAAGTCAATTCTCAATCGATTGCTGGAAAGATAAAACGAGCCGTTGTTGGTTAAACAATACAAACAAGAGCGTGTTAATAAGGCTCAACTAGCTGATAGTCATACAATGCAAAGACTTACTTCAATATGCTGTATTTGTTCCTGTTTCGGATCGATCAAACATAATATATCAAGCTCAGCTAGATAAAGGCGAAACGTAGTAATTATACGTAGTTAAAGTTATATAATATATATTCTTCACTATGTAGACTATATCATATCTCAAACGACATCCTGTTAATTATCGAATCTGTATTTAAGGTCCTCACATCAGAGATTACGAATAATAAATAAAACTTCCCCTTCCTTAAACAAAGAAGTTCGCTATAAAGGAAACTATTTTTACGGATTTTATCGTGTTTGTATTTGATTACCCGATGTTTCTAACACTTTTTAGCATTTATGGCCATGGCAGAACTAAGTTGATAGATATAAATCTCTCGTAATAATAATGACTAGTTGGACGTGAGACACCTAAGTCCCATCGTGACCATAAACATTGAAAAGTGATCGAAAAACTGATAGATATAAATCTCTCGTAATAACGATGACTTCTTGAACGTGAGTCATCTCATTCGGTTAGCAATCACAGTAAGGTGTTATAAATTTCTCAGAAGAGCATTGTAGCTGTAGGTACTGGTGAACTCGCAGCCATTTATCGACTATAGTGTAAAGCGACTATTTTTGTTTTAATGTACCATTATCAACAAACTCTTTACGTATAAAATGTATCACAAAATCTATCACTAGACATTATTTAGTCTAACCTATAAATAAGTACTTAAATTCAATTAAGCACATACGAACGCACACACGCACGCACACACCTGCATGCATGCACTTACTATGTCCTAATTTTTAGCTTAAACATTTTAAAGTTTTAGAAAATTACATATTAATAAATAATAAATGTCTATCACAGATGGCATCATGATTTACATACTGACGGTGTGTGCTGTAAACTAAACCTATCCTAGCCGAGGCCGTGGGTGACCGTACCTGGGATTTTAGTCCGTTACCGCAGTGAGGCTGGTTGCACGACGGCGACCGATGTCCCGGGAAAGGGACATCGAGAGGAGATGGTACCCCTCACGGTATTCCGTCGGGCCGTCCACTGAAAACAAGGAACTCGGCACCGGTGGTCGGCCCAACGACGAAAGCGACGTGCTACGAATGGGTTATAGGGCTGCGCGCCGCCTCTCTGTCGCCCCGGACGGAGCCGGGCGACAGATGCGCTGATCATCGCTCACCCAAAAAAAAATAAAGCGTTTAATTTACACGCAGGACTTTGTGCGATTCACATATAGTTGTCCTGGCTCGGAGTATTATTTGTATCTGTTAATTGTATATTTCTGGAGTTCTTCACAATACAAGAATTTGTTATTAAGTGTCTTCATCAATATCATCATCACATCTCATATACGTCACAATACTGGGCTCATACTTCCTTCATAATAAGATGGAAATTGACCTACTATGCCTCGCTAGCCAGAATCATTGATATAGGCTTCATTATCAACCAATAATTCTCTTTTATAATCACCCTCGGGGAAGAAAGGAGATGGAGAATTATATTTCTACCCCGTTACCCGTCACCGCACGGGTCAAAAGCCTTACTTCCTTTCTAAAATTAAACATAAAATAGTACATACTATCAATGATCGTTAAAAAAACTAATAAAATATATAAATTTCTTCAACCTTAATTTCCAATAATATAAGAATCAAAGTAAAATCAAAATGCCTATAGCCATTGCTTTTATAATAAAGCTTATTAAGAAAAATATCTGAAGTGTGATAATTATTTTTCACGTTTGATATAAGTAACTCCTTAATTCCACGTTTTATCTCATAAACACACAAGACACGTGCCCCAATTTAACAATTCTGACACGTGTGACCTTTCTCTGCTCTCTTTCTTAAAACACTTATCCATTAAGCTATCTAATACCTGGAGATAAATAGTTAAAGAATTGTTTTAGTAAAATGTGTGTAGAAATAATCACGTTATTTATAAAAGACGTATAAGGCAATTATGTAATTCATTTTCAAACATTAACCGTTAACGCAGATGAGTTAGTACCATACAATAATAAATTATCACACCAAAAACAAGACAGAAAACTGATTAATCGCGAATCGTAGTTGCGCGCGAAGGGTTCCGTACCATTGCCTATAAAAATCGCGTTTGGTGTATGGGAGCCTCCCTTAAATATTTATTTTATTTTGTTATTAGTATTTGTTTTTATAGCGGCAACAGAAATACATAATTTGTAAACATTTCAAGTGTCTAGCTATCACAGTTCTTGAAATATAGCCTGGTGACAGACAGACGGATGGACAGAGAGCGAAGTCTTAGTAATAGGGTCTCGTTTTTACCCTTTGAGTGCGGAACCCTAAAAATGGGAAAGAAGTTCAATATTATCATAATTATAGTGTGTTTATTTATTGAATTCACCGATAAAATACTTTATGCATAAATAAGTGCCAAGTTCTGGAGACAATAGGCTCGAAATGAGTTATGTGAATATACACACGGCGCGGCTCGCCAGTTCTCTTTGATTTTATTTATTTTTCTGTGCATATTATAATCCCTTGGTCGTCTTTTACAACATCTACGGGTAAGAAAGAGGGTTGTAAATTGTATTGTTATAACGTCATCACACGGAAATGTATTATAGTTATGTAGGACAAACAAGTAATGCGTGGTGTTTAAAGATTTTCGTTTGAACACCCACTATTAACATAGCTCTTTAATTCTGACACCTAAGATATTTAATATATGATTGTTGATGGTAAAGCACTTAAAATATGACGGGAATTTGTTTACATAATGTTGACATACATTTTCAAATTTATTACATTTTTACATAATTTGATAAAATATTGAAAAACCAGGCACACATTTAAGCAAATGTACTTAGTAGATACATTTGCCAACGTACCACTCGGCACCGCAGTAAGGTTCATCCATTTCACCTGGAAACGTTATGGATTTCAACTGTACGTTTCCAGCAATCCCTTCTCCCACGTATGTACAGGCTCTGGAATGAACTACCTGCTGCTGTGTTTCCCGAGCTAACTGATATGTCCTTTTTTAAACGAAATTTAATAAGAGGACTTTCTTTGTGCCCCTGGTATTGCTAAGGTCCATATGCAACAGGATCATTTACTATTAGGTGTGCTGCTTGCACTTTTACTATCATCAGTAATAAATAAGTGCGAGTCGGAGTCGCGCACGTAAGGTTCCGTACCATTATCTATATAAATCGCGTTTTTTGTACGGGAGCCCCCCTTAAATATTTATTTTCTTTTGTTTTTAGTATTTGCTGTTATATCAGCAACAGAAATTCATAACAGTTTACAGCGGAAGCGTTTTAGCTGATTATAAAAGACAATAGCATTTTGTTCTGTAGGGCAGAATAGAAAATAAGCGTAAGTTACCTGCAGCCATTTCTGTTCCCGAAAGCGACTATTTTGTTTTAATGTACCATTATCACCAAACTCTTTACGTATAAAATGTATCACAAAATCTATCGCTAGACATTATTTAGTCTAACCTATAAATCATTATCATTATATATAATAAAACTAAGTTGATAAAATGTGTGTGCCGATAATACTTAAAAAAGAGTCCCGGCACGATAAAGGGACTTATATAGTGTGATAGCTCTTTATCTCCTCCTCGAACAAGAAATTACCCGTTTTAACCTAAAGGGCGTGTTTTTAAAGACATTAGGACTTTTCCAACCCTTCAACTTGGAAATTAAGTGTAGTGGTACTGTTGGAGAGTATTTGAACTTCATTCAGAACAACGATTATTTGGGTTGCATTTCGAAAGGCGCTGCGAGCAATTGCAGCATGTGTAGTAATGGTGCGAAATTTAAAATTCCAATTTCAATAGAGTCTTAAATTACATTTGTTACTATAATAAAGTTATTAAATTTTGTGTGTTTATACAGCAGTAGCTAACTTATATTTTGGAGTTAAAGTGACTTTTTTTTTTTTTATAAGACAACACCCTGCACTAAGGAAATAATCCTTGTATTGCGGGGGACTTTACAAACATATAATTAACGGACACAAATTACATCCAGACTCAGAATAACAATTTGTGGATCGCACAAAGTGTTGTCCCGCGTGGGATTCGAACCCCCGACACTGGCGCTTTAGGTCACTATCTTAACCACTACGCTATCTGTGCAGTCAATAATAACATAATTTTAGTTATTCAAATAAATTCTGAAAACATTTTAAAATTTCAGTTTTTAATTTTCGAGCCTTTACTACGTATGCTACAGCTGCAGAACCTATTATTACGGCGGACGATAATGTCGAGAACATTCCAGAAGGTGTGAGAAAGAAAATATTCTCAAACTTTCTCGAATATCCTAGAGCCTAGCTCTCTGAATATATAAGAGCCCGGTGTCGCCCGCCAGAGTTAGTTCGATTTGAACAGCGAAACAAGCGATTTCGAAACGAAAAGACAATAAGTTATCTGTGAGCCTTTATTTTGAAGTATCACGTGTGAGTATTTTTAATAGTGTGTTTAATTAATTCTCGATTTTGAAGCGAAGAAGGTAAAGTTGTCAGTGAGCTTTTATTGTGAAATATCAAATGTGAGTATTTTTAATAGTGTGTTTAATTAATTCTAATGGTTTTTTTTTCTATTCTTTTAATTCTAATTGCCTTAACCTTCAAGCAGTCGCGCGACGTTGAATCGATGCCTTCTATATACTTTTGGCCGTAAACAAAATATCGCGCGACCGCTTTAAGGTTAAATAAATTTTTTTCTTTGAATATATTTGTCTATAAAATGTTTATTTAATTTATATTTTACAGAATACAATGCTGTGTGGTAGCGGCTTCGAATACTACCAACCCTTGCTTTGCTCGTGGGTGTCGTAAAAGACGACTAAGAGCCCTAGATTGACCAGGACCAACTCCATCTGGTACCATTTGGGTCAACAATTACATTCCCAAGGAGGGTTGACGTCAGGCAGGCGGCCGGTCATAAAAGTCATTGCCGAAACTTTTTGCAATATGCCAAAACAGATGACATATTGCGTCGATCCCAAGTAATTGGGATAAGAGCAAGATGATGATGATGATGAATATATTTGTCTATAAAATGTTTATTTAATTTATATTTTACAGAATACAATGCGTAGACGTAAAAAAGGAGGAGAGCTTGCCAGTTCTGCAGCGAAACGGCGGAAATAAAAAGAATATCGAAGAAATGAAACGGAAGAAGAGCGACGAAGCATGTTTACAAAATCAACTAACCAGAATGAGCACCCTGAGAAGCAGAAAATGGGAAGAAAGAAAAGAAAATAAAAGTATTGAAGAATCGAGAATTTTAAAAGATAATCTAACAAAGGAAGCATTCCACTACGAACTGACGAAAAACAATATTACAATCATAAATATGTTGTAATCGGAAAAATGAATAACATTTGCCAATTTTGCCACGCAAAAAAATTCAATAAAGAAACACCAGGTCTCTGTTGAATGAATGGAAAATTTTGATCACCACCACTGGAAGCACCTCCGCAGGAATTTTTACATTACATGACCGGGGAAACACTAGAATCAAAACACTTTCTTCAAAATATAAGATCATACAACTCCTGCTTTCAAATGACTTCTTTTGGTGTTACTTCGACTAACACTAATAGAAATGAATTTGAATATGTATTTTCAATTCAAGGGAAAATTTATCATAAAATAGGATCGTTACTACCAATGCCTAACGAAGACTATAAATTTCTGCAAGTAAAATGAAAAATGTTGTTTATAAACAAGTAGTGTAAATATAATGAGAAAATGTTTTCAATATTTTTTTTTACTTTTTACGTCATAGTTCATTTTTTTATTTCAACTACCACATAATCTCACATCAACTCTCGAGCGAAGCCGGGTATCATAGCTAGTAAGTACTTAAATTCAATTAAGCACATACGTACGCACACACGCACGCACACACCTGCATGCACGCACTTACTATGTCCTAATTTTTATTTATTTATTTATTTATTATATTTTTAGTAAATCAATCACACTTTCAAACAATTTCTTAGCAAAATTATTTACTGTGTAATTTTTAAACATCAGATATATGTATTTAATAACCCCATCTCGTAAGACACAGGCTCGACCTAGTTAATAAGATCCAGTTATAATATTATTACGTTTTATTGTAAACATTTTCTGTTCAACAAACTAACAACAGGGAGAGAATATCTAGTCGAATATAATCACATAAAGGCGAAGTTTCGTGTGCCGTTGTAACTTTAGTAAGTGCCGAGAGTTTTATTACACTTTTTAACCCTGACGCAAGAGAGAAGCATCTCACACGAATGGACCGATTTCAAAGGGTTTTTTTTCATTTGAAAATTTGCGGTGGTTCTTAGCTGTGTTTGGTTAATATCAGTCCAGCAGTGTAAGAGTATCAGCTCTTTTTTCCAAAATAATGTAGTGGCGTAATCATACTACTCAATTAAGTGCTTCACGCGTGCCAATATAATCTTTAAATGACAATTAATTGATAATGCCTGTTGAAGGGAACGTAATACTTTTCTTTATTATTTTAGTTTGTTTTGGGGGTTATTCAAAGTTTTCAATTGGACATATTGTATTATCGATCTAGCTCTTATCCGCTCAGAATGTGTAACGCGCATTAAGAAACTTTATTCCAAAGTCATAATTGTACTAACGCTTATTATTTGGACCAGAACTACAATCATAAACTAAATGCCACTACGTGCCCGTTTCATCGCTCACTAATTCTACCCAAGGTGTTGCCTTACTCGTTTACGCTAATAGAGTCCTACCTTGCATACTGATGAAATTTGACGACACCGGATAATTTATGATAACATCAACCTCCATCTACAGTCCATTACCATTTGCAATTTAAATTTGCGTTTATTTTCAACTTTCTTGACATTTGATTGCAATTTTTGATATGTCAACGCAAATATTTTTCTTTTTAATGTTAGTAGTAATTTTTAGAATTACAATATCTTTCAATAATTTTGATAGGACAGGATAGGATAGGACAACTTATCGAATTAGAAAACAATGTAGTGACAGACAGTAGTAACAGATATTCTAGCTTAAGTACGGTACAACTATTATAAGTGTCTGGCAATTATATATTTGTAAAGCCCCTCACGATACAAAAATCTATTCCTTAGTGGTGCTACCTTATTAAAAAGAAAAGGAAATAAATAGTTCGATTTTAATTTCTACCTGCTAATTTTATATTTGTAAAGTTTTCTATTATACAAAAAATATAATTCCTAGTGCGGAGTGTGTTGTCTGTTAAACTAAAGAATTTATAAAATAATTTGTATTGGTGTTAAATTTTTTAGATGATATGAACATTTTCTATTAGGTATTATGTTATCTAAACTTATAGGTATTTTTTAAAATATTCTGTCTTTTATGATCAGCTATGTAATACCTGTGTGCATGTATGCCGGCCTGTATAAAACTGCCCATATATCTCTCGCTGCATTTCATTGAGCGACATGAACTATATATCCATCTTTGGGCGAATTTGTACCCTGGATCTCTTAACTTTACCTTAAAAATTATTGCGGGTAACAGAGAACAACGAGTATACTTTACTACAGCCAACACTAGAGCCTGAGCTAGTAGTAGCTAGTAGCTTTAGATGAACAGTTAGGCTTACTATGGCTTTCGCTAGCCAGCGATAACAAAGACTAGTACCTGTGGACTGCCCACATACCCCAGGCCGTTCCATCGTCCCGGATGATTCAAACGAGGTATATTATAAACTCTACCAAAATAAAGGATGTGGCTTTCGGATAAGTATCTTCATAAATCTCTCTGTTGTCTTAAATCCGCGAGAAAATGACGTCTATTGAACTGTATTTTGAATGCATTCAACATCATCGTCATCTTATGAGATATACGTACCACTGGACCCGAGCCTACTCCACAATTGGAAAGAAATTGACCTACTATATCACGATGATCAGATGTGTTGGTATAGGGTTTCATTTCGAGTTTGCCAGCGCTTTTTTTTACGGGGTGGGCTGCGGTCGGCGCACTCCTCGCACCACTCCGTCCGGGGCGACAGAGGGGCGTAAACACACACACCCGTAACCCACCCGAACACCACGTCGCGCGTCGCCTTCGTCGTTGGGCCGACCACCGGAGCAGGTTTACTTGTCATCAGTGGTCGGTCCGACGGAATACCCCCTAGTGGGGTACCCTCCCATCGACAGTTTGCCAGCGCTTACGGATGTTATATGCATATTATATCCTTAAGTGGTATTTCACGATACCCACGAAGAAGTCACACACCAGATGTACCAAATGGAAAATGTATTACAAACAAGTATTGTAAACAGACTTCACTGTTTGCATTTACAATAAGCAGAGCCAGTTATAGAGTTCCATGACAAAACAATTTGAGGTGATACAAAATAGCAATTTATTAGCTACTAGCAACCCGCCCTCGCTTCGCTTCCAGTCGCTTTACCCGCGGCGTAGTTCCCGTTCCTGTGGGAATACCGGGATAAAATATAGCCTATGTTACTTCCTTATATTATAGCTTTCCATTGGTGAAAGAATTTTTGAAATCGGTTCGGTGGTTTAAGCGTGAAAGCGTAACAAACAAACAAACATCCATACTTTCGCATTTATAATATTAGTATGGATAATTATCCAAAAGATTAAACTGCAGTAAAATTGAAAAATAATTAAATAAGTATATAACAAACAAAAAAAATAATATTTACAACCCACGGAGTAAGTACTTTGTATATGCTCTGTGTTACAACCTATTCCTGGATTGTGGATTGGTGGTTAGGTCTCGGAGAATATGCTTTTTAAAACTATTTTTGGACAACTGGAAATGTCAATGTATAATTGAATACCATTATGTCGATAATGACACAAATATATCCATATGATGAGGGAATAAGAATACATTTTACCACTCCCTATCTTGCTTATGAATGTCGTAAAAGACGACTTAATATAATACGCATACAACATCTGTGCAAGAGAAGGCAAATTCAAAATAAAACGCTATACGAACCTGTCTGACGACCATGGTATAGTAAGGTCAATTTCCCTCCCGTTGTAGAGGAGGCTCGAGCCCACCAGTGGGATGTATATGAGCTGAAATAATGATGAGGATATCGATAATAAGATAAGATGAGAATTCATAGGATCGTATCTCAAAACATAACACACGATTTTGGGTACCTTAAATATTAATTTTACACTTGATTGTTCAAAATGAAATCCGTAAAGCTTTGACGTCTTTTTATGACAGCAATATCATGTCTTTGTATTGTAATGAAAATGTATTGGGAAGTGAAAGACTTCTATTGACATGTAATATCCGTGTAATTATTAGATCGTGTGTTGACTATATGTTTATCTAGTGATATATAAAGAAAGAAAAAAGAAAAGAATAAATATTTATTTTGTTCTCGTTACATCTATTAAAAACACACTAACATAACTAAGCAAAAAACTTCTTACATAAAATAATTTAATTTTAACGAGGAATAAAAAAGGCAGCTCATGCTACTTCTCTTTAAAGAAATAGCGCTGGTAATTTGTGAATACCTGGCACATACATTTTAAAAATAGTTATCAAAACTTAACTAGTATGAGAATGTGCATTCATACATACGTATGTGCGTGTGTATTTGTATGTGGAGGCATTCCCTTAATTTCCTTAACCCTAACTCTAGAAGAAAGTACAAAGGTATTTTTTCAGGCATGAAAGGTGAAATAACTGTCGTACTAACCTCGGCGTGGTGATGGATTATGAATGCAATTCAGCACCCGCTCCTTGCTCGCGGTTATTGTAAAAGACGAATAAGGGATATAGTATGCAAATAACATGTATATGCATGATAAGAAAAACTCAAAATTGAACCCTATACTAGACCAATTAACTCAAGGCATTCCACTGTTGGGCTCAAGCATAGGAGATGCTTTAGCCCACCAGTGGAATGGTGAGCTAAGATGATCATTATGACTGCAAAAATCGAGGAGTAGTTTAAGTAGTGACCATTTTAGTAACATATTATATTCTTAAATCATCGCCATAGAGAAAGCTTTCAGTGTAAAAAAAACCTTATCTCTTCTATGATACATCTATACAAAGTAATAAAACTGAAGTGTCTATTTATAATGTGAAAATAGTAGGTTTCATTCATGCTCACATGGTTATTTGCACAATAATTATGTCTAAAAACCAGTTTAAACAAATGTTGCCTATCTGTTAGTCTTATTATTAGATCCGGGTTATCATCAACACGGCCAGACCTATATTGATAATATTTTACTAACAGGTAGGTGTCTATGTAAGGAATAACTTAGGTTATATATGATCTCTATTTTCTCACGAGAACAGGAAATACGACGTTGAAATTGCAGAAATTTCCTAGTTTTATTAAATAGCCCTTTGTTCTCTAACTCATTCTCACCCTCTCTCTTGCCCGTGGGTGTCGTAAAAACGATTAAGGGACTAAATATGAGAGAAAGAAAAGAAAAGAAAACTCGAAATGAAGCACTATGCCAATACGTCCAACCAGCGTGGTATAATAGGTCAACTTCCCTCCCATGAGTCGAAAAGAAGACTAAAGGATAGGTATATGCTAATAGCATCATTCTAATAGTAGGACAGATGTACTATACAATCTGTCTCCTATTGTTGAGGAGGTCCGAACCTAACAATAGGACTTACATAGCCTGAGATGATGATGATATTTTACTGATCTAAATTTATATCACTTTTATTTTTCGGCCTTCTTATATCGATAACAAAGTAACAAAGACACATAATTTAATGTGGTTTTAGTATAAGAGATAATTATATGAGTGATATTATTATTATTGACGGCAATTACCATTATACAATATTTAGACTGTTTCAAAAAGTGCGATACAAATTTCATTAAGATAGGAAACTAACTTTATGGATTTTAATGAGTTTTAATATAACTAATACTTTTATGTCAAACATACTTAAAAACAGTTACATTTTGAAAGTATATTACTCGAGTAAATATCGCAATACCTTTGTAAACTTCAAAAAAATTTCTTCTCTAAATAACATTTACTAAAGTAAAATAAGAACATTCAAAGCTTTAAATTCTTTTGATATGAAAACATCAAGAACTTGAGGTCTTATAATGCTTTGAAACATACACAATGAACATTTCTTTTAGAAACATGCATATCATTAATTTTTTATTGTACACACAGGTTTTTAAAAGTATTGAAGAAGAAAAATAAAATATGAAGGGTATTAAATTAATATAATACTGGCTGATTCTACGAACTTCGTACCGTCATATTTCTTTTACATTAATATTTTCTAAATTTCTGAAATTTTTGTTTCAGATGAAAATAAAACTATTTTACAGATTTTAACGCGTTTGTATTTGATTTTTGATGCGTTGACGTTTTGAACACTTTACAGCGTTCACGGTCACGGGCTGACTCAGGTAGTCGTAAAATACGTAAAACAGTTTAAACATCAGAAATCATTATCTTGTTTTAGTATATATCACGCCTACCACGGACGGTGTAAAATCGCGGACTAAGGAAATATAGTATTTTCGTTAGATAAAGTAGTTGGAATATCAAGAATTCCATTATATTAACGCGTTTGATACTTCAAAAGTGAATAACTCGTCAAATTATAAGGTATATATCGTAGATGTTACACGTCACGTATTTAAATACAGAAACCGCGGATGCCTGTGGGTGTAGGACCTCCGGGCACTTCCGGATTTGCCAACTCTCGGATCCAGTCTCTTTGAGGGCAGAAATCGCATATGGGACATGGCCGCACGCAGTTCTATGTTAACGCACAGCGAATGCGGACAGCTTAGGCGTTAACCACGTCTGCCCGGGACGACGAGGACAGTGACGAATGAAGTATGACTGCCTGCGCCAATAAGTCGCGAGTCAGTCAAAAAGACCTTTCTACTTTTAATTTCTTCCATACCTTATCCTGAGAATAACCAATATAATAAAAAAAGAATTATCCAATTTGATACAGTCCATTGGCAGTTATGCGCGTACATAGATTTTGGTGATTTATTTTTATTTATGTAGATGTAGTAATACTAGATACCCGGCCAAAATTCACATGTTCACTAATTATAAAAAAGTAACTAAATTTTAAAATAGAATAGATGTCTGCTTACAGTGCTAAATCAGTCAAACTACATTGTATTGAAAAAAGTATAAACATAAAAAAATGTGAGCATCAACACGCTAGCAACCACTTTCACAGTTATTGCAATGGCTCGTTGTGGGGACGTTTTATTTAGAGACCAAAACCCTGTTTCAACCAGTCTGACCATAATGGTATACTAGATCAATTTCTCTTCCATTGTGGAGGTGGCTCGAGCACAGAAGTGGGACATATATGAGCTGTGATGATGATGATGATGTTACAATAGAATACGAAATAGCCTAGGTCCAACAGGAGACAGCGAAAAGATGATTATAATGAATAATCTGTGTACATATTATAATTGCTGTGTGGAGACGGAGTAAGAATACAATTCACCACTCTCTATCTTGCCTATGAATATCGTAAAAGGTGACTAAAGGATATAATACGCATATAACATCTATGCAAGAGAAGGAAAACTCGAAAAGAAACCAACCTGTCCAACCAGCATGGCACAGTAAGGTCAGTTTCCCTCCTTTTATGGAGGAGGCTCGAGCCCAACAGTGGGATGTATATGACCTGAAATGATGATGAGGGATGAGGCCTAGCTATAATCGGTATTGATTGAAAACACATATCATTTAACTTAGTAATCTTAATACCTCCAATACATTTTCGCCGACGTTTTATATACATTATTAAATTATTTCCAAATCGGCGGGCGTTGGTAAAAGCAGAAGCATGATAAATCTCAAAGCGAACACGCATTTTTATTTGATGCGTAATGATGTGATGATGTATTTAATTTTATTTATTCTTCACGTTAAAATGTGGTACACGCGAGCAAAACGCTCGTTAGTATATTGACTAAACTGGGTTGAGCATCACTGAAGGAGAGAACTTTAAATATTATTCGAGTTAAAAATCTTTTCAAATGAAGAAGAGGAATCATAATCATCTCAGCTCATATATGTTCCACTGTTAGGAACGAACTTTCTCCAGAAAAGAAGGGAAATGGACCTAATTACTATACTATACTGTGCTGTGCTGCGCTGTGTTGTGCTGTACTATGCTGTGCTGTGCTGCACTGTACTGTACTGTACTGCATTGTACTGCCCTGCATTGCACTGCACTGCACTGCCCTGCATTGGACTGCACTGCACTGCACTGCCCTGCACTGCACTGCACCGTACCATACCGTACCGTACCGTACCGTACCATACCATACTATACTATGTTATGTATACTATCCGTGTTAGTACAGTTTTATTTCAAGGTTTTCTTCTCTTGCATTGTTGTTTTTTGTATATTATATTCCTTAATCGCCTTTTATAACTCCCAGGAGCAAGGTAAATATTATTCAGATTATTATTATTTTTCATGACGTCATCGTTATAGTGACAGAGTGAGAACAGAAGAGTAAGAGGCAAATCGGTCAAATAAAATGCATCAATAGTAATTTCGGATAATAAATGCATCAATATAAATTACTAGATATTTATACATTTATAACTTCTTTTATGCAGTCGAATCAATGCTTAAGGTATATTTGCTTGAATCCGACGTGATATATAATTTAATATCGTTTATTATTCACATATAAAAAGAATTTAGTAATCATGTGACAAATAAAATATATTCAACATAACATCCTTACTAATATTATAAATGCGAAAGTAAGTTTGTTTGTTTGTTACGCTTTCACGCTTAAACCAAAGAACTGATTTCAAAAATTCATTCCCAATGGAAAGCTATAATATCAGGGAATAACATAGGCTATATTTTATCCCAGTATTCCCACGGGAAGGCACTACGGATTACTAGTAACTAATAAATAAATGTTAAGATATATAAATCACATAATTTTGCCATATATATTGAATAATAAATTACAATGATATAAAGATCTTTACCCAAAAGCAACGACTATTCAGCATGAATACATAAATTATCCATCTACAATAATTTAAATGAACGTCTCAATAAATTACAGAATCCGCCGTCAGTGGGGCCTTCTGTAAACAAGGTACCGACATCATTCTGCTGAAACCAACAAATTTATATAATCTTAACAATCTTTGCAATCTATAAAATCAACCTTCAGCTAATAAACTGTGAATAATTTTAAAGATGTAAACGTGTTGAGTTGGATTCAGCAGCGAATGGACTGATATGAGGAAGTGTGTAATTATATGATTATGTATCTATCGACAGAGTGTTATAGATTAAACTAGCAACTTGCTTCGCTTCGATTTCAGTCGCCTTACCCGCATAGTACCCGTTCCCGTGGGAATACCGGGGTATAATATAAGCCTAAGTTACTATTTAAATATACATCTACCTGGTAATAGAATATTATCAAAATCGGTCCAGTGGTTTTGCAGATTACCTCAAACAAACAGACATACAAAAAATTGATAATCTATATTTTAGGCATAAGTGTCGTGTAAATAACCGTGGTAGCATGAAAAAAGTCCAGTATTTTGACATAACAAACAGACACTTAAATTTTATTTATTTACAGATAATGATACAAATAATAGAAAAGATAAGATAGCTATGCTTTTGGTGAGGAATTAACAATATAATGCCTATCACAGGCGAACTTAAAATAAACTCCTCTGCTAGCTGTCTAAATTGTGTGATGCGTATAAAATGACTATGTGATCATAATATCTATTTTTAATTTCCCTTCATTAAACTAAATTAATTGAAGTAAAACTTCAAAAATCGCCTCAAACTTTTTCGTCTGTCTATTGCATGTGGAATTACACCCACCCTTTTGGTGAAGTAGGGTGTACACTCTATCACTTAAATTATATGTTGTTTGCAACATGTCTATCACTTGACACGTTGTCTATCAATTGTATTTAATATGTACTTGTGATCCGTCCTCACTTCGCGTCAGTTTCAGCCGCTTTGGCTTCGAATTTTAAATCTCTAATATGGCTTAAGATATTAATTTTATTGATAAGTTGTACAGAGCAATTTTGATCTATATTAAATGCATAACCTATGTATTGTATTTATTTAAATAAGAAATAAAATATTAATCTTACAAATAGCTTCGTAAATAACCCATTTTTTGGCATATATAAAAGATAAAAATGAGAACTAGGGGTTATCCTTAGAAGATAGACGTATACCACCGCGAACTTTTTATAAATCTTTCAAAGATATTAAATGACGTAATAGATAGTATTTCAATATCAGGTTTAGCTAGCGTTTGCAACATTGCAACATTACAATGTGCACAAAAATATATTTTCTACAAATCTATGAAATTATCGTTATTCTCTACTATAATATGTATGTGTTATACATAAAAACCTTCTTCATGAATTACTCTGTCTATTGTCGAAAACTGCATTAAAAGCCGTTGCGTAGTTTAAAAGATCAAAGCGTAAAGATAAAGGAAATGTCTTTATCTTATATCTTTAAACGAGCAATTCTTGTATATGTATATATATATATATATATTTTTTTTTTCTTTCCTCACGCGGTCGGCCTCTCGGCGGGTGACGGACTAATCCCCGGTCACGTCACCCGCGGCCTCGGCTAGGGCGGCATGAGGCGCAGATAGTTGCGCCTACGCCGCCCCACCATTAAGTAGATATACGTCTCTTTGCGAGGATAACGCTAAAATCACCACTCTTGAATAGAAAATCTACGCAAAAATAATAAATGGCGATATATTGTATTCTTAATCTGTTAACTACATCAATACTTTTCTGTATTCAGACGCGAAACATTTAGCGATTTACTTCCAGGATATCATCGTTATAAATTAACTAAATCGTAAATTAAATAAATCTCCTCTAAGGATAACAGCCTTAAATAGTGGTAAAATGGCAGTTCATTATATCAGCGATGAGGGAATTTGTAGCCTGATTAAATTTAAAACTAAATAGAATAAAATATTTTTACTCAAATAATTGTATTAACAATTCGTTTATATTTTTTAATCTTATAAATAAATATTAAACAGTGAATTTTAAGGAACTATAAATATACTATGAATAAACTAATAAAAAATAGTACTATAATTATTTACTTCTCATAAAGTCCACAATCTCGAAACGTTAGTGTAAGGAATTCACAATGAAACTAATTTTGACAAAGCAAGTTGACTGTTAGATCCAAAAGTTTAAAATTAGAACTAACAAAATTTCCTGGTCAAACTATTGTAATTCATCTGAAATTAGTTGGTCAATCGTTCATCTTTGTAAGTTGCGAAGAATTTTCACTTAGATAATGATAAAAATACGTATGTTTGATGTATCTATCATTCAGCTGTCCTATTCATTAATTCATTTAGTACGAACAAAATCATTACACAGTACAGACGTGTTTATTTTTCTGAGCCCTGCAAACAAAACTGAACATTGACTCGTGAAAAGTATAGATTAGATTTAATTGTTACTTCTTGAAAGAGGTGTTAAATCATCACCATCGCTGCTCATATACATACCACTACTGGGCTCGAGCCTCATCCACATTGGGAGAGAAATTAACCTATTATACCACACTGGTAAGGAGGGTTTTATTTCGAGTTTTGCTGCTCTTGCATAATTGTTATATGCACAAAATATAAGGGATATTTTGTATTTTGGTCGCCTTTTACGCCTACGGGCAGGAGAAGAGGTGGTGAATTATATTCTTACTTCGTCCGCACACGAAAAAATCAACTGCAAATGTTAAATTAACTATAAATTATTTACGTCTAATACTCAAAATTTATTTACTATATTCTGTGCATCCTTACTAATATCCTTATATCCTTACTAATATTATAAATGCGAAAGTAAGTCTGTTTGTTTGTTTATTTGTTTGTTTGTTACGCTTTCACGCTTAAACCACCGAACCGATTTCAAAAATTCTTTGACCAATGGAAAGCTATAATATCAGGGTGTAACATAGGCTATATTTTATCTCGGTATTCCCACGGGAACGGCAACTACGAGGGTAAAGCGACTGAAACCGAAGCGAAGTGAGGGCGGGTTGCTAGTATTGTATAATAAGTCAATATCTGTACATTTGTGACTTTCAGAGAGTATTATTAGGCGGAAAGTTGGAATCAATATGATACGGGGACGATAATACTTTTAAAAAAAATTTATCGCCACTATGATGACTAAATATTTTTAAAATATTGATATTTAAATAATAACCCAATCAAACTATATTGTACCAATTTTATAGATTTGCCAACTATATGTTTGTGATGACTCTTGAAGAATATAATATGCCTTAAGTTTCTGAAGAAACTGCGAAAAAATGACAGAGGCATCGTCAGAAGAATGGCGCGAATTCTCCTGAGAACACCAATTGCGACCGATAAAATTCAGCCAACCTTGATGAATATAATATTTTAATCGATATACTGATGGACCCGGATAGAGAGATTTAGTTTTGCTTGATTACTATCTCGACATTTTATGCTACAAGGCACAGACTAAGAAGTCGAAAAGTCGTCGTTTTGTTTGTTGCTGTTTGTGGAAAATGAGCAAACAGCACACTTAATTGTTAGTTATATTGTCGCTCATAGATATTGGATAGACTGCTGCCTATAGTGAAGAAAGTGAAGGAAGTGTAAATGCGCGCAGAGAGGTTCGATGACACTAAAGGCGCCTCTAAAATCCACCACACGCAAATACTCTCAGAAGTTGGGTTGCTGGCTCTCTCGCTCACCGAATAAAGTTCAGTAATAAATTGCTACTACTCAGACGTTGAATTTCTGCGAGATTGTGATACAACTTCGGACGGATCATCCTGCAGCTATAGGCAAAATACTGTCCACAATGTGGTCCTACCACATATCCAAATTTTAATACCGATCCTTAAATCTAAAACCACTTTTTTAACAGAAGGGATAAAGCACGATAAAAATAGCATAAAGCGGCCTAATATTTAAGCATTAGGTGTAAGCCCGTAAAATTAACATATTTTTGTGCAATTTATTATATATTAATTTTCTGACATTCTTTCCGTTCCCTTTGATATTACTTCCGAGACCATAAAAAAGTTATTAGGTCACATCTCATTATATTAATATGCAAATTAAATGATTATGGATATCTTTTCAAAATGTATCTCAAATTTAGTAGCAGTACTTTATTATATTAGGGTCTTATATGTTTTTCATACGTAACATAATAAAGGATCTCTCGGTTATTCACCGCGTATCTTTATGAACTTAAATCCACAGTCTATAAACCGTGCCTCGATCAAGCTCTCCCGTATCAGTGATGCTGTGTGCTGCTTATCGACGCTATACATTTCTTATTTACCAACACACTAGTCATTTTTACTGCCTGACTCCCGCATTGTAGAAGAGGAAAGTGGAATCATTATTTTATAAATTATTCTTCCCATTTCTTACCCGTGTACCCGTGGGTATTGTAAAAGACGACTAATAGATACAGAGAGACTAATATGCATACAACATCTATCCAAGAGAAGGAAAACTCGAAATATAATCCAATACCAACCCGTCTGACCAGCGTGGTAAACATAATGATATCTGATGTTGACGCGAGCACTACACTCTACGCACACTACATAAATGTCTGTCATAACGATGACTTGTTGGACGTGAGACACCTCAGTCCGCCCGTGACCATGAATGCTGTAAAGTGTTCGAAAAGTCGGGCAATCATACATCAAATACAGACGCGATATAATCCGTAAAATTAGTTTTATTTACAGCGTGGTAAAGTCGGTTAATTTCGTTCCCCTTGTGGTGGAGGCTCGAGCCCAGCAGTACGACTTATATGAGTTTTGATGATGATGATAATGATAAATTAAATTCTAGGGAGGAAATTACAGTGGCAAAGTTCATACGGTGAGAAAAATATATCCATTTCTTTTTAAATTACAAACAATATGATGTATTTATTTTTACTATTCATAAATACATATGGCATTGTGTTAAACATTAAAATAAACGTAATAAATGATAAACGTAATAGCAATCTTATAAGTAATGCCAAATAATAAATTTTAGAATACTAGATGACATTACCGAGTCATGAAAGATCGTATCTATTCTAATAAACAAATGGTAGACTATATACTTACCAGCCCTTATGTGAATATTAATGCAACAACACCGTCTACAAATGACTCCAGACAAAAATAAGTAATGAAGATTGTCTCAAATTACCACTCTTTGAATATATTCAGTTCTAGTTCAGTACTTGCTGCTTTATTTGTGTTGATTACTTAGCATTCATAATTTTATTGTAATCTTTTCTCCAACATGTTGAAAATTTTTAAATGCTGTGACGACAAGGTTGCGAATAGCAGTAAAATACGATTAAGAGCTTTAACAGAGACCTCAGTCAACTCCATCTGATGTACAACTTTTGCGATAAGTACTAAATAAGAGAACAAGTAATTGAGATAAGAGTAAGATGGTGATGATGATATAAAGTTTTAAGTTATACCTCTAATTATATACATGTGTAAAAATCGCATTCAATTTCACTCAGCAGTTTTTGCTTGGTACGTTTACAAACAGACAAAAATCTAAAAAATGTTTATTTTGGTTTGGAATTGCTCTAGTAAAAAGTGCTATTTCAATTTATCCTCAATAACTATCCAACCATAGCCTGTTAAAATTGTATTATATGTACCTATAGGTATATTAAATTTAGTATACATTATAATTTTGGTACCGTAAAAGAGGGCTAAGGGGTTAAATATACATATAGTACCTATGCAAGAGAAGGCAAACTCGAAACAAAACCCTGTAGCAACACGTCTGACCAACGTGGTATAGTAGGTCAATTCCTCTTTTATTGCAGAGAAGAGTCGGCATATATGAGCTAAAATGACGATGAATGAATCCAAAGAATATTTCTTCTTTTCTCTGACTCGTGGGTAGTGCAGTACCCGGACAAATAGCATAAAAAATACACTTAATCAAAACCATAAAAAGGTTTATACCAGTATAGAAAAATGAGACATAAATATGAAAGTCCACACACTTCACAACTATAACATACAACTGTATGTAGGACGTAAAAAATAAACATAATTATTCTATAACAGATTCCCCCAGCAAATTAAACATAAAAAAATAATATGATAACTTCCTACAACATTACGATTATACGGTCTACCTCCGGTCGTAAATTTGATCGGTGATTCGAATAATAATAAACCAGTCTGATCAAACTGAACACGCTCATTACATACCTCACTGTGTGATTAACCTACATGTTGATCAATGAAATATGCAGTTTTATTTTTGTCCAATGCAATATGTCTTAACAACAACATTACAGGCGTATGGGCTCGTTAGTGAATTAAAAAAAATATGAGATTGTTGTTTTGAATCACGACATTAACAGCCCGTGGGCGGTTAGAATATTTTTATATTGTAAACAATTTTATTTATTTATTTAACAATTTTATTTATTTTTTATTAATTTTAGTGTGATGACAGAGTAAGAATACTATTAGCTAAACTCTTTCTTGTGCGTGACTGTCGTAAAATCCGACTATGGAATTATTACATGTAGTTAAAAGGATAGATAGTGTAAAAAAAGAGAAGAAAAGCTCGAAATATAACCATACGCCATTCCATCTGACCGGCGTGGTATATTAGGGCAATTTTTTTCCTGAGAGGAGGCTCAAACCCAGCAGTGGAATGTTTATGAGCTCTGATGATGATAATGCTGAAATTTTAAACTATTATCTGGCTGCCCAAGAAGTTACGAAGTGTTTTGCTGCAGACGCGAGACCTACACATACAGATTATTATCATGAATTGGCTGGTCTATGATCCATAAATGATTAATATGAACCTATGATCCATAAAGAAAATCACACTACGTATGGTTATGATTTTTATTTCTTAATCACATTTTAGCAAATATTTTCGCTATAAGAGGATTTATGCCTTAAATTAGTTTTCATTATTATCCCTTATAGCATCTGCAGTATATGTTAGTATTGCACATTATCATAATCATCATCATAGCTCATACATGTCTAACTGCTGGGCTTGAGCCTTCTCCACATTAGGAAGGAAATGGACCTACTATACCATGCTGGTCAGACCGGTTGGTACAGGTTTTATTTCGAGTGTTCTTTTTCTTGCGTTGATTTTATCTGCAATAATATGGTGAATTGTTTTCTTACCCCATCGCCACACAGAAAACATTATTATCATCCTGTTCTTACTCCAATTACTTTAGGTCGACGCAATATGTACTCTCTTCTATGGCAAATAGTTTTAACAATGATTTTATGCCCGGCAACCTCTGCGACATCAATCTTCCTTAAGAAAGTAATTGTTGACCAAATGGCCCCAGATAGAGATAGCCCAAATTGGTGTAGAACTATTATTTGTCTAATGATATTCAAGAGTTATGTACGGATTAGTATTATTCGTAATCGTTACCACAGAACAGCCGCAAGTATTGTACATATGAGGAAAATTATGCTTTCAGTCTTTAATGGATAACAATGTTATCAACTATTTGTTAATATCGCGCCATATCTCAATAACCATTGTCGGAAGAAGAAACAAATATATATTTTTTTTGTATTAATCGGTAACAGATTAGGCAGTGATCAATTTATTTACAGTCTCTTTATTATTAAAGGCACACTTTGTACCTTGAAGATACTAGACTATCCTCTGGAGAAATATGAGGATAGTCACCTATCGTCCTTAGAGATAAAACTAAACATGAAATAAATTAAGAAAGATAATAACACCGCGTGCCTAAATCATTTTGATAATTTTATTTCGATCTTTCTTCTCATGTAGTGAATGTTATGTGCTTAAAATCTCTAATGGCTATTTATGATAACCGAGGTCATAATGTGACTCAGATTATTGTACTGCTACTCCATAACCACAGAGAGACTCTTATTACCTTCAAGTAAGTAAAGACATATTTGCCAGATTAAATGTAAAGGATGATTCGACCTGAATTTGTCAAGATATATGTACTTTCATATTTAACCGTCAAGCCGCTTTTATCAAATATCATCATCAGCACATCTTATATACCATGCTGGACAGAGAGGAAAATTTTAATTCTAAATTTTCTTCTCTTGCATAGATGTTATATGCATATTATATCCCTTAGTCGTATTTTACGACATCCATGGGTAGTATTTTTATTAGATAACATGTGCTATTCAAAACATTAGGATTGATTAATTTGTCGTCGTAAAGTCAGTAACCCACTGCCATCGTAAAAGGATTCAATAAAACCGCCCAAGTATTAAGAGACTGTTGTTAATCAAATTAGAAGACGTTTGACGTCATCCAGATTGTAATGTGTTTGGTATAAAATCCAATTTATTGGGTATGGAAGTAGAACATTCCAAGATATCACAAGTCCTAAGTTAAAAGCTTATGGTGATGAAATAAAAATTAAAATGTGATACCATACCATCCTCTCCTGTACGTGCCGTAAAATACAACTGAATTATATCCATTTCCATCAGCTAATTGACTTGGATAGTGATCAAACATAGGATTTCCTATACGGGGAGACTGCAATCGCCTCGCTTAACAGGTGATTTGACGATTGTGGATAGTGATATAAGATTCCTAGGTTAATGCTGCTGCCCATGCTCTTAGTGATGATCTCTGAAGCAGTTGGGAAGTTTTTACGACTTTCACGAGTAAATATTCTTCATCCTGCCCCCACAAGGGGGAGGCTAAATTAAGTAAACAAATAATGTGACGGCGAATAAACTTGAATGAAACGTACAAAAAATATACGTGTGATATAATATAAGCCAAACAAGGAGAGGGGCCCCTTTTTTTTTTGGGACTAATCCCACCACACATTCCCACCATTGTAACTCCTGTAAGCCAGGATCCACAATGGTCTCCATAAATGACACCGAGGTTTGACCCTCGGGCAGTCCCGGGATATGATTTTAATTGTCTTGGGACCCGCAACAAATTTAATTAGAAAAGATTAAAGAGAGTTGTTGAGAGTTGTTGATTAGAGGAGTTGGAAAGAGAGATTCCACTTCAGAGGGGCCCCTTATGGAAAAGGCTGGTTATCTATGCTCTATACTAATATTATAAAGAGGAAAGATTTGTTTGTTTGTATTGAATATGCTCCGAAACTACGGGACCGATTTAAAAAATTCTTTCACCAATGTAAAGCTATATATCAGGGAGTAACATAAGCTATATTTTATCCCGATATTCCCAAGGGAATAGGAACTACGTAGTTAAGGACTTAAGACGACGGAAACCGAAGCGAAGCAAGGGCAAATTGCTAGTAGAATATATATATTATGCAGAATGTGTATTTTATCCATTCTCCACTCTTGAAGAGCTCTATTGTAAAAATTTATAACAGATAATAAATTCTTCATTCCTTTTTTCGAACAATAATGTCATGGTTTTTGGTTTTTTTTTTTTTTTTTTTTTTTGTGGGTGGCCAGCGTTAACTTGTCGTCAGTGGTCGGCTCGACGGAATACTCCCATCATGGGGTACCCTCCCATCGACCGACGTCCCCCCCTCGGGGAGGACGTCGGTCTTTCCTCACGCGGTCGGCCTCTCGGCGGGTGACGGACTAATCCCCGGTCACGTCACCCGCGGCCTCGGCTAGGGCGACATGAGGCGCAGATAGTTGCGCCTGCGCCGCCCCAGTCGCCGGCGGCGGATCTCCTCATCGAGGCTGCGCTCCTCACGCAGACGATCCGCCGCCTCCTTCCGCGAGATCACCGTCTCGCAATAATGTCATGGTAAAGCATACTTTCAACCACTGCCTTTTAAACCACTCCAAATCTAGTGATTTAATATAAATTTTAATATATAGTGAGGTAGTACTCACTATGTATTAAATTTTATATTTTTATGATGGTCACGCCAAAATGCTAAATAACTAATTTGTATTTAATTTACACACATACCATCAAATAATGTTCAATTGAGAAAGTTAAATTTTAGCTGTATACCTCGTTGTTTGGTTTCGCTATTTGTTGGATCTCCACTCTAAGATACTTATAATGTGACAATTTCAAACGAGGGACAATTAGTTGTCGTCAATCATTTCATAATGGCATGCGCGGAAACTTAATGCAATTATTTCAAATCGTCTTTTTTTTTTTTTATTTAGCATTAAAATCCAGTGCTTAAGGTCACTCTTCGCAAAAACTACACTTAAACTATTCGAGGACGAAGCAACGTTTATTAAAAAAATCGCCCTGAAAGACTTATAACTTAGACCACACTCTTTACGACATGAAGTTTCCTTTCCTTTTATGAGTCGTAGGTGTGAACTATTTATGCCCAATCAAATTACAATGATGCCAGCACTTGCCCTGCTCGTATCTAAAGCAATTACTTTCTGCAAATTAGTGTCAATGTGTTGTCTGGTTAAGTAAACTTATAAATAATTACACTTTTAGTAAATTAACTTCAAGTGTTTTTTAAATTTTATATTGGAGGCTAATATTATCAGAAAGAAACGCATTCATTAAGTTGCTATTTAAGTATAAAATTTCAATATTACTCTCATAACCTTCCTTTTTATAATTTTTTTTTTTGGAGGTGGGTTACGATCGGCGCTCTCCTCGCTCCGCTCCGTCCAGGGCGACAGAGAGGCGTAAGCACGTACACCCGTAATCCACCCGTGACACATCGCCTTTGTCGTTGGGTCGATCATCGGAGCAGAGTGACTTATCGTCAGTGGTCGGCCCAACGGAATACCACTTGAGCAGTACCCTCTCCTCGACCGACGTCCCCCCCCTCGGGTAAGACGTCGGTCTTTCCTCGCGCGGTCGGCCTCTCGGCGGGTGACGGACTAATCCGCGTTCCTGATGCTGTCGAGCATCGCCCTGGCGATGGCCGGCAGCGTCAGATCAGCACCGATGATTGCGACGAGATAATTTTTACCCTAGGGATAAGCAGAGGTTGATACACTATCAGTTTCTATTGTAGATCTATAAATTTCTCTACTAGAATATTACTTCAAATGGTTTCGTACATTATTGTCCAACATTACAACATGTAATTTACTAATCTCACGTAATAGGAAACGAGACTATTGTCACGCACTGGATACAGTTCAGACTTAATATTCAACAACATCTTAGGCCACATACGTCCCACTGCTGGGCTGGAGCCTCCTGCCCAGTAGGAGGAAAGTTCACCGTTGAAGATTCTTAATATCTTCAAATAAGTAATAATATATTCGCCAGGTTAAATGTAAAATGATTCGACCTCAAATTGTCGAGTCATACATTTAACCGTCGACATGCTTTTATCAAATAGATAACATCTGGGTGCACGGCAGTGTCCCCGCCAACTTGAATCGACATTATTATCATCATTTTATTATCGTCATTAGTCCCCTCCACCCTCCTTCATAGTGTAAGGGAAATTGAGATACTTCACCACGCTGGTCAGACGGGTTGATATATTATTTCAATTCGAGTTTGCCAAATATAGCTTTATAAGCATACTAGCAACCCACCTTCGCCTTGGTTCGGTTTCAGTTGCCTTACCCGCGTTGGTCGCGTTCCCGTGAGAATACCGGGATAAAATACAGCCTATGTTACTCCACTTGTGAAAGAATTTTTGAAATCTGTTCGGTGGTTTCAGCGTGAAAGCGTTACAAATGAACAAACGAACTTATTTTCGCATTTATAATATTAATAAGGATTCTATCCTTTAGTAATCTTTTACAACACCCACATATAAGATCAGGGATGGCGAATCGTATTCTTATTCCATCAAAACACGAAAAATAAAATTTGCAAGTTTACATATAACACCAAATCAAAAATGGGTCATAAGGAAACTAGATATTGTCGTAGTTAACAGGATGTTTTCATCCAAACATTACTTAACAATAGTGACATGCGATCCACCGCTTTTAACCACATATGCGATCCTTTATCATATTCTATTATTATTGAATACGATGAAAGCAACCGCAACGAGACATTACTGTACCAGTGAATTTCATATTTATTGCTTATATGTAGACTAAACTTCAAACTTTAGCAATTAACAAAACTAAATGTTATGATACTCGCATACAGTGTGGATTAATACACTGTTATTGAATAATCATCATACAGTAGTACCCTAGACTTAGAAGTAGACTTACGCGATAGGCCGGGCCGAGCTTTAATCGCGTAAGTCGAATTCGCGTAAGTCGGCATATAATTTTGGTTATATTAAATGGACAATAAAAATGCTTATTTGGAATTAGTTTAAAATGACAATAAATTTCAAATAATATGGTTCAAATGTTAAATAAAAAATAAATAAAATTATATGAATAAAAAAATTTAACCTAAGGCCTGAGCGCTCGAAGAGAAAACCGCGTATCAAACCTAAGGCCTGAGCTTGAGCCTCCTCGAGGGCGGGTGGCTAGTATGTAATAAATATAAAACAAATTGTCTTACTTAGTTTCATCATTATCATTTCAGCCCATGCACGACCCACTGTTGGGTTCGGGCCTCCTCCTCTAAGGGAGGGAAATTGACCTACTGTACCACGCTGGTCAGTCGTGTTGGTATTAGGTTTTGTTTCGAGTTTTCCTTCTCTTGCATAGATATTATATGCATATTATGTCCCTTAGTCGTCTTTTACGACACCCAGAGGCAAGATAAAGGGCGAATTGTATTCTTACTCCATCACTACAGGGATAATCGGATAATGTCGTAATTTAACCAAATTTAATTATTGATTAATTACAGAACCGTAATTATTTATTTGTATCCGTTGATTTGTATAGAACATAGAATAGACATAAATTTGTCGATTGCTGTATTCCGATACTAAATTAAAACCATATTTCAACTAATTAGAATGAAATTAGAAGCAGCCGGTGATAAAAGCTGACAGATGAAATCGTCCGGGCAATATACGAAGTCGTAATTTAGGACTAATTCTCAAACGAAGTCGACAAGTAACATCTAGTGCTTATTTGTTAATTTATATGCACGAGCTTATACGTATATAACATTTGTCTTCTTCAGTAATTGAGGCTTAAAATAATATCAATTGAATTTGATGTCTATATATTTGTCCGTATCCGTGTGGTGACGGAGTAAGAATACTATTCACCACTCCCTATCTTGCCCGTGGATATCGTAAAAGACGATTATGGGATATAATATGCACATAACATCTGTGTAAGAGAAGGAAAACTCGAAATAAAACCCTATATCAACATGTCTGACCAGCATGGTATAGTAGGTCAAATTCCCTCCCATTGTGGAGAAGGCCCGAGCCCAACAGTGGGACGTATGTGGGCTGCAATGATGATGATGATGATGATGATATTTGTCCGTGTGGTGACGGAATTAGAATACAATTCACCACTCCCTACCTTGACCGTGGATGTCGTAAATGACGACGTCGTCGTCTCAGCTCATATGCATCCTACTGCTGAGCTCGAGCCTCTTCCCCAATAGGAGAGAAATTGACCTACTATACCATGCTGGTCAGACATATTGGTATAGAGTTTTATTTCGAGTTTCACCTCTCTTACATAGATATTATATGCATATTACATTCTTGAGTCGTCTTTTACGACATCCACGGGCACGATGGAGAGTCGTGTATTGTATTTTTATTCCATCACCACACGGCACTCTCTCTCCTCTAATCAGCATGGTATACTTAGAATAATAACGTATAGAAGTAGTGACGGTACTTAAACGATCAAAAACGTGAAGCCAAAAATACTACATGCGATTACATACGTACACACGCACGCCACTATACAATAGAGTTGCCTTGCGTGCGCAGTGGTTTTTTACACTACCTCATGAGCCGGCCTAGGAAGCCATTTCTGGCTGCAATTTAAATGTCTCAAATTTTATGCGCGAATAGAGCTTCTATGAGTTATTATTCTAAGATAGTAAATAAAAAATCATGTAAATGAGAAAAGCTCTTTTTGATTGAAAAGAACACAAACTGGCAGGCAAAAAGCCTTGCAATTATTCTCTAAAGAAATCTATTTCTGTCTCATGGCTTAATAGATTAGTAATAAATGTTCTAGAATTTAAACATTCAACTAGAACCTAATCTACCAGATTACAGTTTAAATGTAGGCTAAGATAGAGATTTAAAGTTCTTGAAACTTCATTGAATATAAACTGTATTAGCTATTTTGTTCGAGTAAATTATTTACATACGAGTATGCGTGAAGTTTTTCCCTCACTGAACTTGCAGCTTGCTATCTGAATCTGCATGGTACGTCCATTATTACTGAACACTCAGTACTTTGTACAATATTTCCTTTCATCTCGGCCCAGATACGTCCCACTGTTGGGCTCAGGCCGTCTATACTATGGAAGAGAAATTCACCACGCTGGTCAGACGTATTGGCATAGGATTTTATCGTATTTTCCTTCTCTTAATATCTCTTTATCAGTATAAATTTCTAACTAAAGTAACTATACAAAAAGCGTCTACGAACATCATCATCTTCATAGCAGCCCACATACGTCCCACTGTTGGGCTCGGGCCCCTTCCATAATGGGCGAGAATTCGACCTACTATACCATGCTGGTCAGACAAGATAGGGAATGGTGAATTGTATTTTTACTCCGTCACCACACGGAAAACATTCCTACATATTCTTTAAACAGATTTCTACATTTCCATATGTCTCGGTGTTATTTTATACAAACCATATCCAAACAATTTTAAAGTACATACCTACTGACGTCTGTTGAACATCAATCTGTAAAGAAAAACATAAGTTTAGTTTCGTTTAGCGTAATCTTCGAATTCACAACGTTTTAACGTTTCCTTGAATTTGTTTTCATCGTCATTCATCAATTTAGCTCATACACGTCCCACTGTTGGGCTCGAGCCTCCTGCACAAAAGGAGGAAAGTTGACTACTATAACGCGCTAGTCAGACGTGTTGGTATAGGGTTTCATGTCGAGTTTTCCTTCTCTTACATAAATGTTATCATATCCCTTAGTCGTCTTTTACGACATGTACGGGTAAGACAGGGAGTTGTAAATTGTATTCTTTCTCCGTCACCACATGGAAAACTCTCTTTTAATCTAACCTAAATGGCCACAACTTATTTTCATTAAAAACTCCAGAATTCTATTTCAAATTTTCAGAAAAAATCATTTATGTGTATATTGTGTCAATATTACGTAGACTGAAATAAATATCAAACAAGAACATAAGCTTGTACTACTAAGGTTGTACTTAAACTTCATCTTTGATGCTTATTAGCAAACCCCTCAAACTTTCATCGAACTAGTAAAGACTTAATAAATTTGAGCAGGCCTAGCGAAGCTTTTGTACTTATTTCCTCCTCTTACCTTCTTTCGTTTAAGTCCATTTTGTTGCTATTCTCTTTACCTCCTTACTTGATTAAAGTTAGGATTTAATTTTAGTACTTCCGAAATTTTATTTAAGCTACTGTTTATTCTTATTGTGAAGCCTTTTATCGTTTTATTTAATATACTATCATTAATTTTCAAAATTAAAACAATGCCATTATTCCTAACGTTCGTTACTATATGGATTGCCGTCTTTTAAAATAAAAACAAATAAAAAAGAATTTTTAACTCCTATAAATCATTTTTCTCCCTGTATAGACACTCGCCGTGAACACACTAGTTTCCGTGAGGTAGCGATTATGATATTATCCGCTTTTATGCCATTATTTCTCCATTACCTATGTCCAGTAGTGTATGTCGATAAACCGGTCAAAGACATCCGGTTGCTAGACTCCTTCATAACAAGACCTCACCTTACTATATCATGTTGATCATACGGAATGAAAGAAAAAATATTATTTATATGACAAACAGTTGCTAGGCACAAGTGTCAACTCAACAAAAACTTGCCTTATTATGTCATGCTAATTAAACGAAATGATAAAAAGAGATAACTTTACTTTGCCTTTTTCTGTTGTTATTTTAGCTTCTAAAATGCTTTAATCATCATCTCAACATTACTACCCATATACGTCCCACTATTGGGCTCGGACCAATGTGGGAGGAAATTTAACCTAACCGTTAGTCACATGTTTTGGTATAGGGTTTCATTTCGGCTTTTCCTTCATGGTTATGCACCAGTCTGCATCCTCCTTCCTACACGTTGGTTTGTGCTTTTATATATCCTTCTGCATTGTTATGTGTTTACTAAATGCCTTAATCGTCTTTTACGATACCCACGAGCAAGTTGAAGGGAATTATATTCTTTTTTCATAACCACAAGATGCTTTAGTCAACATATATCCCTAGGCAATGTAACATATTGGAATAAGAAAATATAAATATTTCTGATTCACATTATATATTAACACTATTCTTTATATGAAAGATGTAAGAATTCTTTTTATTTATTATGCATCTGAAGAAATTTATATCAATTTGCGATCTCAATGTCAATATTAAATTCACACACGCGAATCACATGGGAATTTGAAATATTAGTGTCATATATTGACTGCGCAGATGGCGGGCGTAGTGGGTAAGATACCGACTTACCATGCCAGTGTCTTGGGTTCGTATCCCATACAGGACAACACTTTGCGTGATCCACAAATTATTTTTCCAAGTCTGAATGTAGTTTGTCTCCGTTAGCTATAATGAAGTGCCCCGCAATTCAAGGATTATTTTCTCAGTGCAAAGTGGTTTCTTTCTAAAGGAAGTATTAATATTATTTCTCGAAAATGTTGTCCATCTTCATTACTAGATATAATTTTTTCTTCGCTTACGTTATAGTTTTAGGTTTGTCATCTTTCACAATAAAATTCTTTAAGCTACTTTTTAAAGTCTTACGCACACGTTGTTATAGATAAAGCGTATTTAATTCTTCTGTGTGGTGGAGTAAGAACACAATTTACCACCCAATATCTTACTCGTGCATGTCATGAAACACGATCTAGGGATTATAATATGCATACAACATTTATGCAAAGGAAGGAAAATTCTAATTAAAACTCTGTACGAACCGGTTTTACCAGTGTAATTTCGTAGGTCCCCCCGATTTCCCTCTTCTTCTGGAAGAAGCTCGACCCCAACTGTAGGACATACATGAGCTGAGACGATGATAATGATTTCATTCCCATTAATTAATTATTTTAACTGACAGACGTCTTCGCTCACAACTCTTTCAAAGGTTTTTTTATGTTAAGTTTGCACTTACTCTTCCTCTTTTTTTTTCCGGGGAGCTATGGTCAGCGCATACGCCATACATTCCGTCCGGGGTGACGAAAGGATGGCGTGAGACCCCATAACCCATCGTAATCTCTTTTCCTCCCCATTGGGCCGACCACTGGCACTGATACCTTGTCGTCCGTGGCCAGCCCGGCGGGATACCCTTTCTGGTACCCTCCCTTTCCAACGGCCCTCCCGGGATGCCGGTCGCCCTCGCGCAGTCCGCCTCACTGCGGGTGATGTACTAATCCCCGGGCCAATCACCGGTGGTTAGGGCGGCTTCAGGCGCGGGTACTCGTACCTACGCCGCCCGAGTCGCCGGCGGCGCACCGTGTCGCCCTAGAGGAGTTCCTCTCGCCGCCTCCTTCCATGAGATTATTGCCTCAAAGAAGGCGGCAACCGCGTCCCTGTTCCTGACGCTATCAAGCATCTTCCTAGCGATGGTCGGCAGCGTCAGGTCGGCACCGATGATTGCGACGAGTTCACGACGCTACTCTGCCCAGGCGGCACAAATCTCGAGCGTATGCTGCGCCGTGTCCTCGTCGCAATTGCAGTGGTGGCAGGATGGTGTGCTCTTCCTCCTAGCGACCGTATACAGGTACTTGCCGAAGCATCCATGCCCTGTTAAGACCTACACCAGTCGGAAGGAAAGCTCCCCGTGCCGCTGTTTTGCCACTGCATCGGCAACGGCCAGAAGGCCTCTACGGTCCAGACACCGTATCGAGGCCGCTCCAGCTGGACTGCCCAACGGGCAATGTCGGCGGGCGTCGACGCGCCAGGCGGTGAGCTTCCTCAAAGAGACCAACCACACCGCCCCCCGCTCGCACCCCCGACACCCGCCGATACAAATCGGCGAGCATTTCCGCCTCCACGTCCCACGGGGGAGTCCCGGCCAACAGGCACGCCGCCTCTGTCGCCACCGTGCGGTACCCGCCCTGATCGCCATGGCCCTCTGTGGTCGCCACAGAGTAGTCCAATGAATTACTATTAGCCAGACATCGATTCTCTGCGAGAGTGTGGTACTACCCCAGACTGACCTGCACGCGGCTGCTTCTGTGAACAGACAACTGTCGGTAGCGTGATCCTACCACATAAGACTAGTTTAGATGCGACATAGTCTCATGTTGATCTTTCTCAATCAGCTAGTACATTACATGCCAATGCACGCTTAAGATACCGACTTCGAAATATTTAAACGTAAAACACTTCTCATGTATTTGCCCTTATAATAAAATAACTTCTTAGAATGTAAATCACGGCAAACTTTTTATATACAAAAGTTTGAAGATTTTCTTTGTATTTTCTAATTTAATCAAAACAATGTTAAACCTATGAATAAAATTATTACAAGAAAAACAGATAAAGGACAGGTAAGGTACTTAAAAGATTGGTTTTTGATCATGAGTAAGATTATTTAATTTGTTCCTTTTAATTTTATTTAATTTAACAAGAGAAAGAAAACTCAATAAAAACTTATATTAAAATATTTAAAGATTTGATTGTATGTCGATCATTCGCCTACTGAGGAAGAAGACCCAAGCGCAATATTGAATTCAATTCTAAAAATATTAACTTTTCACTGCTCTGTATATAGTAGAAATGATTTGTGCAAGCAATCATCACTAAGAATATTTAGAAGAAACTTTATTTGTATGCCCTAATTTTGTATCGGTAAAAATATTTAAGCGTGTCACAGCCAACGTTACTCGAGGTTAGAAACAATACACGTTTGACACCATTCCTAAGAAAAAACATTGATGACAAGTATTTTTATTTTAATATTAGCTTTCAAGACTACCGTTGATTGATAAGTGAACCAGATTCCATTTGCTAGGGCTATATGTAGAACTAATTATATATCGATATACCATTCGATAAATCTTTGTGATAATGGAAAAATACATTATCATAGATTTTCTAGACTGAAAGATTAAGACTCTTCGTGTGGTGACGGAGTAAGAATACAATTCACCACCCCCTCTCATACCCGTGGGTGTCGTAAAAGACGACCAAGGAATATATTGCGCATATGACATCCATGCAAAGAGAGGGAAAACTCGAAACAAAACCCTATTCCAACTTTTCTTCTATAATGGAGGAGGCCCGAGCCCAGCAGTGGGACGTAAATGAGCCGAAACGATGATGCAAAGACTAAGACGCCTAACGGATATCGTTGATTTGCGAATATTGTATATTCAATTTGACATAATTTTGAATTACGTCGATATTCTCGCAAAACTGCGATATATCCAACTGGCCAACGTATGGTAGGCGAATTCCCCTCCTGTTGTAGGTGAGGTTCGAGTCCAATTGTGGATCGTATTTATATGGTGTAGGGTACCCCCTATTTTAGTGACATCATCATTTGAATTTCGCTTCTGAATTTATTTATTTAATATTTGTATCTTGGATCAAATAAAAAATGTTATATTGTTTTTTTAGATATTTTTCAAATTTGGATGATTTTGACAAATAAATGAGTGGTGTGAATAGTTACGTTCCATGCTGAATGAAGGTTCGAGACCCATGCAATACAGATATTTGTACTATCTACAAATAAGTGTTCTTAGTTTACGCGTAACTTGTGTCCGTTAATTGTATATGTTATAAATAAATAACTAATTTTAAATATTCTCTACTCGATTTTATTTATATAACTGGAAAATGTCTCTGAACTTTGGCAACCCTAACCCCATGACTTTGAACTTGTCTATGAGTAAATTCATCTGAACTTGGCCCTTTTAATATTCACGGTATTATTAAGTCGCCCTTTGGTTACAGTTATATTTTTAACAAGCCCCTTGTTCTACTAAGCTTATATTAAATTTTGAATTGCATTACGTCACAAATCTGACATGTAAATTTAAACTTCAGAAAGGCGGTAGCTACCGCCTTTCTGAAGTCTTTCAAAAATATTCGATTCTCAATTCGACTGTTTTTCTGGATTATAAGAGAATCGTTGAAATCTATTGAACAATATATATATTCAGAGGTAGTTCAGTCCAAATTTTAAAATTTTATCAAGATATGCCCATTCTTTTTTGCGTTATCCTACTAATATTATAAACGCGAAAGTTTGTATGTGAGTATGTAAGTGAGTATGTTTGTTGCTCTTTCACGTAAAAACTACAGAATAGATTTTGATGAAAGTTTCACAATAATACACCTTACATATCAGAATAACATATAGGTAATAAATATCTGGTTGACCGATCTTCGCTCGGAATATTTTTGTTGTATTTTTGTCGAATTTATTTAGATATATACTAATAAAAATAAAAATTAAATAATGAAAAAAATATAAATAAATACAAACGGAGAATAATAATAACACCGAGATTCGATCCGACGCTGTTTGAGTGCCAAAACAAAAAGCGAACTGGACAATTTCCCAACTGAGCTACCGTAACTCTTGACGTTGACAACGAAATTTGAATTCATATTCTTCATATATAGGTATATATATATATATATATATATATATATATACTGAATACTGAACGCAGACCATCGAGTGTTCATTCCTGTTCCTCGAGCATATTCGGAGGGACATTTACCTAGTGCCCAATAAAATACAATAGCCGTCACTCTCTGTCTCTCTTTCACACACGCAATAAGATTTTTTATATGAGGTCTAATAAAATAGAACAAAAAATATACCTAATCATTTTTCATAAACTTCGTTGTCTGTCACAAAAATATTTTTTTTTCTAAACGTTACGATAACATCTAGGAGGTATTATACCATATTGAAATAATGAATAATATGGCCAACTTTTGAAATTACTTGTCACTATGGTTACGGTACATTTTTTTACAGGATGGTGTGTTAAAGTCAAATGATTAACTTTTTCTTCGAAAAAATTAAGAAATGGCCATAACAAATGTATATTTTTTTTTATGTCATTGTAACATGTCTAGTTTTAATTGTACTTGTGGTCGATAGTGCAGTTATCTGCGCTTCCAACAAAACATCTGATGCCAAAACTAGCCTATTTGTCGTTATAGTACTTGAAAATATCGTACAAGGTCTGATTTTACACCGTTTTTAGTAATATGCTCATATAAAAAAAAGAGACGGATTTTTTTTTTATTTTTTTCATAGCTGTCATAAAGTCATTTATCACCCACTTTCCGTTGGGCGTTTACTTTAGGGACAACCTGTATGAAGAATTACTTGTTTAAAGATATAAGATTTATCCCGATATTCCCACGGGAAGGGGAACTATGCAGGTAAAACCGCAGTGCGCTGCTAGTCCTTAATAATTGGGCGGCGCAGGCGCAACTACCTGCGCCTCATGCCGCCCTAGCCGAGGCCGCGGGTGACGTGACCGGGGATTAGTCCGTCACCCGCCGAGTGGCCGACCGCGTGAGGAAAGACCGACGTCCTCCCCGAGGGGGGGACGTCGGTCGATGGGAGGGTACCCCACGTAGGGGGTATTCCGTCGGGCCGACCACTGATGACAAGTAAACCTGCTCCGGTGGTCGGCCCAACGACGAAGGCGAGGTGGTTTTCGGGTGGGTCGCGGGAGTTGCGTGCTTAAGCCCCTCTGTCGCCCCGGACGGAGTGGTGCGGAGGCGCGCCGACCGCAGCCCACCCACAAAAAAAAAAAGTCCTTAATAATTCATACTCCGTTCATCTCGACTTTATTGTTTTGAAATCGGTTTTTATTTGTTAACATTTTGTATTATTAAGAATTACATTATGTTCGTTTTTGAATTTTGATTGCCTGAGGTTTCATCACTTTTCGGTGTACTTACATAAGAACGAATGAACGAAATCAAAAATCACAAAGATACTTTTTTTACTAAATATTGGTTTTAATCATTTTTATGTTGTGCATTTGACTTTATCATCCTCAGAATTCACTTCTCCCACATATTCACTTGAGACTAAGCAGAATATAAAAAATATAAAGAACACAATTCATCACTCCCTATCTTGCCTGTAGACGAAATGAAACCCTATACCAACATGTCTGACCAGCATGGTATAGTAGGTGAAATTCCCTCCCATTGTGGAGGGGGCCCGAGCCCAACAGTGGGACGTATGTGGGCTGCGATGATGATGATGATGATGATGATGACATATATGTTTATATGCATGATACGAGATGGTTATAAGTGGCAGACTACTATATAGTGTCAAATTCGAAATTACGGAACTCTTTTTCCAACTTCTTCTCCACAACCAATATATTCTTCTCAACTCATAGCTCGCTATTAAATCATTGAAGAGAACAGGCTAGTTTTTAAATAATCTTAATACAATTGGTAAATGAATACTAATTTATAATAATAATTATTTTTTACTAAATTACGATTATTTTCTAGGAATTTAAAAATAGCTAAGTACCTTATCTTTTCTCGTCTATATTATAATACTAGCAATCCACCCTCGCTTCGCTTCGGTTATAGGTTATAGTCGTTTTACCCGCGAAGTTCCCGTTCCCGTGGGAATACCGGGATAAAATATAGCCTAGTTTACGCCCTGATATTATAGCTTTCCATTGGTGAAAGAATTTTTGAAATCGATCCAGCCGTTTTGAAGATTACCCGGAACAAACAGACAGACAGACAGACAGACAGACAAAAATTTTTAATTGCTATTTTAGGCATAGGTGTCGTGCAAATAACCGTGTGAGCATGAAAAAAGCCTATTATTTTGACATTACAAACAGACACTCCAATTTTATTTATTGGTATAGATTCTGAATGTCGTTATTTTATTCAATTATAGCTAAATATACTCTTTGTAAGAGATATTTCCTAAAAGAAAATAAAGATAATGTTATTTCAAGCTCCATATGAATAACGTCTCGAAATCCACATAAGTATTACTACAAAGCTTTATAAATAAATATAAAGTACGAATGCTTAGTAACATATTTTATTTAACGGATATCGAAATAAACATCATTCTAAAATAATTTCCATTTACATATTAGTTTTTTTTTTTACATTAAAACATCTATATTCTGTGTTTTATCTTAAAAAGAAAATAGCAGGTATAGGATAATGTCATGTGCTCTTTAAATTTTATTCAACATTTGTTTTATAGTATTACTAGCAACCCGCCCTCGCTTCGATTCGGCTTCAGTCGCCTTACCCGTGTAGTTGCCGTTCCCGTGAGAATACCGGGATAAAATATAGCCTATGTTACTCCCTGATATTATAGCTTTCCATTGGTGAAAGAATTTTTGAAATCGGTTCGGTGGTTTAAGTGTGAAAGCGTAACAAACAAACAAACTTACTTTTGCATTTGTAATATTAGTAAGGATATTGAATAAAATAGATGGTATTTTAAGTAATATAATACAGGAAAAAGCTGAAGTATTATGAATATGATATAATAGTGCTTTAGGTATTTTTTCATTATCATCATAGCTCATATACGTTCTTCCTACTGTTGGGCACGAGCCGAGCATGATCTAGATTTGGGCGTAATTTGACGTACTACATACCGTACTGGCCAGACTGTTTGACATAGGATTTTATTTCAAGATTTCCTTCCTGCATAGATGTTATCCGCATATTATAATCCTTTAGACGACGATTAATAGTCTTAATCTGTCATTACACGGAAAACACCACGCGGTTTTTTTATGTTCTGCCAAAACGGTTGTCAGCAAATGATCAATTGTAACGACTTGTCTTACTACCGGACTGTTCTAATGAATAATATACTCAATATAAAAAAGTAGTATATAATAATATAAGCTATTAAGAAAATTATACAAGATATAGACTATATTCAGATTCTTAAGCTAACAATGTTTTGGAAGACTTTGTATTATGAATAAACACTATTCAAAGAAATACCACAAAACAGTCATGTGGACCGCTGACAGATGTGAAAACAAAACTATAAACGATTAGTTGTGATTTCTAGATATTCATATTAATTATTTAAAATCTGAAGTTAGAATTTTTAATATCTTTCAAGTATTATATCTAAAGGCACAAATAAAGTGATACCGTTAATAGGTCACGCAATCATGTCATTTTTTTTTGAGACTAATCCCACAACACATTCCCACCATTGCAACTGTAAGCCAGGATCCACAATGGTCACCATAGATCACACCGAGGATTGACCCTCAGGCAGTCCCGGAAAATGATTTTAATTGTCTTGGGACCCGCAACAAATTTAATTAGAAAAAGTTAAACAGGAGAAGTTGGAAGAGATTGATTCCACTTCCCTCCTACGCAATGCGGGAGACATGAAGCAAAATTAACTAGTTAGTCAATAAATAAGAAGACGTGCACTTGCGATGCAGACGCGATCGTGTTAATAACGACTTACATGAATTTACTCCCAATTCAAACCTACCTTTTTTATGATAGGCTATGGTCTGGAGAACCCCGCCCAATCTCTTTAGGGCGTCGGATGAGCGGTGTACGGCTCTATAACCTACCCGTCGCCCTTGGGCTGACCACTAGTACCGATTCCTTGACATCCGTGGCTGGCCCAGGTGGATACCGTTCCCTTCGATGCCTGGTAATAAAACAGTGTTGCCGGGATGTCGCCTTCACACGATCGGTCTGCAGTTGACGGACTAATCCCCGATCCATCCACCCGCATCCAAACCTGTCTATAGATGTTTTCACTTCAAAGAATGAATTGTAAAAACATCGCAATGTAACAATGTAATGTATTAAATCTGACAACATTAATATAACCACCTAATTCAAACCATTAATCTGTTCTTAAAAAAAAAACCATTACAGATGTTCCCATCATTCCAATAATCAATAAATCAGTCTGAACTAACCGGGATTCATGTTTGAAATTAGAACAAGCTTTCATTTTTGGCCGCCATCACTATATTATTATTATTTATCTACTATATCGCTCGTAAAGATATTACTGTTCCATTTATAATGTTCCAACGCTCTTTTATTCTCGCGTTAAACGTTTTTATTCGAATGCCATTTCGGTATTCCAATGTATGTAATAAAATTTGTTACACAATCTAATAGTCTTGCAATGTGGTGTTTTAGTATTTGATTACATGAATAAACAAAATCATAGTCTTTATAATATGTATAAATCTTATGTTCGTATATTTGTAATTGAACTCCTAAACGGCTGAACCGATTTTGATGATTTTTTGTGGCTGTTCCGATGAATATGTGAATGGTTTAGATTAATAATTGAAACCGTTAGAAAGCGCTATAATGGATTTGAAGGAGAATTCCTTTTACTATTTTTTTTAGATTTGAGCAGAACGTCTGTTAGGTCAGCTAGTATGTTTAGTAGAAAATTAAGACCGATTTGATTTTGGCAATTAATTACTAATGTTGCCAGTATCAGAGCACTTTATTTTATTTATAAATTATATAAATAAATTCAAAGACCTTTGATTAAGCTTAGAATTGAATTTCTTGTCACAATGTGAGAAATTATATCTTAATTAAGTTTGGTGAGATATGGCGGCAATCCATTTTTATTTTCAAACATAAAAATCAAAACATCAAAAACTTTTCAGAAATAAATTAAGTAGAGATGGGAGTTTTTTTTGTTTTTATTGCAATATAACCTTCGTTTTTCATATTAAGGCTGACTGTGTGAGGACGACCCGCCGTGGACTCATCGGGGAGGAATGGTACCCGAAAGGGTAACCCGCCGAGCTAGCCACGGACATCGAGGACTCAGGTATTGGTGCTCGACCCAATAGCGAAGGGGGTGAAATAATGGGTTATGGGGCCGCGTGCCACTTTTTATTTGCCCTGGACGGAACGGACAGTCTGCAACAAGACCATACCCGATGAAAAAAAAAAGGTCAACGCTATACAACAACAGTACATAAAACCAATAACAGATGCATTAATTTTATTTATGGATATATACCATACGATATATAAATAAGTGAGCGAATACAGCGGCATAATATTACAAATTTATTATCCACGAGAGATGGAGTGCCCTTATTAATTCTTAATTGATAGCTTATCCGGTTAGTTGGTTATATTATGATAAATCTGAATGGCACAGATGGTTCCATTTTGGGTTGATTTAGGTGTGTGGGATAGAGAAAAATCGTAGTTGAAAGTTTCCAATATCTACAGTAATTCCAAGGTACGTACGACAAACGAAATTAGCTAAAACCTTTGAAATATCTTAAGATATTATTTGATGAGCCGCCCACGGTAGATCGTAGCAGTGGATGGCCCAATGGTGATGAGGAGGGAATACGGTAGGTTATGGGGCCGCAGGTCATTCATTTGTCTCCCCGGACAAATTGGTGTGGGTATACCCAGACCATAGCCCGCCAAAAAAAGAGTATTATTTCATCCTTCATCTTCAATATTTCAGCTCATATAAGTCCCACTGTTGGGATTGAGCCTTCTCCATAATAGAAAAAAATTAAAAACCTACTATACCACGCTGGTCAAACGTATTGGTATAGGGTTTCATTTTAAGTTTTCCATCTCTTGCATAGATGTTATATACGTATTGAATCCCTTAGTAATCTTTTACTATACCCACGAGTATGAAAGAGGAATGTTAAATTGTATTCTTCCTCCGATTCTACACGGAATGATATGGACGGACCGCTGCGCGGCTCTAATGAAGCTAAGGACAAGAAGATGATGTTGATAGAGGATTTGTGATCTATGTAACTGGTCCGAAAATAAATAATCGATGTTAACGCCGATCTAAGGCACTTAGAGTTAATGGAGTAGAATGAAGTGGGCGAGCCAATTGTGTTCGTTCATCCTTATACGACAGAACGTAAGCAAAAATGGCATAACCTACTATAAATGAGTACCCATTTAGTACCAGTCATTTCAAAGGGTACGTAATTGTAATATCTATTACGATTATTATCAAATCGAAAGGACAAGGCCTTCTAGTAGGAACCATTTTGAGAGGTTGACCATGTAATAAAGAAATTTATTCACCTACACGTTAGAGGTAGCTTCAAAGTTACGCTAATAACAAAAAAGTTAAGAAGTAACGCTTGATATGGTATAGACATTTAAAGAGACGGGATAAAATAATATTGTATGGAAAGTTGTATGAATTTTGATGATAATTTTGACAATGGATGAACTGCGTGAAGCGTGATATAGGAAGTGACCACAAATATGACGACGAAATTATTTGAGATCGACTTATTATATGTGAAAGGAGAGGCCATATTGCATCGATCCCAAATAATTTAGATAAAAGCAGGATAATGTTGATGCCAATTTGGACAATTATTATTTTTTCACTCGAGCGAACATATTAATATGAAATAACATTTATAATGGACAGCCAGCTAAAAGCTTTATGAAATTTAAATATTCTATTTTAAATAAATGTCTATTTATCCGTGTGGTGACGGAGTAAGTATACAATTCACCACTCTCTATCTTAGAACACTCCCCATTAAAGAGTTCATACGATTCTAATCTGACCGTAAGCTTGGGATCATCCATAATGTTAATCTCCTTTTGCGTCTATCTAATATGGTATTAACCCTATTCTCGTGGGGAGGCATTTGTCTATCTAATAATGGATAATGCTAGGCTATATATAAATAATTTAAAAATAAGCTACGAGAATTAATATTCTCGTAGTCTAAAGATAGGCAGCCCTAGTGCCAGTTAATTAACATCGGCGTACGTCGGAGAAAGCTTAGCTTCTAAAATCTTCAATATTATATATTCGAAGTAATTCAGCTTAAGATATCAGCCGAAACATTTTGATATAATATGAAACAGGAAGTATCTTAAGTCATGAGCATAAATGACTGTATCCTTGATAAAATGTCTGGATTAGAAAATTAAACGAATTGTTCTACCCAAATAAAATATTTCTCGTTGAAACACGAATGTAATATCTATCTTGCTGTAATATTTGTAGGTATTGCTTTTGTATTTTATGGACAAAAATGCTAGGAATTTTCTTTTTATGTTGTAGTTGTGAAACGGAGAGATCTCTTGGGTTCCATATCTTATGTAGATAGAAGTAGTTGTATGGAGATATTTAGCAATACAATCGCAAATCTAATTCAGTATTCTCGAATTCTATTGAGTTACACTCCAAAAAATTCAAGATAAAAAAATGTCCTTAGCAAGGACACGTATAACAATGTTTAAAACATGGCTATAGGTGTACTATATGAATCTTCGAAATAAAACATCTTCCCTTGTCTAGAATATTTTAACAGAGATCAGTACACACCACTATTGACCACTAACATAGTCCAGACAAGGGAAATTAGCCCACCTCATCAAACTGGGTCGGAACAGGTTTTTATATTGAGATTGCCTTTCCTTCAATTAATGTTATCTGCATCCCCACAGGGAATCAAAGAGTGGCTTTTTCCTTTCTACTCCGTCACCGCAGCGATTATAGCACACGGAGACATTATATAACAAATAGAAAAAATGTATAAGGTGATAAATGATTAATTTAGGCGACACATGACAGAAGTCTATTATTATTTTTTTAATTCAAGGAAGGATAGGACATAGATACTAGTTTCCTAGGATGAATCAATATACCTCATACCTCAAAAAATAAAAGAATATGGGATATAATAAATGTAGAATAGGATATAAGTCTTTCTACTCCTATGTGATGAGCTGCTTCCACAGCTTTGACTTGCAATTGTGTATAGAGCTTGTGTTAAGCGGTTCGGCTCCGCGGGTGATTAGACCGAGGAATAGTCTATTACCCGCGGAGAGGCTGGACGTGCAAAGGTAGCCTACGTACCCTCTTTGGTTACCCCGAACGAAAATAATCCAATATACACTTTTATACAACTTACTTAAAATACAAAGATTAATAATAAATATTAGTATTCACATCTAAAGGCACTACACTCCCTGACTTCGAACAACTTAAGAGGATCTTCTCATCCAACATACCTCAGTGTGTGAAAACACAGGTCTACTATCAGTGTGTATTACCAGTGATGATGGTACAAAGACTAAGAAAACGTGCTCGCTAAATGTAGACCTAATAACCAAACTCAAAAGTCCCTCAGCGTATTATGGGGCGGGTTATGCTCGGCATTTCTCTGTGAGATAGAATCTGTAATACGGCAATTTGTAGAACGGGTGTAACCAACATTACATGAAGAATTAGCACGCTGAAGTGGCAATTGACAGGCTACATTGCTCGACGAACCTACAACTGCTGGGGAAGAGAGGTTCTTTAGTGGGGAATACTCATCGGACGACGCAGTGTAGGATGCCCTCCCACTAAGTGGATCGACAAATTTGTGGTGGTCGTTGAATGCAGGCGGCACAGGAACGCACTCTATAGCGAAACTTGAGGGAGACCTACGTCCACGGCGATAAGCTGAATGATGATGAAAATAACATAATATACGATACACAATAAAAAGTCCAAGAATATAAAAAGCATCACCGTAATATTGTACACAAAAAAAAGTAATAATTATGTAAACGGGTTGACGGTGATGTGTAAATCCTCTAGACACTGGAATAAATATGCACCCACCCACGTGTACTTTTGTTTGTGAATCAGGGTTAATTACCACTTAAGCAACGGCATCATTTAATATGGTAAACAAAGCACTTGATAGAGGTTGTTAACTCTTCTGATAAGCAAGTTTGACATTTTCATTTTGCTGAATATTTTTGCATCTCATAACTTTCAATGATATATTCTTGAACACGAATTTATTTGGTGCAAACCACTTCACAATTTGTATCAAATTTTATATTCAGATAAATTTTCGCTTTATTAGATTGTTATTAGGTATATTTACAGGTGATTTGAGAAGTAAAAAAATACAAAATACGAATACTATAATTTTATGAAGCGATTGTATTATCAGTATTGCTTATTTTATATAGAAAAAAAAGTATGTCGAGCTTAACTCAGCTTTTATACATTTCAATGTTTATGAATTCCTAGGTATGTCGTAAGAGTGCCCCAGCAACTACGTCGTTTGTTGCTGGGGCATCGACAGGAATGATAGCTGAAAGGGTAGTCCGCCGGTCTGACCACAATTTATTTATTTATTAATCATTCAACTACTCACTACACTTACAGTCTCCCAAAACGTGTAGTGAGCCATTACAATTTTATAATTTAAATGTAAAATTAAAAGATAAAAAATACAAACAAAATTTTAAGAATAAAACAAATTTTGATGAAAAATATATCAACTTGTGGCTAGTGAGCAATCAGCGAGTTTAGCAATGCAATAGCACAGTATAGTCATCTATCAGTAATGTATCTCGGCCGTAACCTTGAATTAAATGCCTACATCCATGCGGTATATAAACATGTGATAGGGCTGCCCGCCCTTGTGTTTCCGTTTAGTTTTGTATATACTTTTCTTTTATATAAACAAATAAAATACTTTATGAATTGAATAGGAAGTGTTCAATAAGAATGCGTGTTGATTTTTGATTGGTAGTTTTAATTTAAAAAAAAACATGTTTATGTTTAAATAACAAAATCTAGTAACAGACAGACGGTGAAATTATTTTTTTCTAGTACTATTCATACACACAGTACAATAGACATCTGTTATTATTAATAATAAAATACCACGTCTTTACTTTGTATTATATAAACTAACAAAACAAAACACATTATGACTTTTAACACAAGCGTAACTACCGTAACATGATTCATGAACCTATAACTACCTATTTCACTCGTGTCAATCACTTTATTCACTTTATTTATTAATCCAGACAACTTTTTTTCGGGAGAATAAAGGAAATACTTATACATTAAAACGACACACATTATGTACCTATCTAATAGTAAGTAAAATTATTTTATAATAGGTAAGATTTCAGAGTTTGCAGGTAATCTAAAATAAAGTTATCTCTGGATTCGTTATTGACGAATTCATGCAACCAAAAACAGCATAATATACCCTACTTGTCATATTAAATATGTGTATAATTATGTATTTTAGTGAAAAATTCGCGCAGTTATTGTTAAAAAAACAACACACCGTTCGTTCATCACTGCAGCACAGTCGCGATTGTCTACATGCCGAGCGCATGCCGAGATCGAGGCGCGTGGGTATAGCTCGCGTTTCGTCCGTTTGTATGAAGTTGGATTACTGATTGATAATATTACCGTGGCAATAGTCTGACTAGTAGGTGCATATTGTGCAGTACACGTACGCACTTGTGGTGGAGCGAGCAAGCGGCGTGAACGAAGCCGTGTATATTGGTTTGGTGCTAATAGGGAACATTGCGATAATATATATGAATTTTCAATTTTATTATTAAATAATAAGTAATAATGTAATAATATAGCACACTTACGTCTTAATGCAAGAGTATCGAGACCTAACGCGCCGGATATAAAGAGGGATGGATATAAATATGGATAATAACCGAATAACTTTTTGTATAAAAAATCTGCAAAATTTACGTTGCACACGATGATTGAACAATCATCACGCTGTACTTGACCTCATGTGGGTCCCAGATTATGGAGTTATACTCCAACATACTACGAACGAAAGAAAAGTACAACGCAATAATGCTACTCTTACTTTGACATGAGGTTGATTGTCTCATCCCAAAGCTTAGAGACATGTAGCTTTGTATACAAATGTTTACGATATGCGTGTTAAATGTTAGACACGAGTCTAGTGTAGCGCCTAGGTCGCGGATTTGAGTGCCCCGCTCCAGCGGTACACCTGGTATTTCGTAATTGTATGTGCGTGGAGCACGTGAACGAGTAAACGATATGGTTTTACATTTGGCCGTATTGAACTCTAGGTGATTGCGCGCACCCCAAGCAACAACGCTATCGATGTCCCGCTGGAGCACTCCGCAGTCTTCCGTGTAATTTATGCCCAGAAACAGTTTCAGGTCATCTGCAAACATGAGATTTTCAAGTAATCGGTACCAATGGTCGGCCCAATGGCAATGGGGTAGGGAATACGGTGGGTTAACGTACCGTATGCTGCCCTTCCGTCGTCTCGGATGGATTGGGCTCGACGCTTCTAAACCCTACCTACCTGTCACAAAAACAGATGTCGCAAGAGCAGAGTAAGGTAAGTACAGTATGATAAAATTTATCTCTCCTATTAATTGATAGCAGGCTCCTATGCAGGTACTACTTTTTTATGAGAGGTTATGATTTGGTGACAGCCCGCCTAATCCGTCCGGGATGATGGAAGGCCCAAAACCTATAATATTTCTTCCGAATCACCATTAGGCTTACCACTGGTACCGATTTCTTAGTTTCCGTGGAAGTAGGTAGGTAGTTCCCCATACCTTTATATCTCAAAGGTTAAGGTGAGGTATAATTAATACACTAGTGTTACGTCATAATATTTGAGCCTATTGACCTTTTGGTCCTTCAAGTATGTATAACATCGTACTTCTTACTTGCTATTGAAAATTTTTTACTTGGTAAATCTTCAACTATCAATAGTTGATGATTTTCCAAGTAATTTTTTTTATTGCTGATAAAACTTCAAATTTCGGAAAAAAAAGATTTATTATACTCGGGATTGGAATCTAGAACTTTATAAAAGCCAGTAGAAAATTGGTATCACTGAACCCACGAAGCACTAAAAATTTGAGTAAGTTAATTGTACGTATAAAGAACAAGCACTATTAAGACGCTAACAATACTAGTATTTATTCCATGACTGCAATGCTGTCTTTAAAAAGCAATAAGTAAACACTAGACTGAAATAGGAAATTGTAACCACATTTCCTATACCTATAACTTTCTCACTGTTTTGACCTACTACGCCATGCTAATCACACGTGTTGATTTCAACACGACGTAGGCCCTCTTGTTCCATAGGCCCTTCATGGGACCTCCCATCGGCCTCTCGATCACCGTCAATTCGGTTGATATCAGCATCCAGGCCCATATGAAATATTTGGGTCTGGTGCTTGACCGGCATTGGTGGTTCCGGGAGCATTTCCGCAGGCTCGCTCCACGTCTCGTTGGCGCGGCGTCCGCCCTATCCTGGCTTATGCCGAATGTGGGCGAACCGAGCGCTACGTGATGATGGCTGTACGCGGGGGTCAACCGGTCGATGGCTCTGTACGGCGCACTGGTGTGGGCGGAGTCCCTGGCCATCCGACTCGGGGCTCTTCTATGGCGACCACAGAGATCCCTGGCGGTCAGGGCCATAAGCAGCTACCGCACGGTGTTGACGGAGGCAGCGTGCCTGTTGGCTGGTATTCCCCTGTGGGATCTGGAGGCGGAAATGCTCGCCGGTTTGTATTGGCGGGTGTCGGGGGTGCGAGCGGAGGGCGGTGTGGTCTCTTTTAGAGAGCTCACCACCTGGCGCGTCGATGTCCGCTGAGACGTCATTGCCCGTTGGGCAGGTTTTGACGGGGCATAGATGCTTCGCCAAATACTTGTACACGGTCGTCAGGAGGGAGAGTACACCGTCCTGCCACCACTGCGACTGCGACGAAGATACAGCGCAGCATATGCTCGAGGTTTGTGCCGCTTAGGCAGAGCAGCGTTGTGAACTCGTCACAATCATCGGTGCCGAGCTGACGCTGCCGACCATCCCCAGGGTGATGCTCGATAGCGTCAGGAATTGGGACGTGGTCGCAGCCTTCTGCGAGGCAGTAGTCTCGCGGAAGGAGGCGGCGGAGCACGTGCGCGGGGAGCGTCTCCTTGACGACGCCAACCGCCGCCAGTGACTGGGGCCACGTAGGCGCGATTACCTGCGCCTGATGCTGCCCTAGCCGAGGCCGCGGGTGACTGAACCGAAGAATAAGTCCGTCACCCGCCGAGACGACCGACGAACGACGTCCTCCCCAAGGGGGGGACGTCGGTCAAAGGGGGAGTACCCCTGAGGAGTACCTCAGGGCCGACCACTGACATTAAGTCACCCTACTATGGTGGTCGGTCCAACGACGAAGGCGACGTGTCACGGGTGGGTTACGGGTATGCGTGCTTACGCCCCTCTGTCGCCCCGGATGGAGTGGTGCGAGGAGAGCACCGACTGTAACCCATCCCAAAAAAAAGAAAAAGGGTTTTATTTCAAGTTTTACTTTTCTTGCGTAGAAGATATATGAATATATATCCCTTAGTCCTCTTTTACGATACCCATGTGTAGTGAATAGGGTAATGAATCCTATGCTTACTCTATCACCATATGGAAATACGTGCTAATGCATATTTATATTTTATGGCATGCTACTTACGACTTATGCTAAATTTTGGGTGTTTTTTTTTATAAAATTTTGCGTTTAATATCTAACAAGTTCTCTTTACTCAGTACTGTCTTTGTCACACTGTTTTTTAAATTCATATATACAAGTACACTTGGCTTACGCAAATCTCTCCTAAATTAGCATTTCATTGGGAATATGCATATACGAAATAAAATTAATTTACCAAAATCATATTAATTAAATAAAAAATGGAAAATTTGTTTATTTAAGTTCATACATTAGTATTTTGTAGTGTTATTTTTACTACCGATAATAGTTCAATTTAAAATTTAGCGTGTTTACTATAGTAGTAGTTTATTGATAAGAAATCTAGTTTTATTTTATCATCTCAGCTCTTATAAATTCCATTATTAGGTTCAGGCCTTCTCCATATTGAAGAGGAAATCGAGCTACTGCCCACAATGGTCAGAGGCATAAATATAAGTCTTATATTGTTAAACTTTTAAAATATATTAAATTAAAATTATATAAGTTCGGTAACCTAAATTATTTTACTTACTATTTTATAAATTAAAAACATTACTTTTCACTCTACCAACCACTCTACCACTCTATAAATTTGAATTGGAGTTTATTTGAGTAACACTGAATATTGCTTTTTAAAATCTTTCTAATTGAGAAGTAATTTTGAACGGACACTTTTACACTATTCAATTAAAATACGAAGATTAATAACAAAATATTAGTATACAAATCTAAAGACACTACATTCCCTGAGGTTAACGACACGCAACTAAAAATATACAAGCTATAGTATTCAGAATGATATTTTTAGATTTACAAAGTGTAAGTAAGCCAAATGATAACTATTTTTGCCTTTGTTAAAAGATCTAAGATTTCACTTTAGGAATTTTCAATATGAAGAAATAGTAAAAATGCGCAAATGGTAATACTCCTCAAAAATATCGAAAAATGCGTGTATAGTTAACGAACAAAGTGGAATGTGCCCACTTATCATTTTAAAAATGCCTCGCTCAAAAGCGTACGCATTTTGAATATGAAAAAAAAATTATTAAAAGTAGTTCACTTATCATATTTTTTTAATTTCCAAGCATATTAAGTACTCTTTAGCCACTAGCGCCTATTGCATACTGTACAGTAACACAAATTCACTATTCGCGCTTGCCAACCTCCTTTGAATACATTAACTTCTTAACAAACATCAAAGGTACTCTCTTTTTATATTTATTTTTCTTTTCTATCTAGTTAAATCTAGCAGTATGATCTAACTGCACCTAATAAGAGGTCTAGATCAGACAGAGTAAGAACAGAGGGACATCTTAGGCACCATAGCCCGCCGAATACTTTTTAAGCACAAACGAAACGGATGAACGTTTCGTTTGTGTTTTTGAACTTGGATTCAAGAACTTAGCAGAACAATTAGATAAGATATCATACAGACTACCTAACGAATACATTTTTATTGTGTGCTGTGATCAGCACACTAGCCGTGCGTTCCGTCCAGGATGACGGAAGGGCGAAGTACAACCCATAACCCAACGTATTGCTTCGCCTTCATATTTATATTATAGCACTGAGTTTCTTGTATCCCGGGACAACCCGGTGGTATGCCCTTTCGGGTAGCGGCCGTAACGACTGTATAGATAAGGAAAACCCAAAAGCAAAAGTCGCTACGTTAATTTTAACATCGTGATCATAACTTTAACTACATAAATTTTGTACATTATCCAGTAAACCTGCATCTACATATAAGAGGATTAATCTTCACAACCATAATAACGTACGTGAAATATTACATATCTCCGACAGATATTTGGTCTTAAACCGTCAAGAGTATCACACACCGCCAAAATACAAAGCTGCGAGCGTTAATTGCAAAGCCGCAAGCGATGCTGGGACGACGCATTATGATAAAGTAGACGAATTACGGTAGGAATTTTCGTTCTGCATATTGAAAGCTTAAAGAGGGTAATGGCATAATGTGATTTCGTGGATGCAGTTTTATAGTCTTAAATTCGTAATAATGCATTTTTTAATGTAGTTCTTTTGTAATTGTCGTATACTACAGTAAACGGTAAAATATTGCTGATTAAAGCTGCTGTTAATAAAAGATACAGCTGTACATCAAATTATTTAGTAGCTAAGATTATTCGAATGTGGAAATGAGATATAAATCCAGAACAAAAGAAAAAGAGAAATAAAGAACTTTGAGTAAATTTCTGCTTTAAAGTTTTATTTCTTTGATGCTTTGGCTAAATAGCTAATCCGAACATTTACCCAAAGCCATGTATTATTATGTGTATTGATATTTTTTATCTAATTTATCAATAACTAAACCATTAAGTTGTAAATTAATCAACACAATTATCTATGAGCTAGTTGAATAATGACTTTTTGGAATGATCTAATTAAAGATTGTCCTCATAAGGTATATTTTTGGTACTTTTTGAAAACATGAAACCTACATTTAGATTATTTTTTCTCTTCTTTCTTTTCGTAATATTCTTGCCGTAAGGTGGACGTTGTAAGAATACAACTCCATCTCAGTTCATACAAGAGGTGGGCCCGAGCCACAAAATACAATTCACCACTCCCTCTCTTGTCCACGGATATTGTATAAGACTGGGATATAATATGCACATAACATCCACGCAAGCAACGAAAACTCAAAATAAAACCCTATATCAACCTGTCTGACCAGCGTAGTATAATTAATATATTAACATCATTCTTATTGTGGACGAGGCTTGAAGCCAGTAGTGGGACGCATATGAGCTGAGAGGAAGATGATAAAAATTTACGGAGAGTCAATAAACAAAATGGAAAACTATAGACATGGCTCGCTCGAGTGCGAAGAGCAATAAATTTTCTCCAACAAAAAAAAACCTTAACAGTACTCAAACTTTGCTCGTAGTCGCAACAAATTAAAATCCTTTTGGGTCACGGGATGTTCTGAAAGCTTTTTCCAGTATAATGTAAGTGATCCCTTTACATACTTTTTATGTAACCTTTAAATACCGTCCTTTACTTTGTATGAGTAACGTTAACGTTTATTGTTCCACCGTAATATATATAGAAATGTAACAGACTTATTAGCCTCCATTAGAAGGCCTATATATTCACTAAAATGGGTAAAATACAATATGGGCCTTAGCAGCACCTAATATAGGGTCAGCTTTTCTTATATGCATATACAATTTCAAGATAGATAGATTGAGGATTGTCTGAGAAAATCCTTAAAAATTTTGTTCCTTAAATTATGGAGTGCAGTTGATCCTATAATTATATTGGCATTTTTTTTTTTTTTTTTTTTGTGGATTGGCTGCGGTCGGCGCGCCTCCGCACCACTCCGTCCGGGGCGACAGAGGAGCTTAAGCACGCAACTCCCGCAACCCACCCGAAAACCACCTCGCCTTCGTCATTGGGCCGATCACCGGAGCAGGTTTACTTGTCGTCAGTGGTCGGCCCGACGGAATACCCCCTACGCGGGGTACCCTCCCATCGACCGACGTCGCCCCCTCGGGGAGAACGTCGGTCTTTCCTCACGCGGTCGGCCTCTCGGCGGGTGACGGACTAATCCCCGGTCACGTATAATTATATTGGCATACGAAGTCTGCGATATGACTAATAAGTTAGTCAGTAGAATTACTTGTAACAAAATTCTAATAATATTTTTAGGCTAAAAGTACAAAAAACCTATGGGCAAATAATATATAATAGACCTATGCAACAGTGGGCAATAATTATCTTTTATGACGGATATAAATCAATCTGTGTATGTTCCCTATTTACCCCAAAAACTGCTAAGCCGATTTTGACAAAACTTGAAGTCTGATAAAGATTAGATTAATAAAAGTTTCTTTATATTTTTTAGTTTCATTATCAATAACAACTATGCTGTCAATCGCCTATCGTTTTCATAAGCTACACGAAATGGGCAGGGATAGCTAGTATTATATATTTTTTTACTGTAGGTATCTTCTGTTGTGACTTAAGTTATTCCTAACGCGTGAACAGATTTTAATGAAACCTTTTGGCGTATTTAAAAGGATACTTGAATATTTTAAATTCAAAATGGAATCCAGTAAATGGCAATGTGATCGAATTCAAAGAACTTTGTTTTTATTTTCTTAGATCACACCACATTATGTAACAACAGGTTCATATAGCGCTAAACTAATACTGATGCAATCGTTCATGCTTGCTCACAATATGATAACACTATCATCGTACCGTCATTCTGAGCATTTTCAAAAGATCACTGAGAAACTGCTAAATACATATTCAATGTTAAAAAGCTGTGTAACGATTTACTACTTTATTATTTGATTAATATCCAATTAATAATATTGTATTGATATTATTGTTTCATATCAGAAAACCATTTCAGGTTTATGGCATACAATAAATTTTCTCTTTCTACTATAACAAAAACAGATAGATTGGTTACATCGATCTTTATTTATAGGGGTTGGCCATGGTCGGCACACCCGCCGCCCGGCTGCGTACGAGGCGACGGAGGGGTGGCGCGCGGCCCCATGACCCACCCGTAGTACGTCGCCTTCATCGTTGTGCCAACCACCGGTGCAGAGTTCCTTGACTTCAGTGGTCAGCCTGACAGTATACCTCGGTCGCGGGATAGCCTCTCCTTTCGACGTTCCCCTTCAGGAGACGGCGGCCTCTCTGCGGATGACGGACTAAATCCCTGGTCCAGTCACCCGAAGCCTCGGCTAGGGGTGGCATCAGGCGCAGATAGCTTTACATCGACCTGGGCCAACGTCGTCTGATAAACTATTCCTAACTACGGTTGCATCTTACAGGCTAAATCCTATAGAACATCGTTATTATCCTGCTTTAGACTTCCTTCTATCGTAGATATAGCTATGCTAAAGTTTTAGCAATAGTTATATGACCAGCCAACTATCTGACATCTCGTTTTTGTTAATGTCATTGTTGAGTAAACGACATGAGATAGAATTACATTCATGTAAAGACCTTAGTCGTCTTTTACGACAACTCTGAGCTATGTAAGGGTCAGTAGTATGCATTTTTGATACCATAGCCATAGCTTCAAGCACTTCAACATCATAGCTTCAAGCTAAATCCTCTGGATGTTTTATTCTTTTTTTATAATTTTCTTTTAACGCAAACGTGGCAAACGAACAAACAGTGAACCTTTGCCAGGCTGCTCTCTACCGTAAAGAAAGTGAAGGGAGTGTAAATGGGTGCAATGAGGTCCGGTGATACAAAAGGTATTACCAAAACCCACCACACGCAAACACGCTCAGAAAATTAGGCTGCCGGCTCTCTCACTCACCAAAGGAAGCGCGGTAATAAATTGCTACTACTCAGACGTTGATTTGTCGCGAGAGTGTGGTACTATTGCGGACGGACCGACCCGCGGCTGTAAATAAACAAATGACAACAGTATGGTCCTATCACTACCACTAATAAGATGTATATATTAATAACTTTTTAGTGTCGCTTTTTCAGATCTTCTAATTACAATTCACAAAGCAAAGAAATAACTATTTGACCTTTTAACTAGCATTTAACTAATTTTAAAATATAAAATTTTTCATCGTAAAGCAAAAAAAGCAGTACATATTAATTCCATGAAATTTCCCTTTTAATTAACGTTTCCTTGAACCTCCGATTGCGCCCTTTTTCAATTCATTTCCTTCATAAATGTACGAAAAAACCTTGAATTAAACCAATACAGGGTTGTAGTGATATCCCCCAAGGCAATCAACAAATCAAGCGATTGCCAATGAAAAAATGTTTTTTTCATGCAAAGCTATTTCTGATTTAAGTTTATTGAAATGGTATTAGCAGTAATTTATTTTTTAAAACAATCCTGCGCGACGGAAGTTATCATTCTACTGCCTAGGACTTTAAAAACTTATAATTTAACGTGTAATGACGAAGTAGTAATACAATTCACCACCCCTTCTTTTCTCCGTAGGTGTAGTAAAAGTCGATTAAGGCAAATAATGTGCATACAATATCGATGCAAGAGAAGGAAAAGTCGAGAGAAAACCTATGCCAACACGTCTGACCAGCGTGGTATAAGATGTCAATTTTCCTCCTATAGTGAAGGAGGAGCCCAACAGTGGGAATAAGATGGTACCTAATCTAACGGATACAAATTACACTCAGGCTGAGAACAATGATTTATGGGTTATAATGATTTCTGATGTTTACGTATGTATTACACATCTATACCAATAAATAAAATTGGAGTGTTTGTTTGTAATGTCAAAACAATAGTCTTTTTTCATGCTCATACGGTTATTTGCACGACACCTATGCCTAAAATAGCAATTAAAAAATTTTTGTGTCTGTCTGTCTGTTTGTTCCGGGTAATCTTCAAAACGGCTGGACCGATTTCAAAAATTCTTTCACCAATGGAAAGCTATAATATCAGGGCGTAAACTAGGCTATATTTTATCCCGGTATTCCCACGGGAACGGGAACTACGCGGGTAAAACGACTATAACCTATAACCGAAGCGAAGCGAGGGCGGGTTGCTAGTTGTAAATAAAACTACTTTACGGACTTTATCGCGTTTGTATTTGATTTTTGATTGTCCGATGTTTCGAACACTTTGCAGTGTTCAGTCATCGTTATTACAGATTTATAGATACAGATTTATAATTATCTACCCGATACAGAAAATTAGTTATCAAATTTTGACCTACATTGTGGTACAAATTTATTGCCAGTATAAGAAGAAAATGATTCTATATGAAAAAACTATATTGTTTATGGTTAGTAATTACTAAACATTAAATTTGTAGTAATTATTGTGACAGTTTATTAATTTAAAAACCTAAAACGGCGGGCAATCAAAAACCTAATACGAATGCGATAAAATCCGTAAAGTAGTTTTATTTACAATTTATGGATTAGACAAGGTACTGTTCTGGTTGTTAAGAACCAACGATACGGGCATGATTGATCGGTAACTTAACCACTATGCTATCCGTGCAGTATAATTTAGTATAAATTAACGTAATTTCAAAATTCAATAGTTATTTTATACGCCATTTTGATATTATGTATAACTAGCAACCCGCCCTCGCTTCGCTTCGGTTTTAGTTGTTTTACCCGCGTAGTTCCCTTTCCTGTGGGAATACCGGGATAAAATATAGCCTAGTTTACGCCCTGATATTATAGCTTTCCATTGGTGAAAGAATTTTTGAAATCGGTCCAGCCGTTTTGAAGATTACCCGGAACAAACAGACAGACAGACAAAAATTTTTTAATCGCTATTTTAGGCATAGGTGTCGTGCAAATAACTATGTGAGCATGAAAAAAGCCTATTATTTTGACATTACAAACAGACACTCCAATTTTATTTATTGGTATAGATAAAATTAGTCATACTCTATTCATTCTGGTAGACGTGTACTTGTGACGTAGATCTTCTCGAGGTAGCTAAAATCGATATGATTGAAAAAAAAAGATGAAAGAATTTCATACATAAAATAATCTAAATTTAAAAAGGAATAGAAAAGGTTTCGCTGTTGCTACTTCTTTCTAAAATAATAGCGTTGGTTCTGCCAATATAAATTTGAAACATAATTATTAATATTGATTCATTGATTGGATTTGAATTTTTGTTAAATTTGTAATTAGAATTGGATTGGATTAAATGACGAGCATGGTATAGTATAAGTATAGGTCAGTCTCCCTTCCTCTGTGGAGGAGGTTTCAGCAGTGGGACGTATACGAGTTGTGATGATGACGATGATTGCTTTTTAAATAAAACTACTTTACGGATTTTATCGCATTTGTATTTGATTTTTGATTACCCGACGTTGTGAGACATCTTAGTCCACCCATGACCATGAACGCTGCAAAGTGTTCGAAACGTTAGGCAATCAAATACAACCGCGATAAAATCCGTAAAGTAGTTTTATTTAAAATGTGTAATACTCGCGTAAACATCAGAAATCATGATGATTGGTTTGTTAGCTATTTATATTAATTAACCGGAAATATTTTTGATTATATTTGATTTTGCCGCATTCCTTTTTCGTATGAGGACATAGTAAGAATGGAATTCGCAATCCCCTATCTTACCTGCGGCTGTCATAAGAGATGACTAAAGGATATATGCAATAACATATATACCAAAAAAGATAAACTCGAAATAAGACCTTATACCAAACTATATAATCGGCATGAAATCGGCACATCATCGTCATCATCATCACAGCTCATAGACGTCCCACTGTTGGGCTCGAGCCTCCTCCACGATGGGAGGGAAATTGACCTACTATACCACGCTGGTCAGACGTGTTGGTATAGGGTTTTATTTCGAGGTTTCTTTCTCTTGCGTAGATATTAAATGCATATTATATCACTTAGTCGTCTTTTACGACACCCACGGGCAAGATAGGGGGTGGTGAATTGTATTCTTACTTCGTCACCACACGGAGGGCACATATAGTAATTTAATTTTCCTTCTATTGAGGAGGAAGCTCAAGCGATCACCATCGCTTAGCAGTGAGACATATATGAGCTGAGATAATGATAATGATAAAAAAGTTAAATCAAAAAGATATTTCACTTTATGAGATATATTAATGTTTTTAAGAGACTCCTAAAATACGGTTATATTCAAATAAAATCCTATATAGCCTATATAGCTTCACATCCATTAGCGGCAGCAAAAAGCCTTGAACGCCTCTTTGCTATCAATTTAATTTAATTTTATAGCAGGAGCCATTTCGTGAAATATATTTCTTAAATATTTGATAGAGGACAATTTTAAATAAAATTTAATGATATGGATAATTATTATATTTTCTGGTAATGAGTTAATAAAACAATGTATAGTACTTACTTGCTTATCATATAAAGCATTCATTGTTCACCATATTGCATCCCTTAATCGTCTTTTACGACATTCACGGCTAAGAGAAGGGTTGCTGAATTTGATTCTTATTCCGTTACCACACGGGAATGGTTACCATAACATTTTTTTTTTAATTTACAGTCACGCCTTTAGCTGGGTTATAGAAAACCTTTTGTTATTTAAACTATATCCTAATATTAACAAAATATATTTATGAGAAGGCAGGGTAAGAATACAACGTACCAAATTCCCATTCCCACGGGTGTTGGAAAATACGACTAATCTTTCAGTAAAGACAGCTAATGAAGCAAAAAATTACTAATCCGTTATTTCTCTGTTACGTTAAGCGGGTAACTAAATAACACTAATGAAATCCAAGTTTTTTTTTTTATTGCAAACCGTGGCAAACGAGCAAACAGTACACCTGATGGTAAGCGTTGCTGCCGCTCATGGACCTTTACAAGGCCGTTGCCTACCGCGAAGAAAGCGAAGGGAGTGTGAATGCGTGCATTGAGGCTCGGTGATACCAAGGGCACCACCAAAACCCTCTACACGCAATCACCCTCAGAAAGTTGGGCTTCCGGCTCTCTCGCTCACCGAACGAAGCGCAGTAACAAATTGCTACTACTCAGACGTCGATTTTCTGCGAGAGCATGGTACTGCCCCGGACGGACCGGCCCGCGGCTGTAGACAGATAACTGTCGACAGTGTGGTCCTACCACTCCTAAAAGTGAACATAGTGAATTAGTATATGAAAGAGACTTTTATAGGAGATAATTCAAAAGCCTGCAAAATAGATCAGAAAGTCTTGTTTTAATATTATTAGTAGCTTTAATATACCAGTATAAAAATATAAGTATTTTAACACTTAGTATTATCTCAGCTCAAATAGATCCCACTTCTGAGCTGTCTCAGACGTTGATATTGTATTTTATTTCCAACATTCCTTCCCTCGTAATGATATTTTCTACTTATGTTCTTTTATCGTTTAATAAACACCCAAAAACAAAAATTATTGTGTGGTTTTATGAAACCACGGTAAAAGATATAATAAATATTTTTTTGGTAATACAAAATAAAGTGAAACTTTATTTTGTATTACCAAAAAATAGCAACATTTACATTAAACACTGATAAAAACAAACAAATAGCGTGCAGCACTGGCACAAATTAGTAATAGTCTATACACTACACGGTCAGCTGATGGGGACGCCGCCATATTGGCCTCGGCTGCTCTGTCGTGCGCCTTGTACTTTACCCCTACTCTGCAGCCGACCGTCACGCGACATGCAATACGACGAAAAAGTTTGAGCCTATGTAATAAAAGTTTTACTTTAAAAATCGTTTAATAAAAGTATATTTAACAATAAAATTTAACAATAGTATATTTATAAGACTACAAAACTTCAGGTGTGATGAAATAAATTAATAACGAGTAAAGCCTTTATTAACATAGACGTTACACAGTAAAGTAATTTAAATATTTGCAGAAGTAATGACCCTTTTTAATAGCTGTTTTATGTAAACGAAGATGAGTTTTAAATGATTGCATAACGTTTAATATTATTTAAAATATTTTAAGCTGTTGTTAAAAATTACTTGCGTATACCGGAAGACTTTTTAAAAATTATTTTATTATTCCCTGGGCACCTTAAGAATTTTCAGCATTTAAAGTATTCTGTCTTTTTTGGGTGGACGGAGTAAGAATACAATTCACCACCCCATTTCTTGCTCGTGACTATCGTAAAAGTCGACTTAAGGATATAATACGCAGATAACATATATGCAGGAGAAAAAAACTCGAAATAAAACACTATATCAACACGCCTGACCAGCATGGTATACTAAGTTAATATCTCTTCCATTACGGAGGAGTCCAAAGGTAGTACATATATGAGCTGACATGACGTCTTTCTACTAACATTATAAAAGTGAAAGTTTGTGAGGATGTGAGGTTGTTTATTGCTGTTTCACGCAAAAACTACCGAATGGATTTTGATGAAATTTCACAATATTACAGCTTATACACGGTGACATTTATGTCGTCTTACAAAAGCAGGTCTATTAAAGTATCCAGTATCTACTATTCATTCGTATAATTAAAAGGTTAAAAAATATTTACTAGAATATTTTTTAATAAAAATTATTATAAATAATTACTAATTAAAATAGTAAGGAAACAGCATGTAGCCAGTGCATAGGTACTCAACACAGCTGATGAACTATGTAGGTAATACGACCACTTGACCTCGGCGCCAATCGGGCATCGCAAAGCATACCTGTTAGGTATCTAGCGTAGGGAATTACGCTTTGTAAAAGCCGTCCACGTGGACTTCGTACCTATGATTGGCTAACGAAATTCCGCATGATTTTTTTTTTAAATTGTAAACTTGATAAACAGGTTGTTACAAAATATTAACTTTAATTTATTTTATTTTATAATTTTTTTATTACTACCACTATTGAACATTTAAATATGTTAGATATGTTTCTTTGGTCGGATACTTTATGGTTTTTTTTTTTTGTAAGACGATAAAAAGTCACCGTGTATATCAGAATCCTACTAATATTATAAACGCGAAAGTTTGTGAGTATGTGAGGATGTTTGTTGCTCTTTCACGCAAAAACGTGGATTTAGAAAAAAATGGATTTTAATGAAATTTCACAATAGTACAGCTTATAAATATATCAGAATAACACATAGGCTATAATTTATCGATATTTCCACGAGAAGGGGAACTATGCGGGTAAAACCGCAGGGCGCTGCTAGTTTTCAATATAAAATGTATGTAAAGCTTCATTTTGATTAGTTGAGTAGTTAAATCAGATTTGCAGTATGCAAATCGCGTTCATGATATTAATTGTGATTTAATTATGTAAAATGAAAACTGTGTATGATAGACAACTCTGGTTAATCTAATGAAAACATACCCAAGTTAGGGTGTCAGACAGGTGGCCATTCATAAAACTATTTCCAATATTTTTAACAATATGTCTGATGGAAAAGGAATATTGCGTGCATCCCAAGTAATTGTGATAAAAGCAGAATGATAAAGACTCGAGTTAGGACATAAATATTTTGCGCCTGATGCCGCCCTAGGCGAGGCCGCGGGTGACTGGACTGGGGAATTAGTCCGTCACCCGCCGAGAGGCCAACCGCGCGAGAAAAGACCGACGTCCTCCCCAATTTGGTGGTCAATGGGAGGGTACTCCTCAAGGTGTATGCCATCAGGCCGACCACTGATGACAAGTCACCCTGCTCCGGTGTTCGGTCCGACGACGTAGGCGACGTGTCACGGGTGGGTTACAGGTGTGCGTGCTTACGCCTCTCTGTCGCCCCGAACGGAGTGGAGCGAGGAGTGCGCCGACCGTAATCCTACCCCAAAAAAAGATATAAATATTTATATCTTAGTCCTCACAAATATACAATAAGAGGATTAGAAATCGCAGCTTGGCTCAGAATAATTTATGTTATAACCATTTATTTCAATTCCTAAAGAATCATTTTCCTTGTGGCGACAGAGAAACAATATATTCCATCACCCGCAGGTATCGTTTAGTACGACTGAGAGATATGATATGCATATAACAATTGTGCATAAAAAGAAAACCCTAAAATAAAGCCTTTCCCATCCGACCAGCGTGGTCAACTTTTTCGTGTTGTGATGGAGGCTTGAGGGCAGTGGGATTTGTGAAATCTGAAATGATGAGGATCTTTAAGAGAATTATTTGAGAAACCCACAAACAATCTCGCGCGGAAATCAAAACCTGTCACTCAATATGTATATTGCGTCGGCCCCATGATTTTTACTTCGTTATTGGGAGAGACCTAAATTAAGTTACAAATGGTATTGTAGCATTTATAAACATTATCATACAATATAAAAAATGTATTTCCAATTGATGGGATTTGCTAATTTAAACAATAAAGAAATTATCATATACGCGGTAAACTTTGTTTAATTAAAAATAACATGTTTTCTAATCATCATCATCATTTCAGCACATAAACTTCCCACTGTTGAGCTCAAGCATCCACCATAAAAGGAGGGAAATTGACCTACTATACCACTCTGGTCAGACGTGTTGCTATAGGGTTTTATTTCGAATTTTCCTTATCTTACATAAATGTTATATGCATGTTTAATCCTGTTGTCGTCTTTTACGACAGCCAGAGAGAGGGTGGTGAATTGTATTCTTACTCCATCATCACACGGAATATGTTTTCTAATATTCTCAAATAAATATTTCAAAGGAAAATATTCATATTCTTTCTAATCTCTAGATTATGTCTTATATATATCTTATACTAGCAACCCGCCCTCGCTTCGCTTCGGTTTCAGTCGCCTTACCCGCGTAATTTCCGTTCCCGTGGGAATACCAGGATAAAATATAGCTTATGTTACTCACTGATATTAAGCTTTCCATTAGTGAAGGAATTTTTGAAATCGGTTGGGTGGTTTAAGCATAAAAGCGTAACAAACAAACAAACTTACTTTCGCATTTATAATATTAGTAAGGATATAGTTTTTCAAAATTCTAATCTCAACATATTATTTTTGAAAATTGATTTTGTTATGTATTTATAAAATTTCTACCGTAATACTGTATCAATATTAATACATCAAGCTTTATTAGATTCGTGTGGTGACGGACTGGGGAATTAGTCCGTCACCCGCCGAGAGGCCAACCGCGCGAGAAAAGACCGACGTCCTCCCCAATTTGGTGGTCAATGGGAGGGTACTCCTCAAGGTGTATGCCATCAGGCCGACCACTGATGACAAGTCACCCTGCTCCGGTGTTCGGTCCGACGACGTAGGCGACGTGTCACGGGTGGGTTACAGGTGTGCGTGCTTACGCCTCTCTGTCGCCCCGAACGGAGTGGAGCGAGGAGTGCGCCGACCGTAATCCTACCCCAAAAAAAGATATAAATATTTATATCTTAGTCCTCACAAATATACAATAAGAGGATTAGAAATCGCAGCTTGGCTCAGAATAATTTATGTTATAACCATTTATTTCAATTCCTAAAGAATCATTTTCCTTGTGGCGACAGAGAAACAATATATTCCATCACCCGCAGGTATCGTTTAGTACGACTGAGAGATATGATATGCATATAACAATTGTGCATAAAAAGAAAACCCTAAAATAAAGCCTTTCCCATCCGACCAGCGTGGTCAACTTTTTCGTGTTGTGATGGAGGCTTGAGGGCAGTGGGATTTGTGAAATCTGAAATGATGAGGATCTTTAAGAGAATTATTTGAGAAACCCACAAACAATCTCGCGCGGAAATCAAAACCTGTCACTCAATATGTATATTGCGTCGGCCCCATGATTTTTACTTCGTTATTGGGAGAGACCTAAATTAAGTTACAAATGGTATTGTAGCATTTATAAACATTATCATACAATATAAAAAATGTATTTCCAATTGATGGGATTTGCTAATTTAAACAATAAAGAAATTATCATATACGCGGTAAACTTTGTTTAATTAAAAATAACATGTTTTCTAATCATCATCATCATTTCAGCACATAAACTTCCCACTGTTGAGCTCAAGCATCCACCATAAAAGGAGGGAAATTGACCTACTATACCACTCTGGTCAGACGTGTTGCTATAGGGTTTTATTTCGAATTTTCCTTATCTTACATAAATGTTATATGCATGTTTAATCCTGTTGTCGTCTTTTACGACAGCCAGAGAGAGGGTGGTGAATTGTATTCTTACTCCATCATCACACGGAATATGTTTTCTAATATTCTCAAATAAATATTTCAAAGGAAAATATTCATATTCTTTCTAATCTCTAGATTATGTCTTATATATATCTTATACTAGCAACCCGCCCTCGCTTCGCTTCGGTTTCAGTCGCCTTACCCGCGTAATTTCCGTTCCCGTGGGAATACCAGGATAAAATATAGCTTATGTTACTCACTGATATTAAGCTTTCCATTAGTGAAGGAATTTTTGAAATCGGTTGGGTGGTTTAAGCATAAAAGCGTAACAAACAAACAAACTTACTTTCGCATTTATAATATTAGTAAGGATATAGTTTTTCAAAATTCTAATCTCAACATATTATTTTTGAAAATTGATTTTGTTATGTATTTATAAAATTTCTACCGTAATACTGTATCAATATTAATACATCAAGCTTTATTAGATTCGTGTGGTGACGGAGTAAGAATACAATTCACCACCCCCTATCTTACCCGTAGGTGTCGTAAAAGACAGCTAAGAGATATAATATGCATATAACATACATGCAAGAGAAGGAAAACTCGTAATAAAACCCTATACCAACATGTCTGATATAGTGGTCAATTTCACTCCTATTGTGGAATGCTCGACCCAGCAGTGGAAATTAAATGAGCTGTGATGATGATGATCCTGATGATGATGAAACATTATTTAATTATCACCTGTAGTGAAAATAATTAATAATATATATTTACATAATTAATTTGGTAAAGGTTCTCTATAAAAAATAAAGCTCTAACTTACATTTTTAATCATTCATTTGGGAGTAATTTATTCACTTTAAATGCCCGAACAAACGTTATGCTTTTCACAAAAAAAAAACATAATTATTATAGAATAAGTAAATTACTACAATTTATAGCAAAAAACGTATAAGGCACCAAAGTATGCGTATTTCTAGTATGAATCATGTATTTGAAACTTTATGGTCAACGGTCACAATGTGAAAAAATAGTTCAATCGATTATACGAATTTTTATGCATGTTTGTATATGACATTCTCACATATAAGCAAACTCTTTTTTATTCAAAACTAGCTCACCCGGCGAACTTCGTACCGCCATAATTTTTTTCGTAAATATATTTTCTAAATTTCCGAAAATATGGTCTCTAATGGAAGAACCATTACAGATTTGTCGGGAAAGATTCGATCGTCTTGGTCGCGGCATTGTTAATTCAAAGAGAATACAAATTACTCATTATAGCTTTCTGACAAAATTATAATTATCAAAATTTTCAACCATACTTAACTATAGACAAAATTACGTTTAGCTGTCATTTGCGTTTTGTTATTAATATCAGGTTGACCGAGCTTCGCTCGGAGTATTTTTGTAGCATTTATTTAGATATATATTAATAAAAAATAAAAAAATAAATAATGAAAATTATAAAAAATTTCAAAAAGAGAATAATTAATTTAGTTTATTTATTTATTTACAATCAATTATAATACCTTTACAGGACATTTAACCTAATGCGATATTATAAGAGAAAAATATAAAATTAATAACGAGTTATATATAATAAGACAATAATATTACACAAATAATAAAATATAATATCAAAGTATAAATCATAATTTAATATTATATTTTACCAAATAACATTTAACTAAATAATAAATTAAGACATGTAATACAATATGACAATAAACAAATAATAAAATATAATATCAAAATATTAAAGATAATTTAACATTATATTTTATCAAATAATATTTAACGAAATAATAAATTAAGATATGTAATACAATGACAATAATATAAAACAATTAATAAAATATAATATCAAAATATTAATCATAATTTAATATTATGTTTTATTAATTATAAGCAACGCACTTATATACAACGTCTGAAAATTCCCGTAGACTGCAGTTGTAAATGTCCGCGGAATAATTAACTGTATAATAATAACACCGAGATTCGATCCGACGCCGTTTGTCGCCGATGTCAAAAATAAAACGAAACCTGACTACGTCGCCACTAAGCTATCGTAACTCATGACATTAATGGCAAAATTTGAATTCATATTCTTTTAAAATTTAATGTCATTATATTGTCTGCCAAAAACACTGACAAAACAACATTTTCTATACATAAAACCTAGCTAGATCGATTTTTTGCGCCCGAATCTTCTAGTATGCCAAGTTTCAACAAAATCGTTGGAGCCGTTTCCGATATCCTGAAAATATATATATTTACAAGAATTGCTCGTTTAAAGATATAAGATACATATTACGATTCATACTACGTTTCATAGTTACTTGTATTCTCTTTGACATTTTATGTCACGTCACACGGTAACGCGATCGAACGGGATAAAAGAGTTAATGGCGAAATCTTGTAAAAACATTAAAAAAGACAGGATTAAAAGTATCTTAAGTCTGTCTCCTGGTTCTAAGCCCACCAATTTTTAGCCAAATCGGTAAAGCTGATCTTGAGTTATAAATAATGTAACTAACACGACTTTCTTTTATATATATAGATAGACTAGCAACCCGCCCTCGCTTCGCTTCGGTTTCAGTCGTCTTTCCTGCGTAGTTCCCGTTCCCGTGGGAATACCGGGATAAAATATATATATAATAGCCTAGGTTACGCCCTGATAGCTTTATAGCTTTCCAATGGTGAAAGAATTTTTGAAATCGGTCCAACCGTTTTGAATATTACTCGGAACAAACAGACAGACAGACAGACAAAAAAAATATAAAGTGTATTTCAGACATATTTATAGTGCAAATAACCGCGTGAGCATGAAAAAAGCCCATTACTTTGACATGACAAACAAACACCCCAATTTTATTTATTGGTATAGATTTATTTTAAAATGATTCCATTTAAATCTCACACTCAAGTCTGAGAGATTCTGATAGATACTGACACCGATGTTAAAAGAAGGGTGTTATAAGTTTGACGTCGATGTCCGTCTGTCTGTGTATTTGTCTGTGGGATCGTAGCTCTCAAACGGATAGACCGATTTCGATGCGGTTTCTTTCATTTGAAAGCCAGTTGCTTTGCAATAGTTTTTAGCTGTGTTTGGTTAATTCCAGTAGAGAAAGGCTCGAGCTTACTCCAAAATAGGAGTGAAATTGACCACCATATCACGCTGATTAGACATGTATAGGGTTTTATTTCGAGGTTTTTCTCTTGCATGTATGTTGTATACATATTATATCTCTTAGGCGTCCTATCTTGTCCGTGGATGCTACATCCCAAACAGGGGGTGGTGAATTGTATTCTTACTCCGTCACCAAACGGCATTTTGCTAAATTTAATAAATATTAACTACAAAATTTACTGAGATTTTAATAACAACATTTTAACAAATTTAATGAAATTTATATCTGCAAAACCAATAGCTAAACTAAACAATTTTGAGTATTTATGATAATTTAAATTTGCTTTTGCTGTCCCAATATTTCGCATTCCTCTCGACATTCATATTCATAACAAGATTCATGATTTTCTCGTGACAATATATAAAAATAAACTTGTGTAAAGAATAAAAATCGTAACAACTTAGTGTATTGAAACAAGATTTCATGAACCAATTTGGTGACTATTAGATTGAAATTACCCCCATGATTATCAAAATAATCAAAATAATTCATAAGATGAATGACGATGAAAATTCATCAGCATGGGGCAGATGTTATTAATGCCATAAATCTTATATCTTGGCAACATTATTTAATTTTGACAGGGCTTTCAGCGTTATTTGAAATCATGTCAAACAAAATGCATACCGGACTTCACATATTACGAATACATAAATATACTTGAAGCAGGTTTTTAAACAAACTGTCGGCACCAATTTTGGTACGTAACGTACTTATAGAAATGGTGTATTTTAATTATTATTATATAATTTTAGTAGTATAGCCTTTATATTATTTACTTAGGTATAAAATTAACATGCTAATAATGAAGATAGAAGGTGAGAAAAAGAAAATGTTGACATTTTCTAAACCAATTTTCAAGAATACAAAAAGATCATCATCTTTTTACTCTATGTAAATTCTACTGTTGGGCTCAGCTCTTTCATATTGGGCGAGATATTGACCTATTATAACGCGCTGGTCAGAAGTGTTGACATAGGGTTTGATGTCAAGTTTTCCTTCTCTTGCATAGATGTTATCTGAATATCACATTAGCCGTCTTTTACGCAAGCTACGGACAAAAGAGGATGTGGTGAATTGTATTTTTAATCCATCATAACACGGAAAAAAACTGAAGTAAAATATATCATCATCATCAATCATCACAGCCCACTTACGTCCACTCTTGGGCTCGAGCTTCCTCCACAATAGGAGGGAATTCGACCTACTATACCATGCTGGTCAGACATGTTGGTATAGAAATGAAAATGAAATGAAATGAAAAATGAAATGAAAAATGAAATGAAAATGAAATGAAAAATGAAATGAAAAATGAAATGAAAAATGAAATGAAAAATGAAATGAAAAATGAAATGAAAAATGAAATGAAAATGAAATGAAAAATGAAATGAAAAATGAAATGAAAAATGAAATGAAAAATGAAATGAAAATGAAATGAAAAATGAAATGAAATGAGGGTTATATATAGGGTTTCTTTTCGAGATTTTCTTCTCTTGCACAGATGTTATGTGCATATTTTATCCCATAGTCGTCTCTTACGACATCCACAGAAAAGATAGGGAGTGGTGAATTGTATTCTTACTCCGTCACCACACGGAAAAATATTTATTTAATCCAAAAAACAACCTATTGGTTGATTTGAAATTTGTGCGAAGTTAGTCATTTGATTGTTAAGACTAAGTTCACTCCAGACGTTGAAAATCGTAGTGAGAAAAACAATTCTAGTAATTTTCGTCATTATTCTAAATATTTTTAGATTTGTAAGTTACATTGAAGTGCCCTTCGCTTATATATGACTTATTAAGAGATCAAAATATGGATAAATTACATTTTTTGGTTTTCTCTTTCAATATTAGTAAGACAAAATATAAGAAATATATATATAATTATCATGTTTGAAAAATTTAACACAAATAATTTGTTCCACATTGTTAAGTGGTTTGAACAGAACTGATCACCGTAGTAACCCTGTCAATTTATTTTCTTGCTTCTGTTAGAGAACAATGGGGCTTAATATTAATTTCAGGTCAAGTACCATTTAACACTTGAATGAGTAGGGTCGGTAATGGAGAAAATCTTCGGCAATGTAAACAGTGATTAGTGTTTCTTTGAACACGAAATTCTTCCGGTCCTTTACTGAGGTTGTTAATTGCTGTGAAAATTAAGGAAAAATAATCACAGACTGGGCAGTTTGCCGGGTATATTTAGCTTATTATGCAATATTGGTTATAGCGTGATGTTATAAGACCTATAGTCTTCCTCGATAAATGGGCTATTCAACACTAAAAAAGTTTTTAAATTCGACTATGACTAGTTCATAAATTAATCTCTTTATTAAAACGAATTGAAGAAAATACATTGGACGCTACTACTCTCATCTTAATACCTACATAGGATTATAAAAAAGTTAATATATGTCTCTTGGCGATAAAAGTATTTACATATTTATTTACCAACTAGCAACCCGCCCTCGCTTCGCTTCGGTTATAGGTTATAGTCGTTTTACCCGCGTAGTTCCCGTTCCCGTGGGAATACCGGGATAAAATATAGCCTAGTTTACGCCCTGATATTATAGCTTTCCATTGGTGAAAGAATTTTTGAAATCGGTCCAGCCGTTTTGAAGATTACCCGGAACAAACAGACAGACAGACAGACAAAAATTTTTTAATTGCTATTTTAGGCATAGGTGTCGTGCAAATAACCGTGTAAGCATGATAAAAGCCTATTATTTTGACATTACAAACAGACACTCCAATTTTATTTATTGGTATAGACTAGCAACCCGCCCTCGCTTCGCTTCGGTTATAGGTTATAGTCGTTTTACCCGCGTAGTTCCCGTTCCCGTGAGAATACCGGGATAAAATATAGCCTAATTTTTGAAATCGGTCCAGCCGTTTTGAAGATTACCCGGAACAAACAGACAGACAGAGAGACAAAAATTTTTTAATTGCTATTTTAGGCATAGGTGTCGTGCAAATAACCGTGTGAGCATGAAAAAAGCCTATTATTTTGACATTACAAATAGACACTCCAATTTTATTTATTGGTATAGATTAAATACCACGTCGGTCGATGGGAAGGTACCCCAATAGCCGACCACTGACGACAAGTTAACGCTGCTCCAGTGGTCGACCTAACGACGAAGGCGACGTGGTTTTTGGGTGGGTCGCGGGAGTTGCGTGCTTAAGCCCCTCTGTCGCCCCGGACGGAGTGGTGCGGAGGCGCGCCGACCGCGACCCACCCACAAAAAAAAAAATAGATTAAATACCAAATGAAATTTTAATTAGGTAAAGTTTCATAAAATTGCACTGTTATGATTATTTTGGAAAAGGCCATGAAGTATGTTAACGAATTTATTAATTTTTTTTTAAATTAATTTGAATTTAGACCAGTATGTTACTTTCCGTGTGGTTAGGTACAGAATAAAAATATAATTCACCGTCCACTCTCTTACCAGTCGATGTGCTAAAAACGATTAAGAAATTAAATATACATATAACATCTATGCAAGCAAAGCAAAAGTCGAAATAAAACCCTATACCATCACGTCTAGCGTGGTATAAATCGTGGGACCTTCTGCGAGGCAGTGATCTCGCAGAAGGCGGCGGGTCGCGCGTGCCAGGCGGCGCAGGCGCGATTACCTGCGCGTCATGCCGCCCTAGCCAAGGCCGCGGATGACGTGACCGGGGAATTAGTCCGTCACCCGCCGAGAGGCCGACCACGTGAGGAAAGACCAACGTCCTCCCCGAGGGGGGGTAGTCCGTCGGGCCGACCACTGATGACAAGTAACCCTGCTCCGGTGGTCGGCCCAACGACGAAGATGACGTGGTGTTCGGGTGGGTTGCGGGTGTGCGTGCTTATGCCCCTCTGTCACCCCGGATGGAGTGGTGCGAGGAGTGCGCCGACCGCAGCCCATCCCAAAAAAAAAAAGCCTAACCGTGGGACGTATATAAGCTTAAATGATGATGATGATGAACTAGCTTTACATATATAGCCTCAGTGTATAAATAATTTTACTTGAATATACTTAATTTTTTTTACATAAGATGGTTTTTAATATAACTTTCTCATCTGAACGCGTGACAAGGTTTCTTATACCTAATATCATATACTCCGAATTCGGTCTTAGCATTAGCTCTATTAAATTCAAATGAATATTTCTCAAATTTAATATGTTTATTACAAGTATAAAACTTGATAAATCTTCTATAGTATTTTACAATTTTTATACCAAATCTTGTAAGGTAATTCATAGTAATTACATCCCCTAAAATAGATTTGCCCTATTTCATTTGTTGAGAAATAATTTCTGACATTTGATTCCAATTGATGAACGAATACCTATTATAATTCTATTTCGGTATCATGAATGGCTCTTAATTGTAATTTAAAAATAATTTACCTTAACTACTCACAAAAATAATGATGTTTGCCGAACAAGTGGTTTTGTTTATCTGCGCGTTTATTTTTAATGAGCTGTGTAGAGGTATAACAAATTTGTATATAATAAACTTGTGTTTGAGCTTAACAGATCTAGTGAAGCCAGACTCAATATTCCAATAACGAGCAGAATCTTTGAATTACAAGGTCAAGAGTTGTATCAAAAATCTAACACGTAGCTTAAACTGTCCTCTTTTCTTCATCTATTTTTGTTTGACTAAAAAGCTACATAGTATATAATACATAACTAACAGCGTACCTTTGAAGTCAGACGTGAGACTGTAAATAAAATTTATTATTGTGTTTGTGGTTTGATTCTCATGTCGGATATTGGCTATCCGCAAAAGAGTTTCTCTGAGTTTGTATATAATATAAATTATATTATCAGTTAATTATAAATATATATATATATATCCTTACTAATATTATAAATGCGAAAATAAGTTTGTTTGTTTGTTTGATTGTTTGTTTATTTGTTTGTTTGTTACTCTTTCACGCTTAAACCACTGAACCGATTTCAAAAATTCTTTCACCAATGAAAAGCTAAAATATCAGGGAGTAATATAGGCTATATTGTATCCCGGTATTCCCACGGGAACGGGAACTATGCGAGTAAGGCGACTGAAACCGAAGCGAAGCGAGGGCGGGTTGCTAGTATATAATATATACAAACAAACAAATAAACAAACAAACAAACATACTTTCGCACTTATAATATTAGTAAGGATTTCTTGTGTATGTGTGTATGTCACTGAACTCCTCCTGAACGGCGGGACCGATGTTGATGAAATTTTTTGTGTGTATTCAAGGGGAGAATATATATATGTATCCGTGTGGTGACGGAATAAAAATACAATTCACCACTCCTAGACAAATTATTGTACTGTGCGTATAATATTTATGCAATAGAAGGAAAACTTGAAACAAAACCCTATACCAACACGTCTGACTAGCGTGGCAAATGTTACGTAAGATTTGGAATAAAATTTTATGCCACGTTCAGTGGGGTGTAATATTATAAACAAAGAAAGAAATACAAACAAGCTTGCACTTTTTTCTAATTACAATTGTGCAAGCACTGTTATTACAATCGTAAAGGAATGCTGACCACAGTAGAGTACTATTCAGTAAAGTGTTATTGCATATAAGCCGAGAATGTAGGGCTGTGTTATTTTAGTAATAACGTTTTATTGCTAAAAGCTATTTATTTTTAGCCACGTTTGGACGATCAGGAATAAAAATAGAACGGTATTGTATGGTAAGTATCAAAATAGTAATGATTTTATAAGGCAGTAATTTATAATGTGTATAACACTAAGTAATAACGAAGTGATTAAAATAGTAATGTTCAAGGCCGACGCCCGTGAGTTGGATTCATCATCATCTTGCTCTTATCCCAATTACTTGGGGTCGACGCAATATGTCATCTGTTTTGACATATTGCAAAAAGTTTCGGCAATGACTTTTATGACTGGCCGCCTGCCTGACGTCAACCCTCCTTGGGAATGTAATCGTTGACCCAAATGGTACCAGATGGAGTTGGTCCGGGTCAATCTAGGGCTCTTAGTCGTCTTTTACGACACCCACGAGCAAAGCAAGGGTTGGTAGTATTCGAAGCCGCTACCACACAGCATGATTGGATTGATTAAGTCAAATCATTTATTATGTACCTATGATATGCCATATAGTGACGGAGTAAGAATACAATTCACCAATACCTATCTTAACCATGGGTGTCGTAAGACGACTAAGGGATATAACATGCATAAAATATCTATGCAAGAGAAGCAAAACTCGAAATAAAACTCAATACCAACCTGTCTAACCAGCGTAGTATCTTATATCTTTAAACGAGCAATTCTTGTATATTTATATATATATATATATATATATATATATATTCAGGATCTCGGAAACGGCACCAACGATTTTGATGAAACTTGGCATACTCGAGGTTTCGAGGCCAAAAAATCGATCTAGCTAGGTATTATTTATAGAAAATGTTGTTTTGTCAGTGTTTTTAGCAAAACAATATAATGACATTAAATTTTAAAAGAATATGAATTCAAATTTTGCCGTCAATATCATGAGTTACAATAGCTCAGTTGGGAAATAGTGCAGTTTCCTTTTAGCATCGTTTTGGCATTCAAACGGCATCGAATCGAATCTCGGTGTTATTATTATTCTCTTTTTGTATTTTTTATATGTTTTTCATTATTTAATTTTTATTTTTTGTTAATATATATCTAAATAAATTTGACAAAAATACAACAAAAATATTCCGAGCGAAGCTCGGTCAACCAGATATTAGTAGGTTAATTGCATTATTATCTAGAAGGCTGTAGCCCAGAAGCCCAGTAGTGCCCTGAAATGATGAATGGTGATGATTATGTATAAACCCCAATTACGTATTGCCAATTTTAACACAATTCAATTAAATTAATCCAATAAACTAACATTGGATGAGAAGGCGACCGCTATTGAGAAGATCGGGCAAAAAACTCAGCGAACTAGTCTATTATTTCTATTATTCTTTTTCCTACTAATTATAAAATTGTATACAACATTAGTAGATATAATAAGATTCGTGATCTCGGTGTTATTTATGACACAAAATTACTATTCAATGATCAGATAGATGAGATTGTTAAGAAAGCCACGAAATCCTTAGGATTTGTGAAGAGAATTTCGACTTGTTTCAGGGAGATTAAAACTCTTAAAATACTTTATTGTACGTTTGTCAGGCGCATACTGGAATACGGTTCACAAATATGGAATCCTAGATATGATAAATACATATGATAAAGCGGGTTATTAAATATTTATGCTACCGCGCTAATATAACATTTAGATTTGCCGAATACTTACAACTATGTGCTAAATTTCACATTCTTCCACTGTCTAATAGACGTGAAATCTCAGATGTTACTTATATTTTAAAAATCATCCGTAACAATGTTGAAAGTCCCGAGCTTCTCTCTAAAATAAATTTTAATACTCCAGTCAAATCAACACGCCATCATACTCCATTAAGTTTAACCGTAGTACCTACTAAATACAGACAAAATAGTTTTTTGTGGCGAGCAGGAAGGACACTTAACGCAAAATGCAAAGGGCACGACGTTGACGTATTTAACACAAGCGAAGTAACAGTGAGATGATTGCTAAGCCAGGATTTTTTTAAGAACTATGTTTGTATGTAACCTACTTAATTGGATTAACAATTTATAGTGTCTACAGACTGTTTGTTAACTGTTTGTTTAAAACGTATCATATTAGCGGAGACCTGTAATTAGCGGTCTGATGTATAACAAGTATTTTAATATTATTGTTGTGCTGTTGGTCTTCCAAAAATAAATAAATAAATAAATGTCTTATAAATACTAGTCCAGTGTAATAGCCTTTGATCCACAAGATACGTAATATAATTCACATATATAATTTCAACGATTAAGGCTGGACCAAATTCCATCATGACTTAACATATCACTCCCATCATGATCATCATCTAAGCTCACATGCGTCCCACTGTTAGTTACTCCCTCCATAATTGGAGGGAAGTTTATCTACTATATCACAATGATCGTTTAGCATTTTATTTCACGTTTGCCCTTTCTTTCATAGTTATACTACGCATCGGAAAGAAAACATCATAAAAAATTTTAAAATTATATTTAAAAAATTGCGTTGTGATATTAATGATAAAGTTAAGTACATCTATATCAATAAATAAAATTGGAGTGTCTGTTTGTAATGTCAAAATAATAGGCTTTTTTCATGCTCACACGGTTATTTGCACTCACTATACATATTATATTTTTTTATCTGTCTGTCTGTCTGTCTGTTTGTTCCGGGTAATCTTCAAAACGGCTGAACCGACTTCAAAAATTCTTTCACCAATGAAAAGGTATAATATTAGGGCATAAACTAGGCTATATTTTATCCCGGTATTCCCACGGGAACGGGAACTATTCAGGCAAGACGACTGAAACCGAAGTGAAGCAAGGGCATGTTGCTAGTTTATTAATAAGTATTGTCTTCTTATTCGTGCGTTTGCATGTCGTTCCCACAGAGTATCTAAATTGTCATAGATTAATAATTGAGTGTAAATATGGCCAACTTTAGTCAGTGACGACAATCGACTATAACATGAAAATGTATTTACAAATCTATATATATAAAAGGAGAAGCTGACTGACATATCAACACAGCGCCTATACTATAAGAGATAGAAATTTGAAATTTTACGCAGAGGTTCCTTTTATAACCTATGGGAGCACTAAGACAGGATTTTTGAAAATTCATCCCCTAAGGGGGTAAAATGGGAGTGCAAGTTTAGTATGAAACTTTGCCGTTTCTGAAGTTATTTGAATAAAATTCAGTATGAAGGTTCTTCATTAAAAGTTATGAAACACATCATCCCTTAAGGGGGTAAAAAGGGGTTTGCAAATTTACTATGCAAGCCCTCTGATTTTCAAAATTATTTCAACCATTATCACACATGGCTTTTACGCGAACGAAGTCGCGGGCAAGAGCTAGTGTAATTATATAGTAGAGAAATTTAAAACAAGTATATTCAATAAAAAAAACCAACAGATGTTATAAGCATTGCAAGATGTATTTTACGATACCCAAGGGTAAGAAAGAGAGTTGTAAATTGTAATTAATTATCATTCATCATCATCATCTCAGCCCATATACGTCCCACTGTTGGACTCGGGCCTCCTCCATAATGGAAGGGTAATTGACCCACTATACCACGCTGGTCAGACGTGTTGGTATAGGGTTTTATTTCGAGTTTTCCTTCTCTCGCATAGATGTTATATGCATTTTATATCCCTTAGTCGTCTCGTACGATCACCCACGGGTAAGTTAGGGGGTGGTGAATTGTATTCTTACTCCGTCACCACACGGTAATTATCATTACCACATCGAAAATGATTAATAAATAAAATAATGAAAAAAGTTAATTAATTTTGCAAAATCACTTCTTTGTAGAGCACTAACACACTCTGTTCTGTTGATATAAACAAAATGACCCTCATCGTTCATATTTCTTTTTCGCAAGTTGATTAATTGACAAAAAAATTGTAGGGTACATTGCCCTTAAACTCGAAATATATAGTTACATAATATGTCAATGTTAAATAACCAACAAACTTTTAACTTGACCGAAGTATCTTGGTAATAAATTACAAATAAAAGTTCATAAAAACAAGTGCTAAGTGAAGGTTACTTGCTTATAAAATTTTTATTGCTTTTTTTTAGTATAACAAAAAATATAATTACAGTATATTGCGTCTTATAAGGGTACTTGGTTTTAAATTGTAAAACAATTAAAAATTATCAATATTGCGTACATTTAGGTATTATAGGTATAGATATCGTATATTATACATGGTGTATCAGGTTATGGGGCAACTGTTCGAGTATGTTGTAGCTTAATGGTCATAGATCGTAATTAGAATGTACATTACACAAAAAACAATAAAACATAAAAGTTATAGTGATTTCAAAAAAATGTGTCTAAGAGTCTATGCCTTAAATGTTACGTATTATGTAGGCATGTACAGACAGAATACATGTAGGCATGTAAAGCTTCGACAGTATAAATTCATTCATTCATACCTAGAATTGCGCAAACGTCCAATGACAGTATAGATTTGTACCTACGAGCGGCGAGCGGTCAACGGTCATAGGCCGATCAGCTGTTTTAAAGCGAAGTTTGTTTTGCTTATGTGAATGTAATCATTGATTTATTCAATTTCTAAAGAACATTTAACAAAGTATGAATATGTAGCGTATTAAGTATCATTGACTTTATACATTTCAATCAGATTTACTCGAAAAAGCGATGACAAAATTGAAAACTTTACATGTCTCTAATTCCTTAACGAAAAGATATTTTTTGTTCAAATTCATGGGTTCCTACCACCATTGCCTAGCTCCCGTTTCACCAGTTGCCCCATAACCTGATACAACCTGTATATTTCTAATATAGATTTTTTTTTGCGTGGTGACGGAGTAAGAAAATAATTCACCACCCCTTTCTATCACGTGGGTGTCGTAAAGGACAACTAATGGAAATAAAACTCTGTACCAACTCGTCCATCAAGCGTGGTATAGTAGGTCAATCGCCCTCCCATTACAGTTATATATATTTTATTATTGAGTTTGAGTCTACTCCAAATAGGAGAGAAAAGAAACTTATTTATAATCCAAATTTATATAAGACTTTTTTCAAGCTTTACCTGTCTCGGAAAAGGGACAGTAAATATCAAGTTTTTCTTTATTGAAACCAATACCACTACACATTCCACCAGTCCTACCAGGCTTCTACGATTACTGGCGAATTACAAATTTGCCCTAACTTCCGGCACCATCACGTTAGTACGGCACTAGGTTTTTCGACATTTACTTTTAATCATCTATAAGCTATAAAAAATTCGTAGATTAATAATTACTTGTACCTGGGAAAAATCCATTTACTTCACGTACTCCCCTGTACCGCTCAAAAATGACTGCATAGCGCTCAGAGTTATTTTATGATATGGTAACAGCCTTCTAGGCGTTATTCACGTTGATTCATTTCAGAGGTTAATTTCTTCCATGGCCTTGTAGTCTATTAGAAAGTGTTCGAAGCTATCTATGTGCTTACATCTTTTACTCGTCATTTACGACATGAACTTAAAACGAAGACGTTATAAATCATATTCTAACACTCTTACAACAAACCTTACCCGGGCGACAAAAGTCTACCTACATCACCCTTTGGATGCTTTTAATATGCTTTTAATATTATTAAAAGTATATTAAAAGGACTTATTATTTAAACTAATGCTCAATGGCAAACCCTAATATTGCCCGAACTAACAGATCATAATCCTATACTTCTTTATATAAACGGAACTAATGTCAACCATTCGAACCAAAATATTACAACTACTAAGTTAAACTATAATTCTGTGATTGAGAAACTCTCTCAGGTGGATTGGTCTTACTACTATACCTTAAACGATGTGAATTTAGCTACGGATACATTAGTCAATATATTGCAAAATGCCATACGCAGCTGTACCGAGGTATCATTTGTATCTAAAAAGAAAGTGCCACTTAAACCATGGATTACGACAGGTGTCGTTCGTTCCATCCGCAAGAGAGATAAGCTATACAAACAAACAAAAAAATTCCCAAACAATCAGCAGATACATTTAGCCTATAAAAATTATAAAAATACATGCAATAAAATAATTAAATATCTAAAGGTCCGCTTCTATCAATCAAAGTTGGAAAAAAATAATGGTAATATTAAAAAAACCTGGAGCATTATTAAAGACATCTCCAATATTAATAAATCACACCAATCTCCAACAGAGTTGTTAACAATTAGTGAAACGCCGCTCATGTCTCTAAATAAAGTAAATAATTACTTTACGAACATCGGTAGTGAATTGGCCGATGCGACGCTGCGTAAGCTCAATAAGACTGAGGCTCAATTAGCTAATAAGGTACATAAGCATTCCATACATGCCCCCCTGGCTTCAATGTCATTTACACCTACTGACTCGAAAGAAATAGAGGATATTATAACATCAATGAAGAGCAGTAGTAATTCAGGGTATGATAAAATTACGAACAAACTAATTAAGGGAGCAAGAAGTACCTTAATAGCACCAATTACCCACCTTTGTAACCTTAGCCTTAGCCATGGTACTTTTCCACAAGCGTTTAAAACCGCGGTTATTTCTCCAATACACAAGGCAGATGACAAGCATGCAGTATCTAATTACAGACCAATTTCACTTCTTCCCTGCCTTTCTAAGATCTTGGAGAAGGTGGTTAATAAAAAAGCTAGCGGCTAGTAAAATATATGGAACAGAGCAAATTCATTTCGCAGTATCAATTTGGATTTCGGGAAGGCTTATCCACTAATGATGCTATCCTGAAGTTGTTATCAACAACAACAAGGCACCTTGACGCGGGCGATAAGGTAATCGGTACCTTTTTAGATTTAAAAAAGACCTTTGATACCGTGTCTGTTCCAATATTGATATCGAAGCTAGAAACTGTGTTTGGCGTAAGAGGCCATGTACTCAAATGGTTCCAAGAATACTTAACAGGCAGAGAGCAGCGAGTAAGAGTAGGCAAACATATCAGCGACGCAGCGGCCTGCAGTTTTGGTGTTACGCAGGGCAGCACCCTTGGCCCAACCCTTTTCTTAACTTATATAAATGACCTCGCAAGAACAATCCTAGATGATGCAGAAATCATAATGTTTGCCGATGACATTGTTATTCTATTCCATGGTCGAACATGGGAACAGGTACAAAAAGCTACTGAATGTGGTCTTGCTAGAGTGACTTGTTGGATTGACACTAATCTCCTTACGTTAAATTCCGAGAAATCCAAATACATGTGCTTTAATAAAACTAACATATCTCGACCTCGACCGGATTTTCATATTAGAATCCATACATTTCCATGCAACCAACAATATAATTGTAATACTCATCTTCATTGCGATTGTGATACCTTAACGAAAGTTAACAGCTTAAGATATTTGGGTGTTGTAGTGGATGATCACCTACGTTGGGACGCACATATTTCCAACGTGAATACCCGCTTAAGGAAAACGATCTACATTTTTAAACAATTAAGAGCTATTGCACCTTTAAAATTGTTGATACAAATATATAAGGCACTATGTGAATGTGTGATTAGCTACTGCATATGTTCATGGGGCGGTGCGTCTAAAACAGTCATCATAGAACTTGAGCGAGCTCAACGTGCCATTCTCAAAGTCCTCCTGAGTTTGCCATATAGGTACCCTACAACTGATGTTTACAAGCATAGCAAAGTATTTACAATACGCCAAATGTACATATATCAGATCCTACGTAGATACTACAGGGTCACTATCCCACAGTTGCCGAAAGTTGGTAAGCGACGATATCGATGTCCAGTTCCATCTGCAAAATCTAGCTTTGCACAGCGGTACTATGAGTATAGGGCCCCACAAATTTACAATAAAATTTATTCCGTTGGTATGCAGAACCTTAGCAATTACAATTTTAAAAAATATATACAAACTTTTCTCGGTAATATAGATTATAACAAAGTTGAATCACTTCTCAACATCTATTTTGCTTGATTATACTTATGTTACACACACCCACACACACATACACACACACACACACACGTACACAAACAAATACACACACACACACGTACACTTGCATACACTAACAAACGCAGACATATCATAATACTCATACATAGAAAAACGCGCGAGCGCATATAGCTACATATTAAATTTCTTAAAATTGTTATTTAACCTTTATATTTATCTTATTAATCTTTATAACGTTAGCATATTAATAGTACCTTATAATCCTGTCACTGTAAAATAATTCTAGGATTATGTTTATGTATTTCGGGAAGGAACTGTCTCTTGAGACACAGGTTTTACCTAATTCAAGAGGCAGAGACACCCATGTGCGCGTCGCCCTTTCCTCGCCCCGTACGGAATGGAGGGTGTGGGCGATGACCATAGCCCACCCAAAAAAAAAACAATTTGTCAGAAGTAACCATTAATAGTGTCACCAATTAATAGTGAAGGTGACAATTTGACTTACTGATGAATAATTACTGTAATTAAAGTGTTCAGTGGTAAATAACAACTTGGCATAAAGGTCATTGTAACTATCCCACAAAATATATAATTTTAAATTCAATATTTTAGTGTTTCAGGATGTTTATGTAATATGAAGCATATTGAAAATAAAATCCCAGTTGTTTACATTTCTTTTCATGCCTAACTAAATTGCCAGAATAAAACCTACATACTCTAGAGTCTAGCTGTTCAACCTACATACTCCATGCTCGCTCAACTACAGATAACGAATTGTCTTACATCATCATCATCATCATTTCAGCCTATCGCCGTCCACTGCTGGACGTAGGCCTCCCTCATGTTGCGCCACAATGAGCGGTCCTGTGCCGCCTGCATCCAACGACGCCCAGCTACTTTCACTAGGTCATCGGTCCACCTAGTGGGGGGGCGTCCTACACTGCGTCGTCCGATACGTGGTCGCCACTCGAGAACCTTTCTTCCCCAGCGGGTGTCGGTTCGTCGAGCGATGTGGCCTGCCCATTGCCACTTCAGCGTGCTAATTCTTCGTGCTATGTCGGTTACACCCGTTCTTCTGCGGATTTCCGTATTCCGGATTCTATCTCGTAGAGAAATCCCGAGCATAGCCCGCTCCATAGCACGCTGAGCGACTTTGAGCCTTGATATGAGGCCTGAAGATCCTCTTAAGTTTCCCGAACGCTGCCCAACCGAGTTGGATTCGTCGGCTGATCTCTTTCTCGAAATTGGATCTACCTAACTGGACTGTTTGTCCTAGGTAAACATAGTGATCGACAACTTCAAGAATCGCATTGCCAACTAGGACTAGTACAGGAATGACATGGGCATTTGACATGACTTTCGTCTTGTCCATGTTCATTCGTAAACCCACTAGTTGGGATACCCTGCTGAGATCATTGAGCATTGTGCCAAGGTCCTCCATGGATTCTGCCATAATGACTATATCGTCCGCAAATCGAAGGTGAGTGATGTATTCGCTGTTAATGTTGATGCCGAGTCCAGTCCAGTCTAAGAGCTTGAAGACATCTTCCAGTGCAGTGGTGAACAGTTTCGGAGAGATAACATCTCCCTGTCTCACGCCTTTCTGCAACTGAATCGGTTTCGTACTCATATCCCGGATACGGACTGACATTGTGGCGTTCCTATACAAACACTTCAGCACTTCGATATAGCGATAGTCGATTTGGCACCGCTGAAGGGACTGCAGCACCGCCCAAGTTTCGACTGAATCAAAGGCTTTCTCATAGTCTACAAACGCTAAGCACAGGGGCCGATTATACTCCTCGGTCTTTTGTATAATCTGCCGAAGCGTGAGGATATGGTCTATGGTGCTATAGCCTTTTCGGAAGCCGGCTTGTTCGGGCGGCTGGAAGTCATCGAGCTTGCGCGAGAGTCGATTGGTAATGACCCTCGAGAACAACTTATAAACATGGCTCAGGAATGAGATGGGTCTGTAGTTCTTTAGAAGAGCTTTGTCACCCTTCTTGAAGAACAGCACCACCACACTCCTAGTCCACGACTCTGGAACGTCGCCCCCGAGGATAACGGAATTAAATAGCTTTTGAAGGGCTATTAAGACTGGCTTGCCGCCCGCCTTCAGAAGCTCTGCCGTAATTCCGTCATCTCCCGGTGCCTTACCGTTACGTAGTTGTTTGAGAGCCATTCTGATCTTGTACAAGCTGATGTCCGGGATTTCTTCGGTATAGTGCCGAGTTAGCTTGGATCTGGGATCTTGGTCCAAGCCGACAACAGGATTTCGGGATGATTTGTATAACTGTCCATAGAACCTTTTGACCTCTCCCAAGATTTCACTTTGGGATGAAATGACAGTGCCATCGTCGGTCTTCAGCTTAGTCATTTGGCTTTGCCCAATAGACAGATCTTGTGCGAATACTTTTGAGCCACGATTCCGTTCTATCGCTTCTTTAATACGGAGCGTATTAAATCGGCGAATATCGCGACGCACAGACCTGGAGATCTGCCTATTTAGCTGCCTATGTTTAGACCAATCGGCTGAAGACTGCACCGTCATTTCTTTTCTCCGCCCCATGAGCTCGAGAGTCTGGTCAGAAAGTTTTTTAGGTCTATTAACGCGGTGAGCCTTGAAAAATTTCGACCCAACCGCGCGGACAGTTTCCACGAACCTGTTGTTCATATCGTTCGGAGATTCGCATTCGTCCAGACATTGGAAGCGATTGTGTAATTCGAGTTGAAAGCCTTCGAGGTTATGGTATTGGACAGATGTAGGTCGGAGTGTAGACTTCATCAAGCGTGACCGCTCGACTTTTGTGTGGATATTCAATGTGGCTCGTACCATCCGGTGATCGCTCCCAGTTTTAATCCTGCTGATCACTGAGACATCATTGAATATCTGTCGTTTGTCTGACAAGATGAAGATCTCGTTTTTTGTCTTACAAGCAGACAATTATTATAAAATTAAAGGCAAAATGAACTTGAAATACACAAACTTATTCGGCTAGTTGCCAAACCTAAAGAAGAAAAAATATTGATGATTATAGTCCATAAAATATAGCTTGATCTCTGTGACAGATGTCAACGAAACCGACGAAGTAAGTTTAAACGAGCGACATCTTTACATTTTTATTTTGTTTCATATATATTTTCATTCTTTTCATCCCAATTTTATTGCAATTGAAGGGCAATATATAATAAATATAAAAATATTAAGATACATGCCTAAAATGTACCTCGTAAGTACTGAAATACTTAGAAAACATTTTGTAGAAAATTACGTTTACGAACATACAAGGTCATACTGGACTTAAAATAAAAAAGAGATGCGACAGTCGATATACGTAAATTGATAACCGATCTACATTAAATTATTCATAAAAGAAATAAACCCAAAATAGTACCTATGTAAAACTTTCAACATTTTTTTACAATTACAACAGACAATTACATTATAAAGTACATAAATTGAATTAATTAAATGTTAAAAAACTACTTTTTGTCTCAGAGTAAATGATAATATTATGTACGCATTATTATCAATAAACTAAACATTATTATTAATAAAACAGTCGCAATTTATCGATTGATCTAACAACTGTCCCTATTATGGCAAAAAATGATAAATGTTCTAGCAGGAACGCTCCAGTGATGATGACAATAGTTACGCTGAGTTTGATTGTACTCCTTTAGAATATTTAAAACAGTCAAAAAGCAGTTTTTGTTTGATTTAAATTCAAAATGATTTTCATTGATTGTATTTCAATTATAATAGAAAATCACAATTATAAAAATAAAGCGCTTTATCGATAAAAAACTACAAACTTCATCGTATGCGTGACTGCACTAGTGACAGCTGTCACAGAGATCAAGCTATATTTTATGGACTATAGTTATGAACTTAATAATCAGCATTAGATTTAAATTACTGAACTTATTGTTCTAGGTAGATATAGTAACTGATAACTTTGAGGACTCCAGTTTTAACTACGATTAGTTAGATATAGTCATTAAACAATAAAATTTTCAACCAAAAGCGGGCAACTCTATTAAGTTTATAGATTACTAGCCACCCACCCTCGCTTCGCTTCGGTTTCAGTCGCCTTACCCGCGTAGTTCCCGTTCCTGTAAGAATACCGGGATAAAATATAGCCTATGTTATTCCTTGATATTATAGCTTTCCATTGGTAAAAAAATTTTGAAATCGGTTCCATGGCTTAAGCGTGAAAGCGTAACAAACAAACAAACTTACTTTCGCATTTATAATACCTACTAGTAAGATGATGCTATCAAGTTATTCAGAACCTCTTTTCTATGAAGACTTTGAAATCCTTGTAGCATACGTGTGACATATTCATCGTTAATCCTAATCCCGCATCTGATGAGGAGAAAGACGAAGTAAAAATATAATTCAATCTCCTTTTTCTTTACCAACGGGTGTCATAAAAAACTATGTAAATATTATAGATAAGATCACTTGACAAGAAAGTCACTCTAAATAAATTTAACCAACCCGTCTCATGAGCGTACATAGGTCAATTTTCTTCCCATTGGTGAAAAGGTTCGTTTTATAGTAAGTAATTATTTATGGGCAGGGCAGGAAAGGAAAAATATTTTCATCATCATCATCATTTCAGCCTATCACCGTCCACTACTGGACGTAGGCCTCCCTCATGTTACACCACAAAGTTCGGTCCTGTGCCGCTTGCATCCAATGACGCCCAGCAACTTTCACCAGGACGTCGGTCCACCTAGGGGAGAGGCGTCCTATAGTGCGTCGTCCGATACGTGGTTGCCCCTCGAGAATCTTTCTTTCTCAGCGGTTGTCGGTTTGTCGAGCGACGTGGCCTGCCCATTACCACTTCAGCATGCTAATCCTTCGTGCTATGTCGTATACACCTGTTTTTATGTGGAATTGGGATTCTTCTCGCAGAGAAATCCCGAGCATAGCCCGCTCCATAGCACGCTGAGCGACTTTGAGCCTTGTTATGAGACCTACATTTAAAAGAAAGAAAGAAAGAAAGAAAAAGCTTTTATTTTCACGGTCTCGACACAACAACAATAGCAACACTCCTAAACACAGATTATGCTTAAATAAAAAAAAATAAAAAGTTGGCAATTGCATGTCTCGTGAGCGTGTCAACGAGGCGTACACTCAGCATGATGCTGCGTTGTGAGGGCACAACACGGCGCTGATTTTCAGTGTCAACCTCAAGTGACTTGCGTGGTACAATTACATAACTAAGTTAACCTAACCAACAACATAAAACAATAACCTATATAAAAGCAAAACATTAATAATAAAAGTGAAGAGTGAATAGCAATAGAATTACAATACATAATATTCAATTAAATTATAGTAAGTGAATTACATATATACACATTAAATAAATACATTATATTCAGCGTTTACAAATATATAATACATTACAATATGATACATACCAATAATCTAAACATCTATACCAATAAATAAAATTGGAGTGTCTGTTTGTAATGTCAAAATAATAGGCTTTTTTATGCTCACACGGTTATTTGCACGACACCTATGCCCAAAATAGCAATTAAAAAATGTTTGTCTGTCTGTCTATTTGTTCCGGGTAATCTTCAAAACGGCTGGACCGATTTCAAAAATTCTTTCACCAATGGAAAGCTATAATATCAGGGCGTAAACTAGGCTATATTTTATCCCGGTATGCCCACGGGAACGGGAACTACGCGGGTAAAACAACTATAACCTATAACTGAAGCGAAGCGAGGGCGGGTTGCTAGTACGTAAATAATAAAGGTGTGATGTTATTCATTTCACATATAAGTGACATCAGATTTTTGTTCACAAAGAGTCTTTTCGTGTGAATTTTGAAGGTACTTTTCGTTTTTATAGATCTTACAGGGGGGAGGGGGGTCTGAGCCGTTCCAACAGTGCGTAGCTGCATATTTGAAACACCCTCTATATGCTGCAGTGTTGTGTTCTGGAATTAAAAGCGGCTTTGAAATCGCTCGAATAGCATGGCTGCAGTGATTCCGTTTCCAGATCAATTTTCTATATAAATAATTTGGCTTTTCAGTTTTAATAATGTCGAATACATAATTTAGCAGATGTAGCTTACGTCGTTTATCCATCTTTAACATCTTATTTTGGTACAGAAACGGTGTAACATGACTACGTCGCGGAATACGATAGCAAAAACGAGCGCAGGCATTCTGCACACGCTGAATAAGACGCTCCCTCCGTACGTGATAAAAGACATGGTCCATATACTACATCGCAGTAGTTAAATTTTGATAGCACTAGACTCTCAATCAACATGTTCTTCATAGGTATACTCAAAAACTGCCTTAGTCTGTATAACACTTTTAATCTATAAAAACAAGCTTTCACTACTTTTTTTATGTGAGATTTAGGAAAGAGAAGATTTTAGATTTTTATAGATTGGCATTCATTTACATAGATACATGTATTGTGTTAGCGTTATCACGTCACATGACCATGTCGGTGATGACTTACATCAATTTACTCTCCATCCAAACCTGTCTAAAAGAGGTTTCACTACAAAAAAAAATATAAACTGATCAGGTATTATTAGGGATGCAAATATCGAAACCAAAAACATCGATGTATTGATACATTGATGTTTCTGAACAAACATCGATGTACAAAAAACATCGGCCTAAAAACATCGATTTATCGAAACATCGATGTTTTTCTAACGATCATGCAAACATCTTTAATTTTAAAATCCAAGCTATATTTATTATCTGTAACAATATTATCATTGAATAAATGAGTCTTTAGAACAAGGGAGATGTAGAGTTGAGTTTCTCTATTTAGTATAGTAATTACAAGCTTAACTGCATCACGTTACCTATTTAGAAACAGAGTTTACAAATAACAGTTTTTAGGAAATCGTACATATGTAAGTCACTCTGGTAAATAAACTGCCACGAAGCTTTTGCTTAAATGACCATAAATTTCAAACAGATGTCAGGCAAAACATCGATCTTAAAACATCGTAGAAAATAACATCGATACATCGATGTTTCGCAATTGTGAAAATCGATGGCAAATATCGATGTTTTCTTACTGAAACATCGATGTATCGTTTGCATCCCTAGGTATTATATGATAGCTTATATTCCACAGTGTTTGTATTTTCAAACTGTGTTAAATATTTTGTAACAGCTTAAAATAGAGACGGAAGTATTATTGAAAGCGTGCTGATTTCGTGAATATTAAAATTATTTTGAAGATAACTGATGAAAGATAGTCATAAAAAAATATAATTCAAAAAACTTGACTGTACCAAGACAATAAACATATCAATAAAATGTCTTACGCATCTTTAATGAATCAACACGTGTAGTAAATAATAGTGAACGCTAAATAAAGATCAAATAAAAATGAGGTGGGTAATAAAATGTTTAAATTTACATTTTAAAATTCGCATACGAGTATACTAACAATATTGTTATGTCTCTATAAAAATGTACTTACATAATTTTATAATTTAAACAAACACGTGAATAAAATATATATCTTGCATGCACATACATATGTATATTACTCTATCAATTACGCAGATGAATTATATAACAAGTTAAAAAAATCATATGATATAACTGCAAATAAAATATAGAAATTAAAAAAATCATTTTGACCATGTCAGTTTGGATGTAAAGCACACACATACATACATATTGTATTCTTAAACCGTCACCACAAAAAAAAATGATTACTATCCCTACACGAATAGAAAAATTATGTTTATCTTAGTAAAGTAATTTAAAAAAAAGACACATTGCACTGAGAATATAACTTTGTATGACGGGTAAATCTACAAACAGAATCAATAGCCACAAACTAGACCAAGACTCAAAACAAAAATTTTGTAGATCGCGCAAAATGTTATCCTATGTGGTAATCGAACCGCGAAAGTTGGCACAGTATATTGGTATCTGAACCACTACACCATCTATGTAGTTAAATTTCAATAGATATAATGAAAAACTTTCTAAATATCTAAGGAACTCCAAATTATTCAATACACGTTTTCTAAAATTGAAAAGTCAATTGCTGTTCCACTTACATCCATCAGCTTTATCAAAACAATTCAGTACAGGTAATTAAAATTTCCATCATAATAGCAACAATGTTTAGTGAAATATCTCTTTTGGCAATAACCTCACGTGAAAGCCCTCGAGATGCCGATCTCTGCGGCGCCTTTACTCAAATGGCACGTCATAGAAACAGACGTAATACGTCAATGGTATGTTTTATTCAGTGCCTAACAAATTAAATCATATCTCTATTATCAAAATATAAATAATCTTTATTTAAAAAATAAAATTATAAAATTTGGAGCCATTTTTAGTTGATACAAAGAACGGTGTATCCTGCTGATTTGCATTTCAATGTATAAACATTTCATGTTGCGTTGGTTAATCTTATTTGCTAACGTTTATTTGACGAATTTTGATGCGTTAAAAGATAACGGCGACAGCGTCCCAGTTCCTGACGCTGTCGTGCGTGTCCCTAGCGATCGTCGACAGCGTGAGGTCGGCACGAATAATTGAGACGCTTTCACGGCGCTTCTCTGCCCAGGCCAACGTGTCCTGATCATAATCGCAATGGTGACAGGACGATGTCCTCACCCTCTTCGCGACCTTGTACAGGTAGCTACCGAAGCAATTATGATCCGATAAGACCTGCACTAGTTGGAAGGGCAGCGCCCCGTGCCGCCGAACCAACTACTCCATCAGCACCGGTCGGAAGGCTTCCCCGTTCCGAACACCGAATCGAGGCCTTTCCAGCCGGACAGCCTAATGGGCAATAAGGTGTCGATGGGCGTCAAAAATGTTACGAGTTTCCCGAACACTACCCCATTCAGCGCCTCCCTTAGCCATAAAGTAAAGGTTAGCGACACGTTATATTCTTAACTCGTGATCGCAATTATTTTCATTACTTTTCAAATAAATGGATAAAAAAATTCTACATCAATATTATAAGGACGATAGGTTTGCTTGTTTACAAAATAATTGATAATGTACAATCGGAAAACTAATTAAACTATTTTAATAATTATTTTGCCTATATGAAGCTAAATTGTAGAGTAACAATGTTTCCATAATATATATATATATATATCCCTACGAAAATAGCAATAATGTAATACAACGTGTCAGATATTTGCCGTCATTATTTAGCATGGCCTGTGAAAATTTAGAATGTTCATAATTACGTACAAAAGAGTCGGCGAGTTTATATAACTAACAAATATGGTTGAACATTAGTAGCCCATTTTTGTGTGTGTTCAGGTGCATAGAATAATAATTGAACCCAGTAGTTGACGCAGCTATAGATTTCAAAGAATTCCTTCTTATTTTTTTCCTTCTTATTTTTAAGTTTTAAAAATAAAAGATAAAATTACTACAGTGTCAAAAATTACATTAGTATTACTATGTTAAGCATGTATTGCCTACCGCTCATTGATGCCGTTTAATTCAACAATAGTATATCATTTATTTTACCTGCTCCATTCTATATTTTGATCTTATTGGAGTTCATTCAGCTGTTTGGGTTTTGATTCATTGAATAGCAAATTTATACACTAAATTTAACATTCTTAATACCCCCAATAGTTACTGTCAAGCAAACTGTAAGGTGTTCAAACAACATAGTATCCGTTAAGAAAATATTCCATTAATAAATATATAAATATATGGATCACTCAGAATGTTTTGCGAAAATATTTATTTTATTTAAAGGGTTGTATAGGTCATTTTTTTTTCAAATATTTTCAAGGTACTCTCCACTAGCCTCTATACAAAGTTTAAAGCGTCTGAACCCGTTTCTGAAACACTTTTTCCAGGTCACTGCAGACACCTCTATTACTATTTATTGTACGCTGACAGCGCATCTTTCGGCGACGAAATTTGTATTAAACTCATTTTTGTTTTTGCAAATAACAAAAAGTCACAGGGTGCTATGTCAGTGCTGTTAAAAGGGTGACCCAGAAGTCCAGGAAGTCCCTCGTCTTAGAAGAGCAGTAGCCCGCGGAGCCCTGTGTTTGGTCGCTTGTTGCTTACAACAGAGAAAACTTCTAGCGCGCATTTGGTAATACACTATTCGGCGTTGATCTTTCTTTGATTTCGTAAAGGAATTGACATCAAGTAGCCAGTCAGATAGGGAAAACCCCACTATCAAAATTTTCCCCTCATTTTGGTAAGCATTAATTCGTTTTGAAACACTCAAACCGTCGACCGGCACTTCGATTCTCGATCGTATTAATAAATTTAGGAATGATCGCTTGTGATGATATCGTAAACATGCCAAAACGAGACTGCTTCAAATTTATTTAACATATCTCGGCACCATTCCATCCGGGCCTGCTTCTGAGCTTCGCTAACGTTGTACGTACCCATCATGAAACTATCCTGTCTCGTGAACGCTTCCTCATCCAATCTGCAGGATGTCCTAAATCTTCTGATATGAAACTCGCCTATTGTGTTAGATTATTTTTTTTCTCTGCTAACATGTTTTCTTCCGTGACAACAGTCAAAGTGCGAAAACTTGTTTCTTCACCTTCCAAAGTTAGTTGACTGCACTTGAATTCATTATACTAACGAGACACGGTTGCCTTGATAGGCCTTCATCCATAAATGCCATTTGAAGTGTATCGTACGCTTCATCCGGTTTCAAGCGACACTTGAACTCGTAAAATATCAGTGAAAATGTGCCCGACGCTGATTGGTTTTTCAATGAGACGATCATTTGAATTAGCTCGCAAAAAATGTGGAGGCAAATTTTGAAATCGGAACATACATATTTTTACATTTAATAATTATATTGCCAAAATAGATTAAAGCTGGCCAGTCTCACATAGTTAAAATCTTTTTGCAATATTTTTTAAATGTCCTGGTGTGCTATATAGCACGCAGAAAGGGCTGGTAATTGATTTTAGTGGACTGTATAATACAGTTATGAACGGTGGTAGTTGGATAGTAATAGATCCCGCATCTAGACGAGGAGGTGAATAAATCAACCACTTACCTCTAAGCCTTAATACGCCAATTCCAAGGGGTCAGCAGTTATGTGCAGAATCTATATTAACGTCACAGCAGCACTAACACCAAACTACACGACAGCGTATATGAGATAAAGTCTTGAGCTAGCTCAGTTCACGGAACTGACAGAGTCTATATGTAGATCGAGGAATGTCCTGATTACGATATGTTCTACACAAGCATACAGCATGGCTGTTTGTGTCTAACTAACCGATCATATTTCTCAACGGTTTAATAATATTGCTTACCAATAGAGGGTAGGCAGCAAAAATATTCGAGGCTGTGGCCAATAAAATTCAGCCATCCTCTATTAACTAAATGCGGGATCCAACACCTGGTGTATATATATTCTCTGTGTGATGACAACGCATATCATATACTATACAAGGCGTATACGTATAAAATGTGGTGATGAAGTAAGAATACAATTCACCACTCCCCTTTCTTGTTATAGATGTCGTAAAAAACTATTAGACGCCATTGGTCCATAGATATATAGCAGATAACATCTATGTAAAGGGAAACTCAACATAAAACCCTTTTATGCCAACACATCTGACTAGCGCGGTATAGAAGGTCGATTTCCCTTCCATTGTGGAGGAGGCCAGAGCCAAACAGTAGCACCTTTGTGGGTGGTGACGCTGAAGAAATTTGTAGTATTTTCTTTAAAATGGATAGCAAACTGAGCATGCGATCTAAAAGAAAACTTAAAATAAAACTTATCTGGCCAGGATGGTATAGTAGACCAATTGTCCTGCTATTGTAGAGAAAATACATACTTAGTAGTAAGATATAAATGAGTTAACTAAGGGTTCAATTAAGAATTTATTATTTTACTTACACTCAGAGAAATCGATATGAACTTTACGGGCTATATATAATATTTATAGTTTTCTATTTACGAAGTTGGATTTCTAAGACCTTTGATATGCCAAAAACATTAATTGAAAACTTTTCTTACAACCAAATCACAGAGTAAAGTGAAAGTACTTAGAAAATAAACTACTTCACAGAATTACATAACCATCCCATCATTATTTTACAATAATTCTAGAATGTACTTTCTCCATCATCTCATCGGATTTATATTAACGTCGCATGGGTAAATATATATATCCCTATATTAATCGATCTGACCAGCGTGGTATATAGAACTACTAGTTCAGCAGTGTGACGTTTTTGAACTGAAATGTATTTGTATTTATCTTTACAAGTAACCAAATTATGGATAATAAGGATATTAAACCACTTTTTTGTTAGTGACAGAATAAAAATACAATTCACCACCATCTTTCTTATCCGTGGTTCTCGTAAAACACGACTAAGGCATATAAAATGCAATTAACATCTATTTAAGAGAAGGTAAACCTGAAATAAAACCCGCCAATATAAAACTAACCCGCCTGTTAGTCAATTTCCCTTCTATTATGGAGGAGGCTCCAATAGTAAAGCATATGTATATATGAGCTGGATAATTATTATATGACATAAAACATGATTTAATTAACATAATCCATAATTTCTTCTTTTATGATCTTGAATTTACACAATTAAACAAATACGTAGGTTCTAAACGTAGGCCTCATAGCCAAGTTTAAAGCTAGCTCATATGCAAGGTATACCAAAAACCAGAGATCCGTGTAACTGTCATATCACGAAGAATTTGCACGCTAAAGTGGAAATAGGTAGGCCATATCATTCTACAAACTGACAACCGCTGGCTAAGACATTCTGTCTTCGAGTAGCGACTACGTATCGGACGTATCAACGCAGCATAGAACGCCCTAAACTAAGTGAACCGACGACCTCGTGAAAATTACTGGGCTTCGCTGAATGCAGGCGACACTATTTCACACTAGATAAAAAAGTTAGTTCACCTAATTGTGAACTCTGTAATAAAATTGATGATATCTACCACTTGATTATGGAATGTGAAAAGAACAAGAGTGAAAGAGAGTTGCTGGTAGATAATCTGGGTATTAATAGGGTTGACGTGCGAGTTTTTAATAGCATTTTAGCTGAACCCAAATCAAAATCATCACAGCAGATTTTTAAATTAGTTTCGGTAGCTCTATTTCACTCTTTACCCTAATTTTAAAGTGCAGGAGACGATACACACACTTTAGGGTACGATGAGGCTAACTTGCTCTAAGAGCTAAAAGCCTCCATAATATATTAAGAATTAAAAAAAATAAAAATCACACTAGATGGAGAAACGTAAGGGCGGTCTACATCCAGCTGTGAACAACAATAAATGATGAAAGAGAAATTGGTCTTTTATACCTTGGTTACTAATGTAATTGAGTGGCCAAACGCAACTGAACACTAGTTCGGTTGCGTTTGGGATTTCTAATATTTATTTGTGATATTACTTATCTCGTCGTGTTTTACTTTATCCTTGGATAAGAAACGATAGTATTATATGAGATATATGTTGGCTTTGTATATGTATACCTATTTAGCATATAAATCTATATCCTACTAATCCTATTCTATTAATATTACAAATGCTAAAGTTTGTGAAGATATGTTTATTACTCAATCATGGGTGAACCGTAAAACAGATTTGAATAAAAATTGGCACATATACTATAACTTCCTGAATAGGATATATTATTGACATAGGATATTTTATTCCGATAATATATTCCCTCGGGAAAATGATACAACTAAAAAATGTTTTAATCGATCAAACACATCGAATGGATTTGGATGAAATTTAATGTTAGAAAACATAATTTTGCGGCGTGCGGCAGAAGCTGGTCCTTACCAAGATTATAAATGCGAAAGTAAGGTTGTTTGTTTGTTTGTTACGCTTTTACGCTTGAATCACCGAACCGATTTCAAAAATTCTTTCGCCAATAGAAAGCTATAATATCAGGGAGTATCATAGGATATATTTTATACTGCTATTCCCACGGGAACTACTCGGGTAATATGACTGAAACCAAAGCGAAGCGGGGTTGAGTTGCTAGTAGTAAATAAATTTCACTAAACGTTCATTTATGTTCTACAAATTATCGTATGTGAATATTCTCAAAGACAATTTGCGGTTACATAAAAAAATAAACGGAAATTCTTGTGCGAAATTGTGGTAACATTAATTTATTTATTTTTGCTTAAAGGATAACACTTTGCAGGAGGATTAACATTGACTTATGAAAACGTAAATGTTAGTGTTAACTTAATATGTAGGTATATAAAACTAAACTCATTTGCAAAAAAAACGGGCGGTTTTGATTTTCATTCATATTTAAAAAGATACAATACCAAAAAGGTTTCAATCGTTTGTACACGTTACTGGCCGGTTTTAAAAATGCTGTGGTATTTAAAAAAGTACGTTCTAAATTCAATTTTTCATTTGATGTTCATTTTTACAGAAAACCCCTTTTTATCCTACATTTTGGCGCGAAGTTCCAGAAGTTAACATCGACTTTCATAACTTTTATTCAATTTTTATCGATTAATTTCATATCCTTGACTGTCAAAGCTTTATTTAATGCTGTTTGGCTGTATCAAAAATGGTAGATAAAGTGGTAAAAGCTACCAAAATTATCGCGCTGCTTGAAGAGGGTTGCAGCCAATGTTTCGTGGCTAGGAGGCTAAATGTTAGTCGCTCGACAGTCCAAAGGACCTGGCAGCGATATCAGGAGACTGGTTCCGTCGAGAGAAGGCCTGGTTCTGGAAGAAAACCATGTACCCAACCACGGGATGATCGTTTTCTTGTGAGTCGCGCATTGAGAAATCGCAAATCTTCGTATGTGGATCTTAAGAACAACCTCCAAGAAGTAAGAAATGTGCATATTAGTCTATGGACGGTCAGGAGGAGGCTTCTCGCTGCCAATATACGCAGTCACCGCCCGGCCCGCGGCCCCAAATTATTCCGTGAGCACAGAGTTCACAGGCTTAGGTTCGCTAGAAATTGTGAATCATGGACTCAAGACGATTGGAATAGGGTTTTGTTCTCTGATGAAGCCAGGATATCTCTGTTCGGTGAAGATCGACGTCGGCGAGTGCTAAGAAGATAAGGAGAACGCTTTGCAGAGGCATGTTTCGAAGAAATCACACCTTATGGTGGGGGCTCTGTTATGTTTTGGGCAGGAATAAATTCAATGGATCGTACAGAGTTAGTCTTCATTGAAAACGGCTCACTGACTGGGCATCGATACATAACGGAAGTTCTAATTTCTCATGCACAACCCGCATTGGCCGCTCTAGGTGAAGACTCGATTTTTATGGACGACAATGCTCGCGCCCACCGATCCCGCGATGTTAATGCGTATGTGCAAGAGATCGGCATTCGTCGTTTGGATTGGCCAGCTCGAAGTCCCGACCTCAATCCCATAGAGCATGTCTGGGACGTTCTGAAACGGCGTGTGAGATCAGTACACCCGGCTCCGCAGACCATCAGAGAGCTGAAGAATGTGATTACTGCGGAGTGGGAACGTATTCCGCAAGCAAGTATCCGGGATATACTCGCTAGCATGCCCAGACGAATTCAAGCTGTGATTTTAGCTAGAGGGGGTCACACTCGATACTAAACATTTATCTGCTTTTACTTTATTAAAGAAAAACAAACAAAAAAACTTTTTTATTTTTACTTCATGAGCATATGCACTACTAGCGAATATACACTACTAGCGAGGTTTAGCATTATTTCCCATAAATTGTATCTAAATTTTATGAAATACTGATGAAAACGATTATTTTCTTATTAATTTAGCAAATTGTGTGGATAAAACTACCTATAATTATCAAACAAAGAAATATTAACATTTGAAATGGTTCATTGCTTAGGTGCCCGTTTTTTTTGCAAATGAGTGTATAATAAAGCTATATATAAACTTTTATAAAAGATTTTCTTCAACGAAAAATAGTAAACAACTTAGACCATATCTTAGGTCCATAACAGAATAAGGAGGTATTCTGTCGGACCGACCACTGACGTCAAGTCACACTGCTCCGGTGGTCGGTCCAACAACGAAGGCGACGTGTCCCGGGTGGGTTACGGGTGTACGTGCTTACGCCCCTCTGTCGCCCCGGACGGAGTGGTGCGAGGAGTGCGCCGACCGTAACCCACCCACAAAAAAAGGTCCAAAACAGAATAACTAATCCTTTGTCAGTATCTGCATCACAACTCATATATATCCCACTGCTAGCGCTATCTCAACCCACATAAATCACACTATTGGGCTCGGGCCTCCTCCACAATGGGAGGGAAATTGACCTACTATACCGCGCTGGTCACACATGTTGGGTTTTATGTCGAGTTTTCCTTCTCTCTTGCATATATGTTATTCATATATCATATCTTTAGTCGTTATTTATGACACGCACGGGCAAGAGAGGGAGTGGTGAATTGTATTCTTAGTCCGTCAAGATACCATACGGTACTAGGCTTATGCCTCCTGTAAAATGCAGATTTCAACATACTTATAGTAGAGATTCAAGTAAAATAGTTATTTACTCTTTATAGTTTTTGTGTACTTAAAATTTTAGAAAGAAAGAAGAAAGAAAAACATTTATTTCGGTTTCCAAAAAAAAAATAAGGTAATCAAAATTCTTACAAATTCATACACAAGCTACCGAAAAAGGTCCCACCTCAGCATAAGCTGCACCACAAACGTGTTACAGCGCTGATTTTCAGGTAAAACCTTTAGAATGAGTACGGTTCATTACAACGTATAGCATAGAATAGAATATTGCATGCAGACTGTACTACGATATGTATTGTGTATGTATAGTCTACATACAATATGCCTCCAGACTTAAACATACTAAGTACAATTTTTATTTTATTTACTTATTATTTCTAATTATTTGTAACATGCCCAAATAGCGTTCATATATAGGTATATACATCGAAAACACTCACTCACACACACATATACACATAGACAAACGCATGCACACCAATATGCGTGCAAAACATATATACATAGGTACATACAAACTCATTCACAATTTATTAGTATTTGGATTTAATAGGTAAGAGTCATTGAAAGGGGGAAACAATATTAATGAATTGTGGTAGACAAATTATAATTAACTTCATAAAGCCATTGATATAGTACTTGGGATCACGCCATACATATACATGCACATACATACACACATACACATAAATACACGTACACACAAACACACATATACATCAAGTGTAGGCACATTATACAAGATGCATATTATTGAGCCTTGTGTTGTTCTTCAAGCAAATGTTTTTTATATTTAATTTTAAAACAGTGAACTGACTTTAACAGGCGTAAAGGAGGTGGTAAATCATTCCAGCATCGTGAAGCAGCGAATTTAAAGCTTCCACGAAATGCTGCCGTTCTATGTCTAGGTGTTAATAATAGATAGGAAGATGCCCTTGTTTTTATTGTGTTGTGATTCTTCGACCATGATAACTTGCGATATAAATATTCAGGTGTTTTTGATAGCACGACATCAAATAATAGCGTTGCTAAGTGAAGCTTTCTACGTGCCGCCATTTTCATTAAATTACCCTTATTTAAGAAAGGGGTGATATGAGATCGAGGAGGGATGTTATAGCAATATCGCGCACAGGCGTTCTGAACCCGTTGTAAAAGATTTTCCGTTTTGCCCAGAATACAAGTGCCATAAACTGTGTCCGCATAATTAAGCTTAGACAAAATCAGTGTCTCGCACAGCATAACACGAATGTCAACAGATATATAGGGACGAATCTTATACAGTAGCTTAAGCCTATAGAAGCAATTACGTACTGCTTCAGTGACGTGTGTTTCAAAATGTAACTGCCCATCAAATATGACTCCTAGATTACGTGCTTCCTGCACCTGTGCAATCGGAAAACCCTTTATGCATATATTAAAAGCAGTACACTTTTACACATCATCATCATCACAGCTCATTTACATCCCACTGCTGGGCTCGACTCTCCCCCATAATGGGAGCGACGTGTTATCGTAGAGTCTCATTTCGTCATTTTTCATTGTATATAAGTGTGTGGCTTATTATTAGTAAAACATAATATTAAATTATGATTAATATTCTGATATTATATTTTATTAATTGTTTTATGTTATTGTCATATTATATTACATATCTTCATTTATTATTTAGCTAAATATTATTTGATAAAATATAATTATAAATTATGATTAACATTTTGATATTATATTTTATTATTTGTTTATTGTCATATTGTATTACATATCTTAATTTATTATTTAGTTAAAGGTTATTTGGTAAAATATAATAATTATGGTTAAAATTTATTATTTGTATAATACTATTGTTTTATTATATATAACTTATATTATTTTTATTATTTTTACTTATAATTCCACATGAAAATGTCCTGTAAAGGTATTATAATTGATTGTAAATAAATAAATAAAATAAATAAAATTTCAAGATTTCCATGTCTTGCATAGATGTTTTATGTATATTTTCGTTTTATGTATATATTCTTTTCGTCCTTATTTACGATGCCCACGGCCATGATAGGGCGCCCCCTAACACAATTTGCCGCCATGAATTGTATTTTTACTTCGTCACCACAGGGACAAACCAGTCTATATGGAGTAGTAATTTAATAACGTCATTCTATATTCCCTCCCATTTCGATAGGTTTTACTCTGTTATGAAAAAATAGCATTGCATTCCTGATACAATAAGTTTCGGACAGGACGAACAGTTTTGAAAATGATTGCTGATGAAACACACGGGTAAATATTCGAACATTTGGCTACTGCACTTGTAATGCCAGTATTTGTCTAAATGAGATTGTATATAATTAACATAGTGTGATAGTTGCTCCTTACCAATATTGTCTATGCAAATGTAAAATTTTTTCTTTGTTAAATGTTAATTTTTTTGTTGTTCTTTCATTCATAAACCACTAAACCTATTTTACGGGTAACCTCACCTCTCGACGTCCTGGGACGTCGGTCGCCATCGCGCGGTCAGCCTCTCTGCGGGTGACGGACAATTCCCCGGTCCGATCACCCGCGACCTCGGCTAAGGCGGCATTAAGCGCAGATACTCGCCCCTGCGCCGCCCGAGTCACCGGCGGCGGAACGTGTCGCCGAATAGGAGCTCTACTCGCACACGATCCGCCGCCTCCTTCCGTGAGATTACGGCCTCACAGAAGGCGGCGACCGACATCTTATTCCCATAGGATATATTTATCCCCGTACTCCCACGGGAACGAGCATTATGCGATTAAAACCGTGACAATTTCCAAGTATAATATATACAAGAGATAAGAAGTGAATAACTGAATACTCACATCAGCATTAAGATTTCAACTGTTTATCATCTTCTCAGTCCATAGGCGTCCCACTGTTGGGCTCGGGCCTCCTCCACAGTAGGAGACGAATTGACCTACTATATATATCATTCTGGTCAAACGAGTTGATTTAGAGTTTGTTTCTAGTTTTCCTGCTATTGTATAGGTATTATATGCCTCAAATGTCATTTAGACCCACGGGCAAGATACTTATTTATGGCGTACTGAATGTTTACTCTAGGCTATCTGTATTTTTACTCAGGTTGATACACGTAAAATGAAAATGAACTTTCTATTATTTTTTTTTAAATCTATTATTATATTATTAGTTCCTTAGTTCAAATATAATTTTATATCAATGATACATGGTATTCTCATCTTTTTTTAATCTTATTTGCTCTTCTCTATCCCGTCAGAAATAAATGTTATTGTAACACGTTGTACAAATGCAACTAACATCTTCACGAGGCGATAAGAAGCACAAATAAAATGGACCATTTTATAAAGACGTGTTCACCAAATACTTAACGGCAGAATTTATCGCCCATTTCAGCTTTCGATTAACATTTTAAATGAAATTCGATTTTTTATTTAATTGAATCTCTCTATATCTGCTTTTTCAACATACTTTAGGTTGTATAAATGTGAGTGAATTATTTAGGAATTTTCTAAACCTTTTAGAATTACAAAGGAAATGTAAAGTTTAAATTTGTAACATTCTACAAATTAAATTAAAGAGAAATAATCGGGAAAATGTTCACTGTTGTTTTAGTAATGAAGATAATACGTCATCATCATCATCATCATCATCTCAGCTTATACACGGCTCAGGGCTGAATTCAAGCTTCCTCTAGATTGAGAGCGAAATTACTCTACTTACTACTTATTACCGCACACGGGCAAGACAGGGAGTAGTGAACAGGGAGCATTCTTACTCTATCACTACAAAAAGAATGAGTATAATGCACCTTATACGACATACGTATACACATTGCGTAGTATTAAAGAATCTTTATAACTATTTTACATAAAAATTATTAAACAAACTTGTAAGCTAAGTTTGTTTAATAATTTTTGCACTCAGATAAATTAAATTACTAAGACACAGCTGGTAATAAATTTTTATATTGCCTTGATTACGGAGATCCCGTTATGTCCCGGTTTGTCATTGACTGCTTGCCACAAATGAAGTGCTTTTTCTAAGCCTTAATTTTTTTGCAAATTCTGCAAGTAAACCATCTATGTTTGACCTCTATATTTATATGACTACAGGTCAAACCATTTATTTGGTAAATCCGTTTCTATTCAGTTAGATTCATCCTAATGTAGCAATGACCGTGAAATGGAATCGTTTATCGCTAGTAGCAGTAATTGAACAGGCAGAGATTTTCGCAAGCTTTCATCGACGTTCGTGGATTTTCAGCATCCGATGTGAAAGACACGAAACGAATGCCCCGACACGAACTATATTGAAATTTAACAACGCTTTATGGGATGTCAATGCAGTGCTGCGAGTGTTTTCTTGCGATGCTAGTATCAGGCCAAAAGTTATGTTTTGATAGGGTTAGACGCCCTATAAATGTTATTTAAAAAAAATTTCCATTGTTTTTTTTTATTTTCGTTGATAACTGTGTGGTAGCGGCTTCGAATACTACCAACCCTTGCTTTGCTCGTGGGTGTCGTAAAAGACGACTAAGAGCCCTAGATTGACCCGGACCAACTCCATCTGGTACCATTTGGGTCAACGATTACATTCCCAAGGAGGGTTGACGTCAGGCAGGCGGCCGGTCATAAAAGTCATTGCCGAAACTTTTTGCAATATGTCAAAACAGATGACATATTGCGTCGACCCCAAGTAATTGGGATAAGAGCAAGATGATGATGATGATGATGGCATACGAACAAACAGCACACTTGGTGGTAAGTGCAACTACCGCTTGCGGACCTCTATTAGGCCGCTGCCTACCTTGTGTACGTAGCCTCCCGAAAGTGAAGGTAGAGTGAATGCATGTAATGAAGTTGGGCGATACTAAAGACATCACGAAAGCACACCACACGTAAACATCCTCAGAAAGTTGGACTTTCGGCTCTCCCGTACACTGAATAACAAATTGCTACTATTCAGACGTCGATATTCTGCGAGAGTGTGGTACTAACCCAGATGGACAGACAGAAGACTGTTGACAGGGTGCTTCTACCACTATTATTAATGTTTTTATAGCTCAGTAGAAAGTTTACTCTCAATTTTTTTATGATCCCACAAATTTAGTCTTATTACTTATATCAACATCATCCTGCTCTCTTCATCCCAATTCCTCGTGGTCGATACGTACGTAATATAGACTTGAGAATGTTATTGTTAACCAGAAAGCACCGCTGCCGGCGACGGGGCGGCGCAGGCGGGATTACCTGCGTGCAATGCCGCCCTAGCCGAGGCCGCGGGTGACGTGACCGGGGATTAGTCCGTCACCCGCCGAGAGGCCGACCGCGTGAGGAAAGACCGACGTTCTCCCCGAGGGGAGGACGTCGGTCGATGGGAGAGTACCCCGGGTAAGGGGTATTCCGTCGGGCCGACTACTGACGACAAGTAACCCTGCTCCAGTGGTCGGCCTAACGATGAAGGCGACGTGGTGTTCGGGTGGGTTGCGGGTATTGTGTGCTTAAGCCCCTCTGTCGCCCCGGACGGAGTGGTGCGGAGGCGTGCCGACTGCAGCCCACCCCAAAAAAAAAAAAAAAAAACCAGAAAACATCAAGTGGAGTTCGGGCAAGCACCAGGTCGATTTAGTTATTTTTAGGTCTTTTATGATACCCACGAGCAAAGTAAACGTTGGTATTGTTCATATAATGAGCATTATATCGAAAGTTATATTTATTTAATAAAAATTGGATGCTATTTTCAAAATATATTGAATAAAAATTATTACCATATTTTTACTAAAGTCTGATATATTATTATTTTTCAAAAATAAATATTGGATTTGAGTTGGACTTTCTCTTATAGTGATGTTAATTCTATATGTTCCTTAGTCATTCCCCACCACCCATATCGAATCCTAGATATGATGGGACATCATCATCATCTTTTTTTTTTTTTTTATTGCCAACGGTGGCAAACGAGCAAGCAGCACACCTGATGGTAAGTGAAACTGCTGCACATGGACCATTGCAATACCAGGGGCACAGCCAGGCCGCTGCCTACCGTGAAGGAAATACTCTTCTTAAACCTCGTTTAAAGAAGGACATGTCATAGCGCTCGGGAAACACAGCAGCAGGTAGTTCATTCCAGAGCTTGCACGTACGTGGGAGAAATGATCGCGGGAAAGGTACAGTTGAAGACCATAACGTTTCCAGGTGAAATGGATGAACCCTGCTGCGATGTCGAGTGGTACGTTGGTAGAATGGTGACGGTGGTACCAAGTCAAACAGTTCCTCGGAGCACTCCCCGTGAAAGAGTCGGTAGAGTACACAGAGTGACCCAAAGTTTCTCCGCTGCTCCAGCGACTCCAATCTGTCCGTAAGATTGGGATCCCCGACGATTCGAACAGCCCGTCTTTGCAGGGAGTCAAGTGGGTCTAGCTGATATTTGGGCGCACCTGCTCAGAGATGTGAGCAGTACTCCACATGAGGACGAACTTGTGCTTTGTATAGCACAAGACGCTGTCTCGGTGTGAAGTACCGCCTGGCTCTGTTCAGGACGCCCAACTTTTTTCTTGCCAATTTGGCTTTGTCCTCCAAATGACTCCCAAACTGGACTTTGCTCGATATTTTGACGCCAAGAATCCCAATACTCTCAGAAATTGGAAGAGTTACTCCTTGGAACTGAGGCGCCATGACAAATGGGTCCTTCTTTGCAGTGAACGCGCAAACTTGTGTCTTTGTGGGGTTGAACTGGACTAGGTTCCGTTCACCCCATTCCGAGGCCCGCCCCAGAGAGCGCTCGACTTCAGACACAAGTTGAACCCTTCTTTCCTGAATACTCCGAGGGATATTCCGTTGCTCAGTGTACCGCTCATCACCCGTACTGTCATCCGCATAGCAACGCATACTCTCGATAGGGAGCATGTCATTGATATGCAGGATAAACAACGTCGGGGTGCTCTACCAGCATTAATGGTCATGGTATCGGAGCAGGAGCCATCTACGACGACTTTTATACTCCGACCATCCAAAAAGCTGGCAATCCAATTACAGAGTCCCTCGGGGATTCCGTATGATGGTAGCTTCGATAGAAGTGCCCTGTGCCAGACCCTATCGAACGCCTTTGCGATATCTAGGCTGAACGCCAGCGCCTCACCCTTGCCCTCCAAGGCCTCTGCCCAACGGTGTGTGAGGTACACAAGAAGATCACCAGCCGACCGACCATGACGAAAGCCGTATTGGCGATCACTGATAAGCTGGCGATCCTCAAGGTACTGCAGAAGCTGGCGGTTTATAACCTTCTCCATTATCTTGGAGAGCAAGGATGTTATCGCAATTGGCCTATAATTCGATGGGTCAGACCGGTCTCCTTTTTTAGGGATCGGGTGGACATGGGCTACCTTCCACGAAGACGGAACCCTATTAGTAGCGTAGGAAAGTCGGTATAGGCGCGTGAGGATGGGAGTCAATTCAGGGGCGCACGTCTTTAGTACCACTGCAGGGATGCCATCCGGTCCACTCGACTTATGGACGTCTAAAAGCCGCAGCTCCCGCCTAACCGCTCGCTGCGTGATGCGGATTTCGGGCAGTGAGCTTTCACACCGTGGGATGGTAGGTGGTGTGGCAGCTCCGGCATCCAAAGTCGAGTTACAGGCAAAGAATTGACCTAGAAGATCGGCCTTCTCCTTTGCGCTGTGGGCCAGACTACCATCGTGTATCTGCAGTGGTGGGAGATTGGGCTGGCAGAAGTTGCCTTATGCAGCTTTGGCGAGCGACCAGAATGCACGACTCCCAGCGGGATAGCTTTGCAATCGCTCGCCAATTCTGGCAACATGTTCCGCCTTGGCTCTGGCAATAGCCTTCTTACTAGATCTAGAAGCGGCGTTAAATTTCCGCTTCACCTCTTTGGCGTTCGGGTCCTGGCATTTTTTGGCCATATTCCAGGCCCGATATGCGGACTGTTTCTGGCATGCAGCCGTCCTGCAGGTTTTGTTAAACCAGGGTCGGCTGCGGCCACCGACGGGTATTTTGGTGTTGGGGATGAATAATCCCATCCCCGTAATAACCGCTTCGGTAACGCAGTCCGCACAGACGCCAGGGTCCCCAGAGGCGAAGCAAAGCCGCTTCCATGGGTAGGATGCGTAAAACTCGCGCAGTCCATCCCAATCTGCTGACTTATATTGCCAGACTCTGCGAGTCCCAGTCGCCTTAGAACGACTAAGCCTTACAACAGGGGCACTGCTACGGACCAAGCAGTGGTCAGAAGACCCAAGAGGCGCTTCAACCACTACCTGATATCCGTGCTGGTGTGTAGTCAGCAGAAGATCCAGTAAAGAAGACTCATGGCTCTCAATATCTGGGATACGGGTGGGCTGTGTCACCAGTTGTGAGAGACCATAGGCCGAGACCATATTAAAGAGATGTCGACCCTGGAGGTCAGTGGTTCGGGACCCCAGCTACTCTTTATGATGAGCGTTGAAGTCTCCAAGAACCACCACCTCCGCTGATGGACACTGCTCCAATATTTCGTCAATCCCCCATTGGACGTTCTCAAATAATTGAATTGACCCCGGATCACTGCCATGGGACCTGTAGAGGCATGCCTAGATGCGGGTAAGCCCTCCATTGTCTACGCGTAGCCACAGGATTGACAAGTCACCATGTTCGAGGGCCCGAAGGCGGCGACAGCAGATATCACCTCGGATGAATACGCACACCCCGGCTTTACGACGGAAGGTATGCTCCAACTCGTAGCCGGGGTAATTTAGGTACGAAATGTCATCCGGAGCACCTATCTGCGTCACCGTTAAAAAGAGTAAGGCAGGCCGCGCCGTCTCGAGGTGATGGTGGACGGCGTCGAGATTGCTATGTAAACCCCTGATATTGCAAAAATCCACATTAAATGTGGATAAGGGGACCGCCGTAGAAAATCGTCTCTTTTTAACTTTCTTGGCCATGATTTTTAATTTAAGAAGAGGAGGAAGGGAGTGTGAATGTGTATAACGGAGTTTGGTGATACCAAAAAAAAAGGCAGGGCATAGTGCATGGTCGAGGAGTGAGTTTTGTGAGGAGCTGACACGAAGCACGGAAGGGCCCCCGATGCCCCCCCGTGTGTAGCCGCCGAGGTCCACTCCGGTTTCCCACACCGGCACGACGACTACCCAACGGGATTTTCGCCGGTTGGTGGGACAGCCTCCCAGGGAGGATGATCCTGGGTTCGGGTCCCCTGCTGACCGGCAGGTGGCCGGCGGTGACCATTCCCATCGGGTCTCCCTGTACACCATGCCAGCCCCTCACGCTCAATACCCCGACCAAGACCTCACCACCGCAGGTTTCAGGCCTCACCAAAACCCGCCACACACAAACACACCCAGAAAGTTGGGCTCCCGGCTCTCTCGCTCACCGAACGAAGTGCAGCAGCAAATTGCTACTACTCAAACGTCGATCTTCTGCGAGAGTGTGGTACTGCCCCGGACGGACCGGCCCGCGACTGCAGACAAAAGACTGTCTACAGTGTGGTCCTACCACCAATAAAATCATCTTCATCTATTTACCTATATACTCAGTCATCATATAGTAAAATGCATTTCAATCCTACACACAGCTAACTCTATTCTGTAGTAAAAAACACACAATATTAAGTATTAACATAGTCCCAACTCCAGTCCTCTATATTAATAAAACTACATGTAATTCTTGTAATATTATTTCTAGCTTATGTTCAAATAATAACAACCTGGTGGTTATAAATCCTTTTTACAACTTACAATAATCCACATTCATAATAACGGACCCATTCATACTTCTCCGAAACATTGTCGTAATTTATTTGACCGTTAAAATGATTACATATGAGGTACTTGTAAGCAGAATCTCGTAAATTTGAACCAAACATATCCCGGAAAAGGGCGTAAAAAATAAGGAGAATTTTGATAACTAGTGCAGGGCCTTTTCTATACTACGAATAGAATTCTTTTAACATTATAATTAAAGCCATAAATAGCAGTGTGCCATAAAAATACCCAAATCGACCTCTTTTTATTATCAGTGAGAATTTATAGCGGCAATATGTGAAACTTTCTGTCACCGTCATGCCACTCCAAATGTGCAGTGGGCGGTATTTTTCATCACATATTTGTTAAGTAGATACGACACGATAGGCGGATGTTTTATTTTAGCCTTATGTATGTTTTATCAAACAAACTATCGCACTTTTTTATCAAGCACATAAATTTTATATATTTTTATTGCTTTATGTGTAAGACACTCGTGATATGAAGATGATAGGAAGAAGTTACAAATATATACATTTCACTCACGAGTTCGTATTAATGTTATTTTAATCATTTCTAATATTTATACGAGTAGCTTTATTTCATCATTACAACCCGTAGGTATACATTGCATCGTTGGGCTTGAGCCTTCTTCAAAATGGGAGACCTACTATACTACGCTGGTTAGACGGGTTGGTATTGGGTTTTATTTCGAATTATCTGCAATAATACACAAATGTTGTTTGCAATAATCCCTTAGGCGTAGTTTACGATAATGGGAGGATATCCGAAAGAGTAACCCGTCGGGCCGGCCACTGAAGTCAAGGAATCGGTACCAGTGGTCAGCCTAATGGCGTTGGGGAGGGAATACGATAAATTATGGGGTCGCATGCTGCCCATACGTCGCCTCGCGCGGATTGGGCGCGGTGTGCCCGGACCATAGCCTACAAAAAAAAAAATAACATGGCGTAGTTTACGATACACGCGGGTAAGAAAGGGAATGCTAAATTGTATTCTTACTCCGTCATTATACGGCTTTATTTATTTATACTTTATTGTACAACCTTGCTTACTTATATAGCTTTAATAGGACTAATGAACTTATTAATTAAAATGCGCGTAACTGATTTTAATTATTCTCTTACTTTAATGATGGAAAACGTTAAGTATCTTTCAGTTATCTGCAGTGAAAGCACTCTAGAATCATCAAACACAGAGCACAAACTTTCAAGGTTCTTCGATAAATAATTTGAAATGAAAGATAAAATGAAAACCGTTTATCTTCTACTAAAGAAATCGATTTATACACGTACAATGCTTAGTGTATTTTATTTCGTATATTAACGGGGATTTAAAAAGTGAATGACTGACACGGTATCGACAGGTGATGAGACGCAATGACAGTAATGGTATGAACAAAATCTTAGGTGTGAATATCAAAAGGGTTAAGGAGGTTCCAAGAAAACATAGATCAATTGCTTGAAGCAAAACATGACTGGGTTCGTGTGGAAAAATGTTAATAGTCTTGGATTCGATAGATTAACAATGTAGCGACATTGTTAATGATGATTCAAAGAGGATACAAATTACTGATTATTACTGATTATTGATTTCTGCCAAAATTATAATAATCAAATTTTCCACCATACTTAACCATAGACAAAATTACGTTTAGCTGTCATTTGCGTTTTATTATTACATATCAGATACGTTTTTGTTATACCACGGTTTATAGTGACTTTTATGTCCTTGACGTTTTATGTCACGTCACACACGGGAACGCGGTCGAACGGGATGAAAAGTATCCTGTGACCATTTCCTGGTTCTAAACTACCTCCCCACCAATTGTCAGCCAAATCGGTATAGCCGTTCTTTAGGGACTTCTTTGCTAGAGATGCTAACAGATATACTAATTGAGAATGGATTGAATATGCCTGTAGAGTACTTGCCGTATGGTGACTCAATAAGAATACAATTCAGGAACTCCTTAATACTCGTAATCGTCGTAAAGAACGGCTAAATTATATAATATGCAGATATCATCTATGCAAGAGATGAGAAGCTTGATGTAAAACCCTATATCAACGTGTCTACTATTAACATGCTTTAGTAGTATATTTCCCTCTCGTTGTGGAGGAGATTTGAGCCCAACAGTTGCGAAGTAGGACGTGCTGAAATGAATGGAAAAATTAAATGCCAAAATTAAGTGCCATAGAGTATTGATTTCAGTGTGGAGTAAGAATAAAATTCACAACTCTCTTGCTCTTTGGTATAGTAAAAGAGATCTTTTCTTTTTTTGGGGTGGGTTGCGGTCGGCGCGCTCCTCATACCACTCCGTCTGGGGCGACAGATAGGTTTAAGCACGCACTCCCGCAACCCACCCGCGATGCACGTCGCCTTCGTCGTTGGGCCGACCACCGGAGCAGGGTGACTTGACGTCAGTGGTCGACCCGACGGAATACCCTCTATTTGGGGTACGCTCCCATCGACCGACGTACCCCCCTCGGGGAGGACCTCGGTCTTTCCTCACGCGGTCAGCCTCTCGGCGGGTGACGGACTAATCCCCGGTCACGTCACCCGTGGCCTCAGCATAGTAAAAGACATCTAACAGATCGATGCAAGAAAAGGAAAACTCAAAATGAATTCTTTTGCCAACACGTGATATAGTAGGTCAAATTTCCTGCCCCAATAGAGGTGGCTCGAACCTATAAGTGGTATATGTATGGGCTGAGATGGTGATGACGCAACAAATAAATATTAATTACACCCTAATTCGGCACATCTGTTTAAGAATCACATTAAGAATTGTCGTGTGGTGACAGAGTAAGAATATAATTCATCACCCCGTCTCTTACCTGTGGGTGTCGTAAAAGACGACTAAGACATATAATAAGCTTATAATATCTATGCGAGAGAAGGGAAACTCGAAACAAAACCTTATGCCAACACGTCAGTATACACATAAAGTAGATTAATTTCTCTGTCATAATGGAGGAGGCCCGAACAGTGAAACGTATATGGGTTGAGATGATTAAAAATCGTTCAATGCGGTTAACGAATCTATAACATTTCGCACAAATCAATGATTAGACAACTATACTCTCCTTGATTTCAATATACACATAATCTTTCAATATAGCTTCCTACAAAACCACAGATTTTCATTGACGTCAGTATTCATATATTTATCTGTCATTTTTTTTTCGCAATGTTAAAACATATTTCGAGTGGTAAGTATTATATCATAAGACGTAAACAACCAGGAAATACTTCGATGTTGATTTCTTTAAGAAATGAAATACACATATACATTAAACTCATAACAGATACTTTATATTTCTAATTATGTGTAAGATTTATACATTTCTCGTCACATCAAAGGCTGAGAATGCGGTATTAATTTTTCATAACGAATAATTATGAGATACATGTTATGGTTTACGTATTTTGTACATGTTTCATGTGTGCTGAAAGTATACGAAGTAATTTTAGTTACTTCGCATTAAGTCTTTTGCATTAGGACTTTTAAAATAATGAAGCTCTTAACACGACTGCATGAAAGCAACATTGTAGCAGAGTGAAATCTCAAAAATTTATGCCAACACGGCTCTCATCAGTGAGGTATAGGAGGTTAATTCTGCGTCACCTATAGAACGTATAGGGCTGTAGAAGAATATCCTTACTAATATTATAAATGCGCAAGTAAGTTTGTTTGTTTATTTGTCTGTTTGTTACGCTTTCACGCTTAAACCACCGAACCGATTTCAAAAATTCTTTGACCAATAGAAAGCTATAGTATTCGGGAGTAACATAAGCTATTTTTTATCCCGGTATTCCCACGGGAAAACGAATTATGCGGATAAGGTGATTAAAACCGAAGCGAAGCGAGGGCGCGTTGCTAGTATAATATAACTGTGTTTCATATAATAAAAAAGAACATCATCGTCATCACCATCATCGCAGCCCACATACGTCCCACTGTTGAACTCGAGTCTCCTCCACAATGGGAGGGAATTTAACTCACTATACCATGCTGGTCAGACATGTTGGTATAGGGTTTCAATTCGAGTTTTTTTCTCTGGCACAGATCTTATGTGTATATTATATCCCTTAGTCGTCTTGTACGACATCCTCGGGAAAGATAGGGAATGGTGGATTGTATTCTTACTCCGTCACCACACGGAGGAAGAACATAAAAAAAGAATTTCATAGAATAATATATATCGGATTGAATGATTATGATAATCTACGAAAGCGTAGATTGCCCACGCAGCCTATAGAACTTTTTTCTTTTAAATGATTATTCGCACCATTAAATTTATTCTTGTGTTATCGGGGAGTTTACAAGTGTACAACGGGCTTTTTTTGGACTGACTATCGTCTGGGCACAGGTCGACCCGTCCATCCGGTTCAAAAAGGGGCAGCGTGGCTCCATAACCCAACGTATTCCCTCCCCATTGGGCTGACTACTGGTATCATGTCCTTAACGCCGTGGCCAAACCGATGAGAGCAAATAACAGCTTTATTTCTCACTTTGCGTGCAAGTCATAAAAGCTGATTAAAAGAGAGATCAATAGGAGAATAGACAGCAGCACTCTTTTCAAAAACTTATAAATGCAATGCGGTAGACAACGCCCCTGGCCACTGAAATTATAATGCCTCTATTCCCCTCTGATGAGGTCTACGTCCAAAATTGGATATCAAAAGGCGGATGGATGAATGTCAGAATAAATATCTGCAAAATACGTATTAAATTTCAACAATGACTACTTTTACGGATTTTATCGCGTTTGTATTTGGTTTATGATTGCCCGACGTTTCGAACACTTTACAGTATTCATGATCACGGGCGGACTAAGATGTCTGACGTCCAAACAAGTCAACGTTATTACAAATTTTATAATTATCTACCCGTTACAGAAAATTAGTTATTAAGTTTTGACCCACATTTTTAGTACAAATTTATTACCAGTACAAGAAGAAAATGATACTATATAAAAAAACTATATTGTTTACGATTAGTAATTATTCAACATTAAATTTGTAGTAATTATTAGGTATTATAACTTGTTAATTTAAACCAAACAAATGTAACATACTACCACCGCATCGGAACGCTGCCACACTGAAAAAGATTCGCCAAGAAAATAAAAATCAATATTAATTTAGCATTATATTCTCTGAGCTTTCTTGTCGGGTCTTTGTAACAATAATTATACTAACTACTAATTATAATATACTTATTATAATAATTATACTACTACAACTATCAAATTGTAATAATAATTACTACATATTTAATGTTGAATAATTACTAATCCATAAACAATATAATTTTTTCATATATAATCATATTCTGTAGCGGATAGATAATCATAAAATCTGTAATAACGTTGACTTGTTTAGACGTCAGACATCTTAGTCCATCCGTGACCATGAATGCTTTAAAGTGTTCGAAACGTCGGGCAATCATAAATCAAATACAAACGCGATAAAATCCGTAAAAGTAAAAATTAAAGTAAAATTTACAATATAGTGCTCGCGTAAACACCGTAAATCATAATTTCAACAAGGACTGAAAATTATTTTTACGCTTATCAAATGATTCAATCGCTAAACATGTTCCCCAATTTATTCCAAACATATGGAGTATAAGTAAACATTAATATCTATCTCCTTATAAATGCTTCTCACAACTGTTATTCGATATTCCAGCTACCATCTAGTATTTTTATATTCAACAAGCGTTTAATTTTCTCGTATCATATTTCTATCTGATGTTGTGCATAACTTAAAATAGAAAACATTAGTTTATATCCGTCATCCGATACGTGGCACGATGCGGTACGTGCCCCGATGCGATACGTGGTCCGATACACCCCCCACTAGGTGGACGGATGACCTGATGAAAGTAGCTGGGTGTCGTTGGATGCAGGCGACACAAGGACGCGATCTGTGGCGTAATATGAGGATGGCTTACGTCCAGCAGTGGACGGCGATAGGCTGAAATCATGAAAATGATGATGATGATGACGGAGTAAGAATGTAATTCATCGCCTCCTCTCGTGCACGTGGGTGTCGTAAAAGACAACTAAGATATATGACATATCCCTTAGTTGTCTTTGCCGTCGAGCCCATCACTGGGGACAAGGAACTCGGCACTGACGGCGGTCGGCTCAACGACGAATGCGACGTGGGTACGGGTGGATTATGGGCCCTCGCGCCGTCCTTTCGTCACCCCGGATGGAATGGACGGCGTGTGTGCTTACCATAGCCCACCCATAAAAAAAAAATAAGGGATATGACATGCAGATAATATCTATGCAATAGAAGGAAAACTCATCGTAAAGCCTTCGCCAACACCTCTAACGTGCGCGATGTAAAGAATCAATTTCCCTTCCATTGCGAAGGAAGCCTAAACCCAACAATACGACTTAACTGGGCTAAAATGATGAGATGAAGATTTAATTAATATTATGCTTTATTTTCTTCTTCTCCGCCTATATTCCGCTGTTCAGCATGGTCTAGTATTAGATTAAGACAATTAGCCTGCTATCATCATCATCACAGCTCATATACGCTCCACTGTTGGGCTCAAGCCACCTCCACAATGAAAGGGAAATTGAATTATTATACCACGCTGGTCAGACGTGTTGGTATAGGGTTTTATTTCAAGTTTTCCTTCTCTTTCATAGATGTTATATGCATATGATATCCTTTAGTCGTCTTTTACGACACCCACGGACAAGAAAGGTGGTGGTGAATTGTATTTTTACGCCTTCACCACATGGAGAAGCCTGCTATACCACGTAATAATAGCCTACATACGAATTGGCATAATAATTTTATTTCGAATGCAGTGATCTTATTTATTCACATTTCTTTTTCGATTTTTAGGGTTCCGTACCCAAAGGGTAAAAACGGGACCCTATTACTAAGACTTCGCTGTCTATCCGTCCGTCTGTGTAACACCAGGCCCTCCCAGGTACCTCAAGAACCGCGACAGCTAGACAATTGCAATTTTTACAAATTATGTATTTCTGTTGCCGCTATAACAACAAATACTAAAAACGAACCCATTTTTTTTTTTGGGGTGGGTTGCGGTCGGCGCGCCCCTCGCACCACTCCGGCCGGGGCGACAGAGGGGCGTATAGCACGCAACAACCGCAATCCACCCGAACACCACGTCGCCTTCGTCGTTGGGCCGACCACCGGAGCAGTTTTACTTGTCATCAGTGGTCGGCCCGACGGAATAACCCCTACGTGGGGTACACTCCCATTGACCGACGTCCCCCTCCGCGGGGAGGACGTCGGTCTTTCCCCACGCGGTCGGCCTCTCGGCGGGTGACGGACTAATCCCCGGTCACGTCACCCGCGGCCTCGGCTAGGGCGGCATGAGGCGCAGGTATTCGCTCCTACGCCGCCCCAGTCGCCGGCGGCGGATCGCCTCATCGAGGCTGCGCTCCTCGCGTAGGCGATCCGCCGCTTCAAAAAACGAACCCATACAAGAAACGCGATTTTTTACCGCTTTTTATAGATAATGGTACGGAATCCTTCGTGCGGGACTCCGACTCGCACTTAGCCGGTTTTTTATTATACCCAAAGGAAAAGAAGAGATAGTGACCATTGTATTGTTATATCATAGTCCCACGAATGTGTTTTATTATATTTTATTGATGTTATTAGATCTTTCATCGTCGAATACCACTGAGGAGTACTCCCTCCACGACCGACGTCCCCCCGGGAGGACGTCAGTCTTGCCTCGTGCAGTCGGACCCTCACCGGGTGACGGACTAACTCCCCGGTCCAGTTACCCGCGGCCTCGACTAGGGAATCACTTGCCTGACGTCAACTCTCTTTGAGAATGTAATCGTGATCAAATGGTATTAGACGTTTTATAAATAAAAAAATGTTTTTTATTTATTATTAACTCTTGAAATTAAACCAGTAGTAAATTCAAGTTGAGCTTAATATGTCTACTAGATAACCTTAAATTTGCATAAGAAATATTATCCTTATTCCTTATGTAAATTCCCCATAACCCTAATCAAATGAATATGCATATAGAATGTACAATTGTACATGCATACATACCTACATACTAAATATTTAAGTATATATATAACATTCTACCTGATCCATAGACCTTCTTCTGTACCGATTAAAAAACAAACTTTTGAAATCGATCGCTGTATCAACTACCGGGTACTACTTAATACATTGTTCTACTGTCCCAACAAAACCACTTCTCATTTTTATCTTTCTAGTAAAGGCTATAAAGCATAGTTATATGGATATATATGTACTACGAGAATGATTTAGATAAGTAAATTAGACCCAATAAGTGGCCCTGCGTTCGTTTTCAAGGACAATTCCATATATTTTTACGTTTACACAGAACACCGTCTGTTGGGTCAGCTAGTATTTATACATAGACTAGCAACCCGCCCTCGCTTCGCTTCGGTTTCAGTCACCTTACCTGAGTAGTTCCCATTCCCGTGGGACTACCGGGATAAAATATAGTCTATGTTACTAACTGATATTATAGCTTTCCATTGGTGTAAGAATTTTTGAAATCGGTTCTGTGGTTAAAGCGTGAAAGCGTGACAAACAAACAAATTTACTTTCGCATTTATAATATTAGTAAGGAAGTAAGAATTGTAAAAAATGCCGTGTTTTAAGTAAATATGATATTTGTGTGGTGACGCATTGAATCTGTATTCGAAAAAAAATCGGCAATCTCTTACAATCGCCTATTAGATTAGGCTTTTCCAAAGGAGATAATTTTTTGCGATTGCTATTAATATAACAATTTTCTCAGTGTAATGCTGCTACTCATTCTCCAGGTTATCTCTTAATCAGTTTGTAAAATATAAGATTTGATGTTCTTAACATTGTATTCTTAACCCGTAATTATACGAAGTACGTAGTTATTAATACCATTCTGTATCGTTATTCATTTTATATTTACTACTTACAATGGCTATAACTTCTACTGAATTCTTCCTGGTGCAAATCCAGCAACACTTAATGTTTACCTGTAACAAATAAATAAAATTAACAAAAAAATACTATGTAAAACCTAATTCTAAAAGAGAAGATATTTTCCATAGCAATATCCCAGCTTACACTTCCCACTGCTGGGCTCGAGCCTCTTCCGCAATAGGAAGGTAATTAATCTACTAACTACGCCGATCAGATGGTATAGAGTTTTATGTCAAGTTTTCCTTCTAGAAGCTATCTGCATTTCGTATCCCTAAGTCGTCTATCACGACACCCACGGGCAATAGAGGCAGTAGAAATTCAGTTCTTACTCATCATCTCAGCTCATATACTCAACCTGCCTGCAAATGAGAGGAAATTGGCCTACTATACCTCGCTGGTCAGACGTACGTGTTGACATAAGGTTTTATTTCAAGTATCGACCGCATATCTGTTAATCGTCTTTTAGAACACCCACGGGTAAGTTGGAAACAAAAACTTCTTACTCCACACTGAAAACACCCCGTCGTACTTTCACCATATGAAACATAATTACGGAAAAAAAATATACCAAAATCATGAATCATCGATCATTAAGTCATGTGTTCGTAATACATGACTTTATGATCGACTTTAGTATATTTATACTAATGGGCTTTTTTTTGGGAGATAGGTTACGGTCGGCGCGCACCTCGCACCACCATCCCGGGTGACAGAGGGGCGTAAGCACACACACCCGTAACCCACCCGCGACACGTCGCCTTTGTCGTTGGGCCGACCACCGGAGCAGGGTGACTTGTCGTCAGTGGTCGGCCCGACGGAATACCCCCTCGGGGAGGACGTCGGTCTTTCCTCACGCGGTCGGCCTCTCGGCGGGTGACGGACTAATTCCCCGGTTCAGTCACCCACTGCCTATACTAATGGGCTAATGAAGAAATGAAAAAGAAATTAATATCATTTACCCTTTTTTTTTTTTGGGGTTGGGTTGCGGTCGGCGCGCTCCTCGCACCACTTCGTCCGGGGCGACAGAGGGGCGTAAGCACGCACACCCGCAACCCACCCAGGATGCACGTCGCCTTCGTCGTTGGGCCGACCACCGGAGCAGGGCTACTTGTTATCAGTGGTCAATATCATTTACCCATGAGATGTCGTAATGAATAAACAATGTTTCCTAATGTTTGTTACAATACGTTTAACGATTTTATTTCACAGAAACAGAAATGTTCGTAACAAAATAATTTCTATAACGTTGGTAATTGCGCGTGAATTTAGTTTCATGATATTTAGGAGTACTTTGAAGAGTATTCATTAAATTAGGGACCGTTTTAGTTAATATTCTTATTTATTTATTGCCGTGGCGACTGTTATTAGCAATTCAACTATCCGTTCTTGTATTTTTTACTAGCTTTTATCCGTGAGTTTACGTGCGTAGAAAGCATGAGTTTGAGGTCACTGTTAATAATTGGATATAATAAAATATAAAATGTTGAATTTAGGATTTTTATTTATTTTTTTATTGCAAACGGGGACAAATGGCGGCAAACGGGTAAACATTACACCTGATGGTAAGCGATGCTGCAGGACAATACTTTGTGCGATCCAGAAATTGTTTTTCTAGGTGTAATTTATGTCCGTTAATTATGTTTGTAAAAGACCCGCAACACAAAGATTATTTCCTAAATGCAGGCTGATGTCCTTTTAAGAAAAAATATAGTTTATACTTTTCGCTAACGTAGGATCATATCAATCATAATAACTAAATTCGCCGAGGATACAGTCTCGGGCACATCCTCGGTACATAGTATTATAAGAAACCAACCATCAATAATAATAATTAAACAAAAAAAAAATCAAAAAATAGATAAGAATCTGCTTGGCTGATCTTAATAAAACTACTATATCAAATCAATTGCATAATTGCACGCTTGTCATGTAAATGAAAAAAAAAATGATAAGGGCTATATTCGTAATAGAATAAACATTCTCTTTAATTTGGTCCACTTTTCAGCAGATCCAATGAAACGTTTCCCCATAGTGTCATATAGCATTAAAAGCTGACACCGTTGTGATAAATGGCGACCAACTATGGGGTCTGTACGTGTGCAAGGAATGAAATATAAGCATTACTTACTAAAGGGGAGAAATGATCTTAATATTTTGAGTGCTCATGTAGATGCCATTGCCTTGAAAAAGTTTCTGTTAGAGCTTAAAGAATTTATAAAAAAAAACATTTTCGTTACTACTGCTGTTGTACGGTCCATAGTTTAAATTCTAGTTTGTGAACAAAGAAAAGGCAGTTGGTATTTTCTTCAGACTTCCTTATGGTTTAGGCATTTTCTCAAGAAATTTTCCGTCGTAAACTGGGCATTTCGTACTACAATTTGCCTTCCATTACTAAGAACACTCGTACTTAATAGATATTTATAGTAAGAAATAGACACATATATAAACTGGGTAAAGACATGTATAGAGATATATGGTGTGCGATTTCCTAACGTAGTAAAAACTCAACTCTAACTGACCTAGCACCGTAGACTCTTTCCCTTATAAAATATTATGTCGTAAATTGATATACGAGTATAATGGTTTTTCGTTTAAGTGCCTCTACTAAAAACTACCCAGTATCCAACTGGGAGTTAAAACATTAGACAACAAACATTTTAACGTAAAATGGTATTAAGTAATATTTACTTACAAAGTGCATTTTACTTTAAAAGCATGAATAATTTATTGTATGACGCTTGATAAGCTTAGATTATCTTGGTTTCTATGTAACAGAATCAACAAATGCAATATTAACCCCTTTTTAATCGTCAGATAAATAAATAAATTCGGATAAATATTTTGTTTTTTTTGGGTGTGCTACGGTGCACCTGCTACCCGGCTCCATCTGGGGCGACAGAGGGGCGGCGCGTGGCCCCGTAACCCACCCGATAGCACGTCGCCTTTGTCGTTGGGCCGACCACCGGTGCGGAGTTGTCTTCAGTGGTCAGCCTGACAAAATACCCTGTGTGGGTACCCTCTCCCATTGACGTCCCCTTCCCGGGACGTCAGTCGCCGTCGCTAGGTCAGCCACTCCGTGGGTGACGTACTAAAATTACCGGTCCCGTCACCTGCAGTCTCTGCTAGGGCGGCATCTGGCGCAATTCCGTTATCTTTACAGGATTAGCGAATTTTTATATATTCGTGACTGAGATTTTTTTTGTAAATCGTTAAATGTCGTTATTTTTATTTTCTACATTACACTTTTGGGTACGTTTGTCAACTAAAGCGAACTGTTAGTTGTTTTAAACTATTTTATAAGAATTACTTTAGACTTAAATATGTCCTTTGTCTTTTCAGGATGTCATTGGAGATATTTAATACTAGCAACCCGCCCTCGCTTAGTTTCCATTTTAGTCGCCTTACCCACATAGTTCCCGTTCCCGTGGGAATATGGAGATAAAATATAGCATAAGTTACTCCTTACATAGCCAGCTACCTGGTAGTAAAATATGATCAAAATCCAATATGATCAAGATCGAGTCATTTTGAAGAGTACCTCAAACAAACAGACAGACAAACAAAAAACATTTAAATTGTATTTTAGGCATAGGTTTCGTGCAAATAACCGTGTGAGCATGAAAAAATCCCAGTATTTTAACATTACAAACAGACACTTCAATTTTATTTATTTGTATAGACAATATTTAATTAATCACAATGATGATGGGATAAATGACACACTATATGTCACTCTTTGCTTTGCCATGGGTATCGTATAAACCTACGAAATGAAGGAGGGAGGAGCAACAGCTTTCTAAAGATAAACACACCAAATAATTGCATTGCATTTGGTCAAACTATCACACAATAGTGGCGTATGCTGCATTATTTCTTCTCAAGAATAAACCCTATATTGATCAGTGAAGACGTAAGAATGGCACGCTTAAAATCAAAAGATATTTGCAACAATAATGATTCACAATGTTTACACAAATATTACGTAAAGTATTTTACGGGATTTATTTTGCTGTTTATTACCCCGATATTTCAAATATATTTCAATATTTATGATCATTAGAGGTTTCAGGTATTTATCGTCCAATTAGCAATCGCTATTACAAAGGAGCTATCTATACACTAAATTATTCACATTGATCCAGCTATTTATTATGATAGTGAAAGTTAAATAGTTGAAAAGTTAAATAGTTAGTTAATGGTACAAGTGTCTCACAGTAACTGCGACTGCACAGATGTCGTATTTGTTAAGTCACCAACCTACAGTGTCATCATGGGTTCGAATCCCACGCAGAATAACACTTTGTGCTATCCACGAATTGTTTTTCCAAGTTTGGATGTAATTTGTGTCCGTTAATTATTTGTTTCTAAAGTCCCCCCACAATACAAATATTATTTCTATAGTTGTAGTCTTGTAAAAGTTGTAGTTGTAAAGGTTGTAGTCTTTTAAAAAACAATCTGTCTTTTGGGAAGAGTTTTAATTGTTAAAAAGTTCGTATCAATATATTTATTCTAACAAATATGTTCTAGAAACATTCACTCCTTTTAAAATTTGATATTATTGAGCTACTAAACTATAAATGACATTTCATAACGAAAATAAATAATTATAAACGGCAGACAAAGCGTCATTGTAATTATTTCGGGTCTTAATGCCTTCAAAAGATGAAGAAACAATTTTCTCTTTTGTGATTATTTATTTTGCAATAAGACAGTTTTGATGTTTTTAAATATAATTAAATAATGTATATTACGGACATTTTAGGACATTTGCCTGGTATTTGCTTTTCAAAACTCTTTTTTTTTTGTAATAATGTATCCACTGTATAATTTAGATAGCTATAAAAAAACTCTTTATCTATAAAAATCTTAAAAACATTATTTATATTTGGTTTTTAACGAAGTTTTAAGTTATTATATAACGAGGATCTGCATGCGCCAAGCACCAACAATCAACAGCTGTTTGCTTCGAAGGCCTATCCTTTCCAATGCTCTCTTCTGTAAATAAATCTATATAACTGTAGTCACAATCAGAATTGTTTTGTTTTCCTGTTTTTATAACAAAAATTTCCTTAAGTATATAATAATAGTGATGACGGAGTCTTCCGTGTGGTGACGGAGTAAGAATACAATTCACCACTCCCTATCTTGCCCGTGGATGTCGTAAAAGACGACTATGGGATATAATATGCACATAACATCTGTGCAGGAGATGGAAAACTCGAAATAAAACCCTATATCAACATGTCTGACCAGCATGGTATAGTAGGTTAAATTTCCTCCCATTGTGAAGGAGGCCCGAGCCCAACAGTGGGACGTATGTGGGCTGCGATGATGATGACGATGATGATGATGATGATATAATAATAGAGCAGATTTTTTTAAAATATCACATGAAAGTTCTCAAAACCACCTTTAATATTAAAAGTATTAAAAAAAATTCATTGCAGTTAAAGTTTATTGCAGTTACTTATTTACCAGTGTTTTAAACGTTTTCAAATGGCTAATAATTCACATAAAATTATGTAAATATTATAGTATCCTTCCTGATTTCAAGATAAGTTTCTTATAAAAGAAATTGGAACTATAAGTAATTAATTGAATTGTTAGTTCATTGTTTTAAATCATTCTTAAATATTATTATCTGAGTTACTCTATCGAAATTGTTTCTCAAACTTCAAACGCGTTTTTCTCAAAACTACTTTTTTTGAGGTGGTTGTCATGATATCTCAAGTTCTACATTACCGATTCCTTTGAAATTGTTAGAAAACTTTTATTATACATTTCTCTGTCGCTCCTGCCTTGGATTTTGAAAAATTTCTACTTGAAGTATTTTTAAAAAATAAGAGGGTAAATTTTTTTTTTTTTATGTTGACGCCATTTTTTTTTTCTTTGGCAAAGGTCAATCCGATAGCGACATCTTTACTAATGGGGAATTTTTTAATTTTTTTGTTTTACATCACTACAAGGGTTGGAATCATGTCAACCAAGGAGCACCATTTTTTTTGTAGCCCCCACTCCACCGGCCTGTAATTTGAAGATTTTTTATTTATTTGCGCATTATAGCAAATAAAGTACCACCAGATTAGAACGTGACTGCTACTACTACTGCAAAATGCAAGAAATTGCCAAATGCAAGAAACTCAGTGGGTTTATTTATAATTTACAAACATAATACAACTTATTATGCTTAAACCAAGTCCCACAAAGAGCACCCGATCACAAATTAACTAGTAAAGCAGCCAACCCTGATGAATCGATAAATAAAAAAAAACTCCCATAGTCAAGGTAACATAATACTTAAAAATGCATCCTTACTAATATTATAAATGCGAAAGTAAATTTGTTTGTTTGTAACACTTTCACGCTTAAACCACCGAACCGATTACAAAAATTCTTTCACCCAAGCTATAATACCAGGGAGTAACATAGGCTATATTTTATCCCGGTATTCCCACGGGAACAGAAACTATGCGGGTAAGGCGCCTAAAACCGAAGCGAAGCGAGGGTGGGTTGCTAGTAATAAATAAAGTTTTACCTAAATTGTATTAAATGAATTAAAGTTTTATTCGCTTGGGACTTCTGGCTTAACTTTTACGATTTTACAAAGTATTTAATGAAGTAGAAAAGGAGAGGCGATGTTTGATAGAATCACAAACATATTCATAACTAGCAATCCGCCCTCGCTTCGCTTCGGTTATATATTATGTTATAGTCGTTTCACCCGCGTAGTTCCCGTTCCCGTGGGAATACCGGGATAAAATATAGCCTAGTTTACGCCCTGATATTATAGCTTTCCATTGGTGAAAGAATTTTTGAAATCGGTCCAGCTGTTTTGAAGATTACCCGGAACAAACAGACAGACAGACAGACAAAAATTTTTTAATTGCTATTTTAGGCATAGGTGTCGTGCAAATAACCGTGTGAGCATAAAAAAGCCTATTATTTTGACATTACAAAGAGACACTCCAATTTTATTTATTGGTATAGATTATTACTGATATTTACGCGAGTATTACACATTTTAAATAAAACTATTTTATAAATTTTATCGCGTTTTTATTTTATTTTTGATTGGCTACAGAAAGTGGGTAGATATAAATATCTGTAATAACGATGACTTGATGGACGTGAAAAATTTCAATCCGTGATCATGAACGCTGTAAAGTATTTGAAACGTCGGGCAATCAGAAATCAAATACAATAAAAGCCGTAAAATATTTTTAATTACAATATTCACAATTACAAGTATTCTTCTAGATTCAAATATAACTGATATTAAAACTAGCTTCAAACATCATTACATTGTTTTTATTCCAATTAATTGGGTTCTACTCAATATATATTTCATAGTACATGGTGCAAATATTATTGGCAATAGTTTTATGACCGGCTGCCTGCTGAAGACAACCCTGCTTGGGGATGTCATTATTGACCAGACGTCATCAGAAGTAGTTGGCCCAGGTCTAAATAAAGCTTTTTGTCATCTTTTACTACATCAACAAGCAATGCAAGGGTTGGTAGTATATATAGTTGCTGCTTTTTAATTGCTGATAATTATGTTTGTAACTTTATGCACACGAACACGTGCTATCTATAACACCAACCAATCAGAGGACGGTTCACAAATTCGCAGGCGAGAAATTGTAAGACAGTGCTGTGATTGGGTCATTTCTTTTTGAACTGATGGTTAAAAGTATTAAAATCACAATTTAACGGTTAAACATAGTCAATTTATAAACTTACGAAAATATAAGCGTTCGATTGTAAATTTTTGTGTCCATTCACAATCTATCGATAGTTTATAATCTCGCTAAATAGTTTATAAACTAACGGTTCGTACAATTTTACGGTGACATATATATTATGTGTTTTTTAAAATAGTTCACCATTATCTCATCTCGGCTCGGCACAATGCTGGGCTTAAGCCTTCTCCACAATAGCAGTGAAATTGAGTTTACTACACCATGCTGGTCAGACAGGTTGAAATAGGATTTTACTTCGAGTTTTCTTCTCTTGCATAGGTGTTATATGCGTATTATATCCCTTAGTCGTCTTTTACGATATCCACGGGTAAGAAAGAAGTGGTGAATTGTATTCTTAATCTGTTACCACACGGATAAAATAGTTCAGTTCATTTCAATTGTGTGCACAGCGCAGTGAATAAAAATGGTTGAATTTATATGCATAAATATCTATCCACAGTCAAGAACGTCTAGACAGAACTAAATTCCTACACGAAATTTATTGGTAGCAATCACCAGGCACCGCCAGAACTTATTTTGTACTTTGAACATTCTTGTGAGAAAGGGTTTATCCTAAATGACACACTAGGAATATTAATACGTATATAAATCAGGGATGTTTAGGATATGAAATTTCGGAGCAAGATGTTTATATCTTTAAGAAAATTTAAAAGTCGTATTAATACTAATATTAAAAAAAATAGATTAATGATTTTGATATGAACTTTGTCTTAACCCCGGTAATATGGTATTTATTAACAGACTCCAAAAAGGAGAGGAGATGCTCAATTCGACTGTATTTTTTTTATATTTGTTACCTCGGAACTTTTGATTCGGCGAACCGATTTGAATCTTTTTTTATTTGAATGCTGGAGCTTCCCGTGTGATCCCATTTTATTCTGTTCAGGTCAGGTTCTGATAATGACATTGATTTTTTATTTTTTGACTTAAATACACAATCTATAATTTATACATAGGTTAAGAACAAGTATGAAAACCTCTGAAAATATCACAGAGGGATGAATTACTTGAAATCTATATATTAATACGTGAAGCACAATTTCGCACAATTGATGTATATTTTAAAGAGAAGTGCAGAAAACTAATATTTGACATAATAATAGATTAGAAATATGTACATTAAATTCATTAAAAAAGGCATTACGCACACCACCATGCAATCGACACATACACACACGCTTATACACTTTTGTTTAAGGTTAAAATCTCTGGTCAAACTGAATGTTAAATAATCATAATTATGACGACAATGTCTAATAGATATTCGTACTTATATATTACTAGTTGACCCAACAGACGATGTTCTGTTCAAATAAAGCGCCACCTACTGGGTCCAATTGTGAATCTAAACCATTATCGAATCCCTTTGAACACACACAAAAAATTTCGTCAATATCGGTCGAGTCGTTTAGGAGGAGTTCAGTGATACACATGTACGCAAGAAATTTATTATAAAGATTAGTAAAATACAGCTTGCTCAATATAGAAGAAAATTGGGCAGAAAAATTACTTTAAATAAATTCAGGCGGAATTTCGAAAAAATGCATCATGGGCAAAGGACCATAACTCACCGTATTCCCTCCCCTTTCCCATTGGGCCGGCTACTGGTACCGAGGTCCTTGACGTCCGTGGCCAGCCCGACAGCAACCTGGCGTTCTTATTCAGTTATCAGATCTTAGGTAAAAGTAAAAGCTGTCGAAGCACTTATACGTTATTAATACAGGTTTAAAATAAGTTCTTTGTTTCGTGTAACAAAAAGTTGTAATGTCATGAATAAGTGTTGTCACAGGTATAATTTTTCATAGCGATGTCAGATTATTTCGTATGTAAATATGTTAGCGTTTATAGTAACATAATGTGTTTTATCATCAATCATAAGGCACAATGTATATCATTAATTATTTATTGTGAGAACTTTGAAACATAATATTGCTGTATACATTATTAGCGCTGTAAGAACGGTTTTTCTTCCTATGATAAAGTTAGAATACAATTCACCAATCTTGTCCGTGGGTATCATTAAAGACGAATAAGGATATGATATGTACTTAATGTTTGTAAAAGAGAAAGAAAACTATAAATAATACTCAATATCTTTAAATTTTGCGTGCATATTTATTTCTGAAATATAAAAAATCTAAATAATGACATTTGAAATAATCGCTATAATACACATCAGAGGCATAAATACGAGTATACCAGTATCGGTTATGTTCAATGAACTTCCTACTAAGAAAATACATGCAAATAAAAAATTACTAAAATTGCGAGTTCCAATACGAGCCCTATAGTGTTTATATAATTCTTCTGTACGTGTGCATTGGACGGAACTCCTCATAGCTGAACTGATATTGATAAAAAAATACATGTTCCAGTTGATCCGAGAATGGTTTAGATTATTAATGGACCCTGTAAGTGGCTCTGCGATCGATTTCAAGGATTATTCCTTTTATTTTTTTTTAGATTTAAATAGACCAGCGTATTTTGGGTCAACGTAGTTAATATATTTTTTTAAAGAATTTATTAATTATGTATTCATTATTTACAAATTGTGTAAATAACTGCGATCCTGCTCAACTTCGCCTACCAAATAATTATACATACATGCATATATAGCTTCACGCCTATTTTTCAGAGGGTTAGGCAAGGACTACGGATTGCCACAAGCCACATTCTTGATAAAACTATCGCTTCATTTACTCATAATTGAATGAAAAAAATGGTTTACCTTTAAGTAACTATCTTTTAGTGTTTTAAGGTAATTCAAACTTGTAAAGGTGAAATTAATTGGGAAAATGTTGCCTTCATAATAATTTTTAAAGTTATATTCTCATGATAGAATAGATTTCAATATAACTGAAATTAATAAATTTACCAATTTTCAAGTAATATATAACAAAAAATATTTATAATAAATATTGATAAGGAAAGCAAAACTCTAACATAAGATCATTTTTGGATGCCGCTCGAAGCACCGTCATGATCTTAAAAGTTTATTGTTATCCTTTAAGAAGCCAAACTTTATATAACAACAAAAGTACAAAAGAAGTCTGCTTTTTTAAGACAGTAAAAAACAGAAAATATCTCTAAGACAAAATTCACGAGTAAAAGTTAAGGTTAAATATATTAAAATAGAGATCTTTTTTATTTGTGATTCTCGGGGTGACGAAGTAAGAATACAATCCAATATGCTTTCTTTTCCCATCCGTCAATCCGTCTGATCCTCACTGTATAATAATAGATAGGTGAATTTCGTTCTCATTATGAAGATATCACATGGCTAATAGTTCGAAATTTATGGGCTTTCGATTAAGTGACTCAACAGAGTGACAGCATATCAGAATGGTGCACTAGAATTTACTGTACAACTTCTCTCAATGCTTTTTCAGCAGCCCTCTGTCTAGGTGTATGAGTTAATTTTCCCGCCCGATTGTATGATTTCTCAACTTAAGTGAAATATTACCAAAAACATTATTTTTATTATTCAGATTGTAGGTAGGTATATCATGTTTTTCAAAATAAAACGCAACATAAGTATTTTTATTAAAGTGACCTTTATTTTTAATTTTTCAAAGAATATCATGATCGTCTCAGTCAATATGCGTCCCACTGTTGGGCTCAGACCTCCTCCACAATGGGAGGGAAAGTGACCTACTATTCCCCGCTGATCAGACGTATTGGGTTTTATTACGAGTTTCCCTATAAAGAGTATACCACTCGTGAACTTCTTTGATATTGTAAGTTAGAATCTCTTTTTGCTTCCAAAGCATAATTAACAGTGACCTCTTCTACGTGTGAAAACAAATAGTTACATTCTACATAATTTTTGGACTTTTGTTCTTAACAATAAGAGCAAAATGTGTTAAAATACTAAAATATGTGGATAATTTATCGCAAAATGCATATAAATCAAAGTTTTCAATGATGAACAAGTTACCGGGGAAATTAAATAAATGAATATTTTTGCTGCACAAAAAAATTACGATTCGTGCATTATTATAAACTACTTAAGGTTCCATTAGAATCTCATATCTGAAAAAGGCGCCAGCTTCTGAATTTTCAAATACTCTCAACTGCATAGTGAATATGTAGATCCTCAAACTTGCAGCATTATTATTATATTTATTTTAAAGACTACCCTCTGCACTAAGGAACTGGTCCTTGTATCGTGGGGTCTGGTCCATTACAAACATAACATAACTGACGCTGCCCTAGCCAAGTCTGCAGGTGATTGGACCGGGGAATAGTCCGCCACCCGAAAAGAGGCTGACTGCACGAGTGCTATGCGCTAAGGCAAGGAGGGACGGTACCCGAAAAGCTACCCTGCCAGGTTCGGCGCATTCCGCAAGACCCTTACATATCATCAATTTTAACTTTATTCACTCAATGATTTTTGATGTTTACTCGAGTATTACACATTGTAAATAAAACTACTTTACGGATTTTATTGCGTTTGTATTTCATTTTTGATTGCGTGACGTTTCGAGAACTTTGCAGCAGATTTGCAATTTGTTTTTAAATTAATATATTATCATAATAAATGCTACAAATTTAATGTTTAATAATTATCTACTAACCATAAACAATATTTTTTTTTCATATAGAATCATATCATCAATTATATATAATTGATGATATAATTATATATAATTTTGTTCCAAAAAGCCGATCAAAGTTTAATAACTAATTTTCTATATCGGGTAGATAATTTTAAATCTCTGTAATAACGACGACTTTTTGGACGTGTGACACCTTAGTCTGCCCGTGACCATGCACGCTGCAAAGTGTTCAAAACGTCGGGCAATCAAAAATCAATACAAACATGATAAAACTCGTGAAGTAGTTTTATTTATTAACTTAAATTAGTCTAATAAACTTCCACTGGATCGGAACGCTATCGCTACCGAGAAAATTCTACTGAGAAACTCAGATATTTTTCATGGTATATGTCCTATTATTATTGCAAACGTCCAAATCTGATGCCAATCGAGTAAAACTAACTTTGACTTATGTCAAAAAATTCTCAATAGCCATCTCAAGAAATATATTCGTAGGTTACAATGGATATAGTCTCTATTATTTTCTGATTAAAGAGCTGTATATTGAAACATGGATGTTATACGTTTACACATCTAAAGATGAAAACAAAACTTTCAAGAAGTATTAGTTTTCAAAACAAATCTCACGTTGTTACGCTATCTTTATACTCAACCAGTAATATTCCGCAACAGATGTAAACATTTTAAACGCTGCTATGTGGTTCATACACGTGATGTATCTTCAGATACAGAGCGTACACTGAACTTGATTTTTCAAGTGATAATCTTTTAATCTTTTATGTCGGGTTTTCTTCCTCTTGTATAGATATTATCTGCATATCATATCCCTTTGTCGGCGTATGACGTCTTTTACGATACCTATGGGAAAAGCCCCCTCTACACGTCGGCAGATGCGGCCGCAGATGTCATCGGCGGACGCGTCCGCGGACGTGTAGAGGGGGTGATTTGCTCATCTGTGGTAGGTATTTGACGTCCGCAGATGCATCCGGTACGAATCCGTTAGTTGTCGGTTTTTGTAGCACAGACCAAAGGGTTTCAACGCCAGCGCTCGGCGCGAGCGAGCGATGCGTCCACACGTCTGACGACGGATCAGTGTTCATCGGGAAGCGGGTGAGAATGCACGCGTGATTTCTGCAGTATTTTTTCGTTTTCTTTTTTACTTGCTCGTTAAAATGGCTAACACGAACACTAACGAAACATTCAAATTCCTGGAGCTGTATCAAGCAGAAATTCGAATAAAATTATCAAATTCTCGGGATGACTCTGTATATAATTCTAAAAGCTAGTTATCCACGCTATTCCTGCGAAAAAAAATGGCGTCCAGGAGGATGTGTAAAAAAAATATTGCAATAAATCCTCATCTTCATCATCTCAGCCCATATACGTCCAACTGTTGGGGTCGGGCCTCCTCCATAATGGAAGGGGATTTGACTTACTATACCACGCTGGTCAGACATGTCGGTATAGGGTTTTATTTCGAGTTTTCTTTCTCTCGCATAGATGTTATATGCGTTTTATATCCCTTAGTCGTCTCGTACGATCACCCACGGGTAAGAATGAATGTGTGGGGGATGGTGGTGAATTTTATTCTTACTCCGTCACCACACGGAAGGCAAAATATACATTATGGAAATGATTTTTCCACATTATTCTGTTTCTATGTATGCTGATTACTGCGTCCACCACCTACCTCTTCTCCATTTTTTTTAATTAACTACTGCGATGGATACTTAAATAATACTTAAAGGACCTAAATAAATAAATAGCTGCAACAGTTACGGTCTCAATATCCATTTCGCGTGCGTACGTGTTGCGTCCGTCAAGAGTCAATACAGACTGATCGACCTACAGACGTCTGGACGGCGCACAGAGATCCATCCGCGGATGCATCTGACGACGTCTGCGGACGCATCTGCCGACTTGTAGAGGGGGCTTAAGAGAGATGGTGGCGATCTGTATTCTTACTCCGTCACTACACGGAAATTATATAATAAATTTATAATATAGCGAACTATAAGTTACTTAAGCATCATTTAAAGAACTGTTCTAATTGTTCTTACTTCTTCTAACTGTTCTAATTGTTCTTACACAATTCTGATCGATCTTCAAATGATTATTAAATTTAGGTGTAATTAGTTGCCTGTCGTGTGTTCTAAGACATTTATTCCAAAATTCCGTGAGTACAATATTTATGTATCGCCACCAAATTTTATTACATAAGAATACTATAATAAAAAGAAAATTTAGAATGAAAAATATGTTTTTTATTTACAAATCTTGAACTTTACGCCTTGGTATCTCCTATCCAATTATAACGATGGAATATGCAGGCATAATCAAAATAAAACTGGTCATTAGATTTTTCTCTTCCTTACTAATATTATAAATGCGAATATAAGTTTCCTTGTTTGTTTGTTTGTTACGCTTTCACGCTTAAACCGCCGAACTGATAGTAACAATTATTTTACCTATATTTTATCCTAGTATTCCTACGGGAACGGGAACTACCCGGGTAAGGCGATTGGAATCGAAGCGAAGCGAGGGCGGGTTGCTAGTGTAATATAAAACCACCATAAAAGCATCTCTCAGCAGAGTTTATTTTAACGATTTTTTAAAATAATATAACTAGTACTTGAGAGAATTCGTGAATTTTATATACATTGTATAAGCAATGTATATAAAATTCACGAATTCTCTTTATAGTAGATGCTATAACAATTTCTTAGCTGGTAAACAGACTGCTTATCTGCGATATTACTACGTCATAAAAGAATCAAGCCAATATTTGTTGATGGAAATAATAACAAGCTATTTCGGAGCTTATATTTTTCCCTAAAAACATCTATTCATGTTCTAGTAGCATATTCATGCAACTTCAAGTATCAAAGAATTTTAAATGGAATTTTTGATGGGATAAAAGGTTTTTATTTTCAAGGAATCCAAGGGTTGTCATGAAGTTATTCGTGAAGCTTGGAATTCTGACCAGCAGCAATATGTATTCCTAAAAAATGCGTGGCGAAATGTGGATATTTTATATCTATGCTGCTTATGAAGATAAATTCGTGATGTTAGAAATGCTGATTTAGAAAAATACAATCCGTATATGGTTATGATTTTTAATAATCCCATGCTTTTATTCTTCTAGTTAAAAGCAAGCGTATATTAAAGAATTTGCTTCTTTGATGCATCTACGTCCCACTATGCATTTATCGCAATATTTGTGTCTTAATTACAAGCTATTATCTCATCACTACCAAAGAGACATTTTGTTGTCCTGCATGATATTCCATACAGAATAGCAGATCTGATAAACTCACCTTCCCAGAAGCTTGCTCAAAACCAGAAAATTGATGCCCAACGGATTATTGGCTCTAATGCTATCCCGTTCTTAGGAGGTATGATCCAATCATAGGCTGATAGCGATAACGTCTTAGTAAGGCTATGTATCTGTGTGTAGAAACGAATTAAGAATACTTTCTAATGGAAGTCGTTGAGACTGATTAAGAAACCATTATGAGAATGGATATTAGCTTGGAAAACTTATAATATCTAATGTGGTCACCATTCCGCCTATCAAACATGGCAATTGAACAAAGTATACATAGTCATTTAGGAAGGCGTATGTCCAAGAATGAAGGTTCATAAGCTAATGATGATCCAATAAAAATCATCATCATCATCATCGCAGCCTACATACGTCCCACTGTTAGTCTTGGGCTTCCTACACAATTGGAGGGAATTGGACCTACTACACCATCCTGGTCAGACATGTTGTATATGGTTTCATTTCGAGTTTTACTTCTCTTGCATAAATATTATGTGCATATTACATTCCTCCTCGTCTCTTACAACATCCACGGGAGATAGGGAGTGATGAATTGTATTCTTACTCCGTCAATACGCAGAAACCAATAAAAATGATAGAGAGTATTTAAAATAAGTGATATAAACAAATGTAGACCAATAATAAAATCAAATTGAATGTACGAGTATACTACTAGAACTTATAAATAAATATTTTATGAGAAATAATATAGAACCAACTATATAACTACTAAGAGTTGGCGTATTGTAAGAAATAATATTTTCTCCATCTCCAAGGACGTACTACTAATGGAGATTTGCGTTTTTAATAGTTTGGCTTGAATAAGATCGTTAAACCCTCATTGTATTTTTACCTAGACAATAGGCATGATGACTGTATTAAATAATCCAAAAATAAATTGCCTTTCAGAAGAAAAATGTTAAAGGAGTATAAAAAAAATCTGTTTTTTTTTTTAAATTGCGATTAATAAGATTTTTAACAAATTAAGATTATAAAATGCGGCACTCAGCCGTATTAACTGAGCAAAATTGAGCTGTGTTTTCATACACTTAAATGAACTTCGGCGCGCGGGCTTATTTTATGTAGCAATTACGTATTTCAATAGTTACAATTAGTTTATTTTAATTAGGGCGAATAGTTTTAATTTGACAAGGATCAATTTGACAGTGATAACAAAGTTTCAGGCAAAAAGTAAAGACTGAATCTGAAGTTCTGAATCTGAATTTCGAAATGTATAAAAACTTCCTTTTTCTTTTTTTTTGTGGGTGGGCCGCGATCGGCGCGCCTCCGCACCACTCCGTCCGGGGCGACAGAGGGGCTTAAGCACGCAACTCCCGCGACCCACCCAAAAACCACGTCGCCTTCGTCGTTGGGCCGACCACTGGAGCAGCGTTAACTTGTCGTCAGTGGTCGGCCCGACGGAATACCCCCTATTGGGGTACCCTCCCATCGACCGACGTTCCCCCCCTCGGGGAGGACGTCGGTCTTTCCTCACGCGGTCGGCCTCTCGGCGGGTGACGGACTAATCCCCGGTCACGTCACCCGCGGCCTTGGCTAGGGTGGCATGAGGCGCAGATTGTTGCGCCTGCGCCGCCCCAGTCGCCGGCGGCGGATCTCCTCATCGAGGCTGCGCTCCTCGCGCAGGAGATCCGCCGCCTCCTTCCGCGAGATCACTGTCTCGCAGAAGGCTGCGACCGCGTCCCAATTCCCGACGCTGTCGACCATCGCCCTAGCGATAGCCGGCAGCGTCAGGTCCGTACCGATGATTGCGACGAGTTCACAGCGCTGTACTGCCCAAGCCCCGCAGGCCTCGAGCGTATGGCGCGCCGTGTCCTCGTCGCAATCGCAGTGGTGGCAGGACGGTGTACTCTCCCTCCTAACGACCTTGTGCAGGTATTTGGCGAAGCACCCGTGCCCCGTCAAAACCTGCACCAGTCGGAAGGAGAGCACCCCGTGCCGCCTCTCCAACCACTGCATCAGCACCGGCCGGAAGGCCTCCACGGTTCGCAACCCGAACCGAGGCCTCTCCAGCCGTACTGCCCAATGGGCGATGACGTCTCGGCGGGCGTCGACGCGCCAGGCGGTGAGATCCCTTAACGAGACCACACCGCCCTCCGCTCGCACCCCCGTCACCCGCCGATATAGTCCGGCGAGCATCTCCGCCTCCAGGTCCCACGGGGGAGTTCCGGCCAGTAGCCACGCTGCCTCCGTCGCCACCGTGCGGTATCCGCGGATGGCCCTGACCGCCGTGACCCTCTGTGGTCGCTACGAAATGGCCCTAAGTCGGGCGGTCATGGACCCCGCCCACACCGGTGCGCCGTACAGGGTCATCGACCGGATGACCCCCGCGTACAGCCGTCGGCACGCAGCCCTCGGTCCGCCCACGTTCGGCATAAGCCACGATAGGGCGGACGCTGCGCCGACGAGCCGTGGAGCGAGCCTGCGGAAATGCTCCCGGAACCACCACCGCCCGTCGAGCACCAGGCCCAAGTACCTCATATGGGCCCGGATGCTGATGTCGACCGAGTGGACGGTGATCGAGACGCCGATGGGAGGGCTCATAGTGCGCCCATGGAACAAGAGGGCCTCCGTCTTGTCCAGGGCGACCCTCAACCCCAGCGCCTCGATCCGCCTGATGACCTCCTCGGTACCCGAGGTCGCCAGGCTTACCACCTCTTCTAGCGTCCCACCGCGGGCTGTGACGAGCGTGTCGTCGGCGTAACAAATCACGCCCAGCCCGGGCGGGAGGCTCCCCCTCAACGCCCAGTCGTAGCCGATGTTCCACAGGGTGGGTCCGAGGACCGACCCCTGTGGGACACCGCACGTCATGGGCGTTCGCACGACGTCCCCTGCTCGGTCGGTGCAGAGGACGCTGCGCCCCTCCAAATAGTCTGCCACTAGCCGCCTCAGGTAAACTGGCACCCCGTGATACCGGAGCGCCTCCCTGATGCAGCTGAATGGCAGACTATTGAATGCGTTGGCGATGTCTAGGGACACCACCAACAGCACTCCCCCGCCGGTGACGGCCTCAGTCGCCACGGCCCTCAGGCGCAACAGGGCCGCGATCGTCGAACGACCCCTCCTAAACCTAAACTGGGCGTCCGACAGATCGGGCCCCGTGCCGACGAGGTGCCGCTCGATGCGGGCAGCTACCACCCTTTCCAGTAGCTTGCCCGTGTCATCGAGCAGCACGATAGGTCTGTAGGCCGAAGGCGACTCCGGAGACCGTCCCGGCTTCGGCAGGAGCACCAGCCTTCCCTCCTTCCAGCACCCAGGGAACCGTCCGGACGCTAAACACGCGTCGAACAGCCCCCTGAGGCGGGGTCCCAGGTGTTCGAGGACCAGGGCCAGCACACGGTTAGGAACACCGTCGGGCCCGGGGGCGGTAGACATTGCGCGCATGCGCGTCACCGCCACCCCCATCTCGGGTTCCGTGATGGGCGGAACACTGTCGTCGTCGGCCTCCCGGTCAGTGTCTGGCGGAGCCATGACCGGGGGCGTGTGTTCCGCCCGCCGCGGGAACAAGTCCTCGATGACCCGGGTGAGAAGGCCGGGCTGGAGAGTCTCGGTGAGGGGAGGGCCCCGCGCGCGTAGCCTATTCAACACCGCGCGATAGGGGCGTCCCCAGGGGTCACGGTCGAGACCGTCCAGCATCTCCTGCCGACTGACGTCCTTGGCGGAGCAGACGGCCAGCCTGAAGGCAGAGCGCGCATTGCGGTAGCCCTCGTAAAGCAAGGCCTCCCGCTCCGCATCGCGATGGTGCCGCCGGCTGCGGGTGTAGGCCCTCCGGATACACGCGGCCCGGAGATCCGCCAGCTCCCGGGACCACCAGTGGACCCCCCTCCTCGGAGGCAGACGTCGTACCCGGGGCATGGCCGCATCGCAGATCTGCGTCAACGCACTGCGGATGCGGCCAGCCTCGGCGTCCACCCCGTGACTGGTGGGCAGAGGACAGCCACGAGTATACAATGGCTGTCTCCGCCAGCTGGTCCCGGTCTAAGAGACCCATAGCCCATCGCGGGAACGCAGGACGCCCATCCGCCCCGTGACCCCTGCTGGGCGTCGGGATTGCAGGGGAGACCTCCATCCGGATATACCGGTGGTCCGACAAGGTCTCCACCTCCTCCACGACGCGCCAGCTCCCCACGCGTGCGGCGACCTCGGGGCTAGCGAACGAAAGGTCCACTATCGACCCGCCCCGTTGTCGCACGCACGTATGCACCGAGCCCCTGTTCAGCAAACAGAGGCCCAGTGCCGCCGCCCACTCCTCGATCGCCCGTCCTCGGTCATCCGTCCTAGGGGACCCCCACGCCACGGACTTGGCGTTAAAATCCCCCAGGACGAAGACCTGGCGCGATGCCAGTCGCCGTATCGAGGCCTCCATGATGATGAGGAAGGCCTCGAAATCGGTCACACTCCAGTTAGGGGAGAGATAAACTCCGAAGAGCGTAATCTCCCCCCAGTCCGCCGCGACGTATCCGACGCCCCTGTCCCTAAGGGTCAGAGACGACGATGGCCACGACGTGGAGGCGACGATTGCCACGGTGCCATCGGTGCTACCCAACCAGTTAATCCGGTCGGGCACCACGTACGGCTCCGCGACTACGGCTACTCCTATCAACCACTCCACCATGGCTTGCAGGAACACGTCCTGCACACCAGCGGAGTGGTTGAGATTGGCCTGGAGGAGACGAATGGATACGGGGTCCATTAACGGTCCGTATCCATCGTCACCTCCTCCGCGCTAACGGGCGATCGGGCCGCGCTCGGAGCGGGGACTGGCCCGGTCGATGGGCCGCCCCGCCCCTTTGGGGCCGATGGCGGGGGTCTGCAGTCCCCAGAGCCCATGCGGTGCTTGGCAGGCTTATTGCCCGCCGCACACGCGGGGCAGTGGGGTACCGCAGAGCACGATGCCGCCTGGTGTCCAGTTTGACCGCAACGGAAACATAGCCCGCAGTCAAAGCAGTTCCTGCATGTCGGTCGGGTATGCCCGACCGCCATGCACTTATAATACCTCGCGGGCCGGGGCTCCAGCACGGTTACCCGCGCCGAACTCCAGCCCACGAGGAGCCTGCCTGAGTCGGCCAATTGCTTGACCGAGTCCACTGGGCACTGCACCCAGACAGCACCGACGCCGCCCGGACCAGGGCAGATGGTGCCAATCCGGACGGTGTCCGAGGCACACCCGGTACGCGCCATTATGGCCTCCCGGATGTCCTCCACCGCCACGGAGTCGTCCAGACCCGTGAGGCGCATATCTGCGCATTTGACGGGCCTGGCGATTCGGACTCCATCCTCCGGCCCGAACAGCCCCCTCAGCATCGTGGCCAAACTATCGGTCTTCGCGCCCTCGGCCCCAGGGAACTCGAGTATTCGAGCCCCTGTCCGGGCCTTGCGGGTCCTCGCCTCGACGCCCCCGATGTCGGAGACGTCCAGCTCCCGCCGGGCGCGTCTTAGGACGGCCTCATAGTTTAGGCCCCTCTCAGCCGCCTCAGGCAGTACGGTGATTACCACCGCAGCCGTCTTCGGCGACTTGAGACCCCTACGCGACCTTTTCCCCTTTCCGCCGGCGCCCGCCTGGGGAGCGGCGGCCACAGCGGCACTCTTGGCCGCCGCTCTCCGCTTTTGGCCGCGTGCCTTCCTGCTACGCTCAGCCACCTGCCAGCTCTGCTCGAGCCTAGCAGCAGCGCTCAGCGCAGCAGGCGCAGTCGCGGGTTCGCCGGCCGGCGCCTACGGTGCAATCGCTGGCGCCGGCCGCGGCCCGGCCTTGGTGGGAGCCGGCGCCTTGCCGGCCTTCTTGGCCTCCTTGGGTCCCGCCGCGGCCGCAGCGTAGCTCACCATGCGGCCACCCTGACAGGGCAGCGGAGTGGGAGCCGACGCTTGCGGCCGCCTCGTCCTATCCGCGGCGAGCGGCGGTCGGAGGGGCGGCTCAGGCGGGAGCCTGGCCGCTACGGCCTCGATACGCGCATCCATCATTACCCCTACTCGGGCTAGGATGACGCGTATCGCCGACTCCGACACGCCATGCACCTCGTCGGGCGGCGGCTCCTCCCCCTTCCGAGGTCTCCCGCGGCCACGCGCCGGCGGAGGGACCACGACGAGGGGAGGCAGCGGAGAAGCCACTACGGGCGCAGCCGGCGCAGCGGCCGCGACGGGCGCATTCGGCGCCACGGGCGCAGACGACGATGGGCCCGCCCTCACTGGCGCGGCCCGTTTCGGCGGCGGGGCCGGCGCCGGCAGCGCAGCCGGCACCAGGTGCTCAAATTGGGACCGCAGGTCAGCCATGTCTTTGGCCAACCCGCGGTTCTCCCTCCGCACCGCCTCCAACTCCGTCTCCAGCTTGCGGTTGCGTTCTCGCAAGCCGGAGACCTCCTTGCTGAGGCGGGCGTTCGCGGCCTGAAGGGCCGCCACCCCGCCTTCCCGGTCGGCTGAACCCGGCGTCGCCGGTCTCGCCGCCACCGTACCGCCCTGACCCCTGCGCCCCCGCCGCGCGGTCGGCACCTTAGGCCTGATGAAATTGCTCCCATCCGATTCGGATGCGGAGCTGCCACCCTTTGGCAGGGGGCGCTTCCGATCCCTCGTCGGGGGCCGGGCCTCCTCCCTTCCCCTTCTAACACTAAGAGCTGCCGATAGAGCGGCGGCCCCCCTATCCACCACCTCCCCATCAGCAACATCCCTAACTACAATTCCGGACGACCCACCAACCATCATCTCGGACGGCCCTGCTGTGCACAGCCCTGCGTCATTGGACGGCCCTGCGGTCCCACCGCCCTCGTCCGTGGACATCTCCTCGGCCGCATCTGGACTCTGCACCGGTCCTGCAGCACTGCAGCCCCCCTCCCGCGACGGCTCTGCGGCTGTACCGCCCTCGTCGCTCGACAGCGTGATGTTAGTGCTGTCGCTCAGTCGCGAGTCACTCCGCTCTGGGCCGGAGTCACTCCCTCCATCTCTACGGCGCCCTTCCTCTTCCTCTTCCTTTTTGGAGCCAACTGTTTCGCCGGGCTCGCGGCTGCTGCAGAAGATGCTCCCCACCCATACGAACGGGAGCTGACTGTACCGGAACTTGAGCGCGACTCGTCGTCGTTCGCAAGCACCGGCACAGCAAGGGACTCCCCGGCTTGGCCGGGACCCTCTGGTGAAGTCGTACGATGTTTCACTTCTGCCATGTCGGGTTGGATGTTTAAGTCCTCCTTGACTACCACTCTAGCGGCTGGACGCTTTTTTTTTTTTCACGCGCGCTTCTTAACCCACCAACCATACATCTCCTCGCCGAGTGGCCAAACTTGAGATTTGGGGTAATTTTTTATAGGGGTTTTCTTCCCCGCGGTCCGAAGACCCCCGGTCCTGACCCCCCTACTCAGGATTACGGTTTGGGCCTTCCGGGTCTAGCCGCTCGCGAGCGACCGACCCGTCACACCCTCGGGCCGTGACGCAACCGTCCCTGGCGACGGAGTGCCATGAGACACATCCGCCCCATTGGCCCCGGTTCAAATCCGCCGTGCACTCTGCCTTGAGAGTCGGCACGCGGAGACCCCCATAAAAACTTCCTTGTGAGTATTTGTCAACTTCCTTGTAACTACCTATACTATGCGAAGTTATTGAAGTAATATGATCACAAATGTTAAATTTATAAATAAATCTCAAATTATGTATTATGTTATTACATGAATACATCGTTCTAATTACAGGGTTTGGAATAAAAGTCAATATCCAGAGCTCAATCTAAATAATGATGACATATTATAATTCGTGATAAATAAACAACACTGAACACTTTGAATTAACGCCAAAACGACGGCTTTCCGACGTTAATTGTTTATTCTTTATGGAATGTTCTCTAAGATGACATCAAAAGTAGTATAACCCATCTACATGAAAATTAATATTAGTTCAAACGAGATCGCTAAATTTCAACACTAGACGACTACTCAACTTAGAACTATTTTGAAAGAAAATGTTTTAATGAATAAAAATATTTATAGATTTATTGCATAAAAAATTACTAAATGTTGTAAGAATACTATAATTTTATTACAATATTTTTTACAGATTTTATCACGTTTACAATTTTGGATTTCCCGACGTTTTAATCACTCTTCAGTTTTCATAACCATGAACGCGTGGACTGGGATGGTCAAGGTTCCCCCCCTCTGACAATAGTATGGTTAAAAATAATTTACTTATAATATGTAAAACTCACTTAAACGTCAAAAAACATTATGGACATAAGCTAGCTCTATTTTAACTGGGAATATTACGACCAAGTTTAATAAAATACATTTACTAGCAACATTTAATTAATTATGAGTATGTTACTCGTCCTTCAGAATTTATGTTAAAATTTGAATATATATTTCGTTCAACGAGCAGAAAAATCATTTCAATAAAATCCCTTTTGGTATAGCGATATAGCTTTAGAGAAATGTATGCCCTTTATAACCTTTAGTGATAAACTCTGTAAGGGATCAGACACTTTGAGTGGTAGGACCACACTGTCGACAGTTATCTGTCTACAGCCGCGGGCCGGTCCGTCCGGGACAGTACCATGCTCTCGCAGAAAATCGACGTCTGAGTAGTAGCAATTTGTTACTGTGCTTCGTTCGGTGAGCGAGAGAGCCGGAAGCCCAACTTTCTGAGGGTGATTGCGTGTGGAGGGTTTTGGTGGTGACCTTGGTATCGCCGAGCCTCAATGCACGCATTCACACTCCCTTCGCTTTCTTCGCGGTAGGCAACGGCCTTGTAAAGGTCCATGAGCGGCAGCAACACTTACCATCAGGTGTACTATTTGCTCGTTTGCCACCGTTTGAGATAAAAAAAAAAAAAAAAAAAACTTTAAGACCTATTGAATTTTTTTGGGATTCCTAAACTATTTCTATAAATTTTAATGTAATAAATTGTATTCGGCTTGAAAATTTTCATTTATTGGCTATTATTCGTTATTTTATTTATTCGCATTTTTCATCATCATTCATTTCGGCTCATATACATGCTTATATGCATGCAGGCTCGAGCCTCCTCCCTAATAGGAGGGATATTGACCTACTATACCATGCTGATCAGACGAGTTAGTATAGGTTTTTATTGCGAGTTTTCCTTCTCTTGTATAGACGTCATATGCATATTATATCCCTTAGTCTGCTTTTACGACATCCACGGGTAAGAAAGTGAATTGTATTCTTACTCCATCACCACACCGAAGGAATCAATCGCATAATCTACATCAACTTAACGATCTCACTAGACACGTAAACAAATGTTAATTAATAAAAATAATTACGAAAATTGGTGTCAACCTCGGGCTTAATTATAACACTGGGGGATTGAACTCAACCAACATTAATGAACCTCAGTCCTAATAGTCTTTTATTATTTGGAATTTGTAATATGAATGCGAATGTAAATAATTAAAAGGGTACACCCGTTGTACGATGTACACAGATTGTACTAATTGTAACCCCTTCTAAACATCTTGTATTTGGCGATTTAGATTGGAGAGTATTTAAATTTTAACACGGACATTATTTATGATACGTGTACTTAAAAATTATACATTTAGATTTTATCGTCATCATCACAACTCATATATGTACGTCCCACTTCTGGATTTATATTTAGAGCTTCTATACAATAGAAGAGAAATTTACTTACTATATTAGGTTTTTTTTTCTGTGTGGTGACGGAGTAAGAATACAATTTACCATACACTTTCTTACCCGTAGATGTCGTAAAAGATGATTGAGGGTTATAATATGATTACGACGTTTATGTAAGGGAAGGAAAATTTTAAACAAAACCCTATACCAACGCGTTTGACTGGCATAGTATAGTAAGTTAATTTCTCTCCCATAGTGAAGGATACCAGAGCTTAATAGTGGGACGTATATGACGTATATGGGCTGAAGTAAGATAAGAGAACCGCACTAGTTAGATAAGATATTAATAAAAACTTTTAATGGGAGTATTCGTTCTCTTGCATATGTTCAATACATATTACTAGCTGAACCAACAGACGTTGTTCTGTTCAAATATGCACTACCTACCGAAAACAATTGTGAATCTAAACCATTCTCGAATCCCTTTGAATATGCACAAAAAATGTCATTAACATCGTTCCAGCCGTTTAGGACTTCAGTGACATACGCAGTTACACAAGAAATATATAAATATAAAGATATCTCTTTCGTCTTTTATGACACCCATAGGCAAAAGAGTAAATTGTAGTCTTACGACGTCACCACACGGTAATTTGCGTCCCTTAGTCGTCTATACCAATAAATAAAATTGGAGTGTCTGTTTGTAATGCCAATATAATAGGCTTTTTTCATGCTCACGCGGTTATTTGCACGACACCTATGCCTAAAATAGCAATTAAAAAATTTTTGTCTGTCTGTCTGTCTGTCTGTTTGTTCCGGGTAATCTTCAAAACGGCTGGACCGATTTCAAAAATTCTTTCACCAATAGAAAGCTATAACATCAGGGCGTAAACTAGGCTATATTTTATCCCGGTATTCCCACGGGAACGGGAACTACGCGGGTAAAACGACTATAACCTATAACCGAAGCGAAGCGAGGGCGGATTGCTAGTCTCGAAATAAAAACCTATACTAAACCATCTAGTAAGTGTGGTAGGTTAATCCCTTTACACTGTGGAGCAGGTTGAGTCCAGCAGCTGAAATAATAATGACGAAATAATTTCTAACATACAAATAGGTCTACGCTTAACTAAGGTCACGGTGTGCTTTATGAACGCAGTAGTGACAAAATTTAGCCCAAAAGTTAGACAATTGTTTGAAGGTTTAATTTCAGTTATATATTTTAGAAAATTATAAACTTTGTTGTGTCGTAAAATTTAAAGAACATAACTATTCAGTAAAGTTAAGGGTTAGGTCATAATAACAATTTTGTTCAAGGTTACTAAGAATATATGTAATTATTTCTGATGTTTACGCGAGTATCACACATTATAAACAAAATTGTTTCTACGGATTTTATTCTTTGTACTAGCAACCCGCCCTCGCTTCGCTTCGGTTATAGGTTATAGTCGTTTTACCCGCGTAGTTCCCGTTCCCGTGGGAATACCGGGATAAAATATAGCCTAGTTTACGCCCTGATATTATAGCTTTCCATTGGTGAAAGAATTTTTGAAATCGGTCAATCCCGTTTTGAAGATTACCCGGAACAAACAGACAGACATACAGACAAAAATTTTTTAATTGCTATTTTAGGCATAGGTGTCGTGCAAATAACCGTGTGAGCATAAAAAAGCCTATTATTTTGACATTACAAACAGACACTCCAATTTTATTTATTGGTTTAGATTTGATTTTTAATTGCCTGACGTTTCGAACGCGGACGGGCATGATCCATACGCGACCATGAACGCAGTGTTCGAAACATCAAGCCATCAAAAATCACATACAAACGTGGTAAAATCCTTAAAAATAATATTTTGATTCCACACTTCAACAAAAATATATCCGTTGCCTATTAGTATTATATATTAGAAATCATTACCATCATCTTGCTCTTTTTTATTAATTAAAAAGGATAAGCACACAAACTTGAAAATAAAATAATACTGCTACTCGAATGTATTTGAAACCCTAAAATATTAAGATTACAAACACTTGTCAATCTTAAGGACTAAGGTACCAGTTTTTCGTACCTGAAATTACACCAGTTGCTGTTGCCTCCAAACTGGAGCACAATAGTTCACGCACTATTGATTGTTGGCAATATTAGTGGGTGAGATGATGGTTGTCATCCAAAAAGACTTTGCATAATATTCTACCACCGACTCTTATTCCAAATACTTCGAATCGACGCAATAAGTTCACACATATTAGAAATAGGTTTGCCAGTAATTTTATGACCGGCAGCCTACCCAGCACAACCTTCCTTGGGAATTTAATTAACTGACGGCATCAGATAGACATGTCGATGTTCATCTCTTACTCGGTTTTTATGACACCCACGAACAGTGTAAGAGTAGGTAGTATTCCTAGCTGCCACCACACAATATATTTTGGAATTGTGAATCTCCGTGATGATAGATTGAATTAAAATGTGTCACCCTTTATTGTCTGTGAGAGTGAGAGCTCTTCTAGGAAAATCCTAACACTAACTATGCTCGCCAGTGTGACGAAGATAATCATCATAATAATCTTAATCCGTTATACAGCTCATTATAGAGCAGAAACCTTCTCGGTAATGGAAGAGAAATTATACCGCACTAATCAACCGGGTTGATGTAAGGTTTCATTTCAAGTTTTACTTCTCCTACATAAATATTATTTACAAATTGCATCCCTATATACCACCAATAGTCTTTTACAATATCCACGGTCAAGAAATGAGCTGGTGAATTATACTTTTATTCCATCACCACACAGAGAAACGAGCGATAGCCAACCAAAGCGATTATGGTATCATCTTTTAAATAAGAAGTCCTCATAGTCCGCTATAGCGGATATTAATGGGCTGATGAAGAAAAGAGATATAAAAATAATTTCCAATAAAGCATTTATGATGTCTAATAAATTAGACGAAGTTCTTGTTTATTTTTATATATTCAGAATCTCATAAACAGTTAAAATTATTACCATGAAATTTACTATAGGTATACGTTTCGAGGACGATAAACCGATCTAGCAACGTTTCAATTATAGAAAATATCGTATTATAATTATCTAGAGGCAATGTAAAATATAACTAGAATATGAAGGTAAATTGCAATACTGCCATCGAGTATAAAAACAGCTCATTAGTGATGAGCAATCGCTTAAATCAAACAGCTGCAGTTTAGTCCTTGATTTGCCCTTTTTCAAGTTTCTTTTTTGTGAGAAACAGATTCTTCTCTTGCGAGATAAACTATTATTAGCTAAATATTTATCCCAAAAATACAAAATTTTCCAGAAAAATATACCCAGCTATGTTTGACTATATCCCTAATATTATTAAAGAGATGCTTAATGATTGTGTTCGTGGAGGACGGATGTATACAACTCAAGCATCCATTTCCTGAGTTACAAAAGCTGTAGGAGTAAGAGAGGCGATATTTTGTATTTATAGTTCGTCATCACACAGTCTAAATTAACTAAACTGCATAATAGACTGACTTACAAAATTGTGCTACTGGTATTCTTGAGTATGGATAATATATTGTTTTAAACTAACTTAGGCGGCAGACGTCTCCCTACCCAGAAAAGCAAAGCCAGATTAAATATTAACATTTCCACTTTAAAGTGAAAACTTCTTTAGTATCGTTGTGATTTGAAAGTCGATGAAACGAAAAAACGACAGTAAAAAGAGACAGAGACATAAATTCATAAAATTTAACGCGGGAAAAAGTGAGATAGGAAGCATTATATAGTATTTTTTATATTCGCGGTTCTCTTTGTGCTCTGCTTCGTACCCCCTCCACTGGTATTTACCAAGACATAGTGGGAGTTTGCTTGGGCCTCAGCGTTGTGCGTCCATTAATACGTGTTTGTCCGTGCATGCGTAGTACAAAGCTTGTACAAAATTTTTAAAGGTTTCACTTCTACCACGTGTGAATTACTCACATTATCTTTTTTATTTTACGACTAGCAACCCGCCCTCACTTTGCTTTGGTTTTAGTCGTTTTACCAGCGTAGTTTCTGTTCCTGTGGGAATACCAGGATAAAATATAGCTTAGTTTACGCCCTGATATTATAGCTTTCCATTGGTGAAAGAATTTTTGAAATCGGTCCAGCCGTTTTGAAGATTACCAAACAGACAGACAGACAAAAATTTTTTAATCGTTATTTTAGGCATAGGTGTCGTGCAAATAACCGTGTGAGCATGAAAAAAGCCTATTATTTTGACATTACAAACAAACACTCCAATTTTATTTATTGGTATAGATTCCATAAACATTTCTGATTAATACACAGTTGAATCATCATTTTTTAATATCTCACTGTTTAACAATTTTTCTATATTTAAATAATATCTGCGTATCAGATCTTGTATGATCTTTCTTTTTTAGCATTTTTTTTTATAGTTAAAATATTATGATAAAAAATAATTGACGAAATAATTTATAAAAAATGCAAATCAAGGATGGAACCGTGGCTGTCTGGATTATCAGTTATATATTTTAAGCCTTTATAAAATATAATTTACATATTTATTATATTTATTATTTATATATTTATTTATATTAATAATATACTTTATAAAATAAATTGATATATAACTTTACTATTTTTAGCATTGTTTCGTAGTCATTGGGTTAGATTACATGCGCCTGTTAGTCAGCCAACTGGCTGATAAAATTATTTTAACATCTGTATGAACTCATGTAAAATTCCTTGTATTTTATAATAGCTAGATCCAACGACTACGCAGTTTTAATTTTATAACCAAGCTGAACTTAAATTATTAGACAAAAATTTGCTCAGCAGTTTTTAAAATTAGCGTGTAGCTGTATGCAAATAGAGAGACATAAAATTTTAAAAATATTTTATGTCCTATTAATTTGTTATTATCGCGCGCACTATTTTAATAAATTTATTAGATAAACTCATATGAGGACTTGTTAATCGTAAATACAGATTAAAATAACACGAATTTAGTGGCAAATATCATAAATGACTGGCAATTTTCAAACCTAATAACTGGAAAATTTCTTTTTTTCAACCAGCGCAAATTTTCATCTTTTTTTTTAAGTACAAACACATATTTTCAACTTAAAAAAAACCACAAACATATTTTTCAACTGATCTGGACTTAAAATTTAATGGTTTTATTATAATAGTTATAATATACTGCTGGCCTTTAACCTTCTCATGAAAGGGAGGGAAATTGACATTACTATACCATGCTGGTCAGACAGGTTTGTATAGGGTTTTGTTTCGAGTATTCCTTCTCTTGCATAGATGTTATATGCGTATTATAGCCCTCAGTCTACTTTTACGTCATCCACGGGCAATATAGATAGTGGCGAATTGTATTCTTATTCCGTCACCACACGAAAAATAGTTATAATAGCCATCAAATTCTCACAAGTATGTTTCATACTATTATTTTTAGTTCCTGCAAGATTACCATCAGAGCTGAGATAATATCATTACACCTAAATATACTTCACAAAAGAAATTTACGCCTTGTATTTATATCGAGCTTTGTTAGTCATTATTATATTCATCATCATCTCATTATAACAGCTTACAGCTTATATATAATATGCCCAGATGTGGGCACAGGTAATCAAAAAGTTAACTTCGTTAATTGTTAATTCGTTAATTAAAATGCTAACTTTGATAATCGTTAAAGAGTTAAATTTGCGAAAATTTAACGCAATTTAAAGTTAACAGTTAAAAGTTAATCATTTAAAACTTATACGGCTTTTAGGCTGAGAGAAATAGATAAATTCCACAGCATGTACATAGCAGAATTATGTTGGCATGTCTACACTAGCTTGGGACACGCCACTGCCACTAGCCGCCTTACCAAAAGATTCCCTAATGCTTTACGACACTTTTTACGTAATAACCAGGTGGAGGTGAGAACATATCACTTCTGCTACTATTTTAATCTGCAATAGAAGAAATCACAAAAGAAGGCTCGGGATCAGTTTCCTTTTTCACGAGGCGCGGCGGCGAGCAATTTAGTCTCGTTTAGCGAGGTGGCCGCCTGGCGGGACGACGTCCGCCGTGACGTCTGGTCCGTTGTGCAATCCGGTTGAAGAGGCCTGGGTACGATATTCGGGTCACTGAGGCTTTCCGGCGGATGCTGATGGAGTGATTATGTCGGCGGAACGGGATGCTTCCCTTCCGATTAATGCAGGTATTGACAGGACATGATAACTTTGCCAAGTATCTGCACGTGGTCGTGAGGAAACACACCGTCCTACCACCATTGAAATCGTTGCAATCAAGGGTGCCGGCCTGAAGCTATCGACTATCGCTAGAACGATGCTCGACGGCGTCGGAAACTGGGACGCGATCGCCTTTCGTGTGGTAGAGATGAACGGAAAGAGATGTCACGATCCGCCCCGATCGAACTTGGGCGGCGCAAGCGCCGTGGAACTTATGAGCGTGGTATAGTGCGTAATTCAAACAAAAAAAATGACAGCATGTCAACAAACTACTAATGTAACGGACTAAAGTTAATGGAAGTTCAACTTAACGGAAGTTAACAAGAGCGTTAACATCTTTTGAAGTTAACTTAATAGTTAATCCGTTAATCAAACTTTTAACTTCGTTAATTAACGATTAACGGATTAACGAGTTAATGCCCACCTTTGAGTATGCCTCAGTGTTGTGCTCGCTCCTGCTCAATAAAAGGGAAATTGATCTACTATACCACGTTGGCCACACGAATTTGTATATCTTGGATAGGTGTTATACGCATATTAATCGCATATATCCCTTAATCATCTTTTACGACATCTTTGGGCAAGAAATGGGGTGGTGAACCGTATTCTTACTCGGTCACCATACAAAAAACACAAATATTAAGACATTATTTTGTTAAACCATATTTTTCATCTTAATATTACATATCTATCCATTTGTTGACCTCTCGATGTCCACTGTCGAACATAGGTCTTCTCAATGTGAATAATTTTAGAATCGTTACGTATAGGAGACGATCAATCTCATCTAACCAACACGGTAAACGAAGTTCTCTAGTATGAATTTATCTCGTACCAAATAATGACACGTTTTAAGCGCTAAAGAACAAACTAAAACGAGTTGACAATATTATATTTAAAATCCATCATCATTCATTCTTTTTATTAATTAAACCTCTTCAAATACTACTGTAATTCATTTAAAGTTCATATTGATTTCGCTGAAGCCCTATTAAATGTTGTAGAAGCTACTGTTTACACTTAGAACGTGTCGATTCAATACAATCATAGTAACTTTGTAAAAATCACGTGTAAGATTGCCGTCGACACTTTCATTCGGAAATAAAACAATTCAGTCAGCTGCTGTGACAAGGATAAAGTATTTTATCGTTTCTATTTATATATACGAGCGTTATTTTTTATATAAATTAGGTCAAAATATAATATTTATACTCAAATTTATCATAATTTTCCCCATTTCAACTAATTCGTCTCACTGTTGGGTTCAAGCCAACTCCACAACAACAGGGAGATAGACTTACTATAGTTATTTCGAGTTTTCCTTCCCTTGCATTGATGTTATGTACTTATTTAATCCCTTATTCGCCTTTAACGACACCCACGAAAGAGTGGAGGTGGTGAATTGTATTCTTACTCCACACCATACGAAAAATACACAACTCTTCTTAAAATATATTTTAAAGCAACAAAATTAATTAAAGGAATTTATTACGTGGGGTTGTTTCTTCATTATTTTTGTCAAAGTCGTAAATAATTAATATTCATGACTAATCAAAAATTTATAGCACTTTACCCCTTATCTACTATAATTTTACAACTAAATCTAGTTTATTTTTGATAATTGAAAGTGCGGATGGATTAACAATTTAAACTAATAATGGTTACTAAGTTTGGATGATATCTGCGAGAATATAAATGAATGGAAAGTATTTTCCCTACAGTGGCGAAGTAAGAATACAATTCACCACCCCATATCTTACACTAAAGTGTGGTAAGAAATGACTGCGGGATATGATATGCAAACAAAATCGACGCACGAGAAGAAAAACTCGGTCAAATGCTGCACCGGCAATTATGGCATAATGTATTCTTATTTTTCACTTTCTTATTGATATTTCATCTATGAATGCTACACTATTGGACACAATTATTCCTCATAATAGGAAAGCATCGGCATACAGAAAAGTAACAAATGAGTTTTTGGATTGTATCAAATTGATAAGGAATATGATAGCAGTGTAAGATAGCATATTTAACTTCGCTATCACTATTACAAAAAAAAAGTTCGCCTTCCTTTTAACTAGGTGAATAAAAAAAAATTGCCTCAAGCATTTTAATTGAACAATTCCACTGTCCCATATATTTTTCTCAATTCGAATCCCTTAAGCTACACACTGAAAAGTCAAGGACTTATCCTTGGGTGAAGGACGTTAAGTTTATTTTGCCATGTTCAATAAAATCAAAGACATTTTTGAGAGTCAAACTTTTTAAAAAAATCTGTCCTTAGTTCACATATGAGCACAATCCCCTTCATAATGGAATACACATATACCTATATAAGCCACTGTCTTACACTGGCCAGACCGTTATAGACTTTACTTTCAAATTATTTATTCAAGGATTAGAATTATCAAAACAATCCTTTTCCATTTAAGACAATTTTTCATCGTCAATGTATAACTGTGCTAGATAAACTCTTCTTCATTTCTGGAAGGACACTTCCGTATTATCTATGTTACTGTACCACGGGAACCACCAGAATCATATTTAAAATCTGCTTTCCATTAAGCGACAAGAAGAAAAGGTGAAAGAGTGGTGACGGAGTACAAATACAATTTATCAACCCCCTTTCTTGCTCTCCCTCTCTGGGTATCGTAAATGACGACTAAGTATATAAAAAGAAAGGAATATGCAAATTAAATTTATGGAAGAGAAGGACAATTCGAAATAAAAACCTATATTGTAACGTCTAACCACGGGGTATAGGAGTTGAATTTCCCCTCTTATCATGGAGGACGCTCAAGCCCAGTAGTAGTCCAGAGTTTATAGTGATGATTTTTACTATAACTCTATTTTGATAATTAATGCAAAAATTGTATATATTATATAGGTGGTAAAACCAGAATATCAACCGTATTCTGTCTATAGCCGCGGCCGTCCTGTCCAAGGTAGTAACATACTTTCGCAGAAAATTGATTGAGAGAGTCAGCAGCTCAGCTCTATGAAGGTATTTAAGTGTGGTTAGTATGAAAAGACTCATTGCACTCATTCACACTTTTTCACGATAGACAGCAATGTAACAAAGGTCCATAAGCATCAGTATCACTTACCATCAAGTGCTTTAATTGCTCGTTCAGCACTAACAGCAATAAATAATATTAATTATCTTTATTAATAAGTAACTATAAAAAATTAATTCTTTATTAATAAGTAACAACAAAAACCAATAACAATATATCGTTTATATTGACAATTATATTGATTGATGAAACCAACTACATACTTATGGGACTTAGTCGTCAATACCTCTTGTCACATAACTCTATGTAATATAGCTCTACTAAGCGTCACTTTTATATATGAGACAGCTTACAAGTTGGACGTTAAGTTACTACGAAGCGACTTAGTTTTATTGCTTCTACGACACGGGTATATTTCCAGGCCGTGATAAGGATTAAGTTTACTGAGAAGCAGGACAGAAAAATAACGAAGTAACGAAGTAACCAAGTATGAAGAAAAGTCACTATGCAATAATATTTGTATGTAGCTTTATTTTATGTGAGTTGTTTCATTTACTTCATGTTTATAAGTAGTATACACGGTAGTAAGTATAAGGTAAGGAAGCTATGCATATTTTATCATCATCATAGTATATCTACACTAAGTTGCGAGGCTCGAGCCTCTTCCACAATGAGAGGAAAATTGCCCGTGGGGGTCGGTCATACAAGGCGAGTAAAGGTTCATTTCCGTGCATCGCGCCCGATCAGTCGCCTACGACTGTCGCGCGCGGCCGATGCGACAATAGTCAAAGAATGAAAATGTATTTTAGTTTCTGTCGTTGGCCACGCGCGACTGTCGCGTACCTAGGAAACGGCGCCATACATTTTCATACTTTGACTATTGTCGCATCGGCTGCGCGCGATCGATCGCTTACGACTGTCGCGCGCAGCCCCGATCGGCCGCGATGCACGGAAATGAACCTTAAGAGAGCCCGCAGACATACAATTGCAAGTTGGGCGACTATCGCACGACTAAATTGCGTACTTTTATAATTTAGTTGACCAACTTTATTTTATTGGCTACAAGCCGCAGACTTAATCGATTTAGTCGGTGCCAGTATTGCCAGCGCGGTGCATGTGCGTGAAAATGCGGCAAAAAACCTTTTAATTGCTCTATTAATAAAAAGAAGACGAAAACAAAAGAGAACATTTTGGGTGCATGCCGTATTAAGTAACAGATTACAATATGGGCAGCATCATACATTGCATTCTAAACTCAGATATTACCCTGATTCTTGTTTTGTTGATTAATTGTTTCAAGTCTTTTTTGTACAACGATGGCCTTTTTTAAACTTCTTCTATGAGCTCTTCTACTTTTTTGTTTGCAACAAGTGATCGGGAGACAGACATCGTACCCGTCGATGAAGATACGAGCGTAGGGAAATCACGAGCACGCGTGTGGTCATGTTGCATCTTGCCGTGCAACTGTCCAACAAAGTTGGATAGTGTGCGAACTTGCATAGGATAATCGAGCTAACAAGCAGTTGACCGATAGTTGGACAACTTTTTAATTGTGCGTAATCGGAAGGGAATCTTGATTCTGATACGATCAGTGTCCAATTAATTAGTTGGACGATTTAGTTGGAGAAGATGTGCGGGATGGCATAAGTAACTACACCTGATACACCTATTTGCGATTTAATCGGGCAACTTACAATTGTATGTCTGCGAGCGATCTTAGGCATTATAATATGCAGATAATGTTTATGCAAGAGTGGAAAACTTGAAATAAAACCCTATACATGTCTGACCAGTGAGGATTAATAGACCAACTTTATTCCCACTACGGAGTAGGCCCAAATCCAACTGGAGATGATCAGATTAAGTGTAACTAATTTCGATTTTCTATTGTATACATTTATTTAGAATAAAACATTCAAAAACTTCACAAACTCGTACAAATTAGTAGAATGAATAAAAGGGCAGTGCATGTAACGTTCCAAAAATAGTAGTACAATTTTCGCGAATCGAAAAACAGGGAAAACAATACATCAATGAAGCATCACTGCACCTAACTTTTCAATACGATCACGCAATCCTATGACAGCCGCCTTATACGTACCCGTTTCACGAACCAATGATCGGGATAACGACAAACAAACCTTTTGTGCCTATTATTGTTTATTTTTCATTTAACATTTACACATGGTGTTAGGCCTCAGACATAAGAGCAGCGATAAGCGGCGCGTTTAAAATCTTACGTATTAATCGCTTGGGATATTAATTTCTTCATTGTCTTGGATTTTTTTTATGTATAATATTTCTATCTCGACTCAATAATCCAGTGGAAGTTGCTATCGCTAACTGCTAGTCGCGAGAATACCAAAGCGCTTCTTGAAGCATATTGGATTTCTCCCAAAGAAAATATCCAAACCACACTGGACTGAAGCCTTTTTTTAAGTCCGTTATTGTATTTGGTAGAAATAATAATAATAGAATATTATGAATTAAAAGTAATAAATGTAATTAAAAATTAAAAAAAGTTATTTATTAAAATTATTTAGGAACGATAAACTATAAAAATCCCGCGTGAGTTACTGATACAATACATATATTTTTCTATGGAAGTAATAAATATCAGCTGATAAATCATCAGAAAAACGCCACCGATCCCTAGAAGTTTAAGAATTTTAGAAACAACATAAGTTTAGGAACCACTACTTGAGTAATTCTATCCATGTGCTACAAATTTACATCTCGTCTAATAATTCGCAGTGTCTAAAAGCAAAGATTTATAACCAGTGTGTGTTACCATTGATGACCAATGACACAGAAATGTGGTCTCTAAACATCAGCCTCAAAAAAGACTCAAAATCGGTCAACATGCTATGGAAAGTACTACGCTCCGTATTTCTCTGCATGATAAAATCCGGTAATAGGAAATCCGTAAAAGAAGAGGGGTGTAACCAACATAACTCAAAGAATTGGCACGTTAAATGGTAATGATCAGACCACATCACTCGACAAAACGGCAACCGTTGGAGAAGAACGGTTCTCGAGTGACGACCATGAATCGGAGGACGCAGTTGTGGTACGACGCGCAACTAAGTTGAATGACGATATTTTAAAAATTGCAGGCAACCCTTGGATTTAGGTATCGCCTGCGCGAGGAGCGCAGCCTCGAAGAGGAGATCCGCCGCCGGCGACTGGGGCGGCGTAGGCGCAACTACCTGCGCCTCATGACGCCCTAGCCGAGGCCGCGGGTGACGTGACCGGGGATTAGTCCGTCATCCGCTGAGAGGCCGACCGCGTGAGGAAAGACCGACGTCCTCCCCGATGGGGGAACGTCGGTCGATGGGAGGGTACCCCAATAGGGGGTATTCCGTCGGGCCGACCACTGATGTCAAGTAACCCTGCTCCGGTGGTTGGCCCAACGACGAAGGCGACGTGGTTTTCCGGTGGGTTGTGGGTGTTGCGTGCTTACGCCCCTCTGTCGCCCCGGACGGAGTGGTGCGAGGAGCGCGCCGACCGCAGCCCACCCCAAAAAAAAAACCCTTGGATTTACGTGGCACAGGGACGTCCTGAGTGGCAATGTCATGAGAAGGCCTATATCCAGCAGTGAATATCTACGTACTGAAGGATGGTTATTACATATTTACATGATACCTAGAAGAATGGATGTAACCGACATTTTACGAAAATTTAGTGCTCTGAAGTGGCAATGGGCAGGCCACATCGCTCGATGAACCGACAACCGCATTTTTTTTTTGGGGAGGGTTGTGGTCGAAGCACTCCTCGCACCACTCCGTCCGGGGCGACAGAGGGGCGTAAGCACGGAGACCAGCAACCCACCCGAACACCGCGTCGCCTTCGTCGTTGGACCGACCCCCCCTTGGGGAGGACGTCGATCTTTCCTCGCGCGGTCGGCCTCTCGACGGGTGACGGACTAATACCCCGGTCACATCACCCGAGTAACCGACAACCGCTGGGGAAGAAAGGTTCTCGAGTGACGACCATGTCTCGGACGACGCATTGCTGGACACCCTCCTCCTAGGTGGGAACGGATAATAGGACCGATAATCGGGTAAAAGTTTTAAAAAAACTTTTATCCAAATACAGGCGGCACAGGACCACACTTTGGGGCGAAACATGAGGGAAGCCTACGTCCAGCAGTGGACAGCGATAGGCTGAAATGATAATGATCATGATGATAAAGTGATACAAACTTAATTACTTATTTTATTGTCATTGTATTCAAATGGTATTTATAAAATACCTTCAGAATTACATAGCAATATAACGAGTATACCCGCGGAGCGGAGTATACTCCGCTACCCGCTTCGCTATTATACCAACATGCTAACTCTATACGATATCTTTTTTGCTGTAATTTCATTTGTAATCAAATCATGTTTGTGATTTAGGTTTTGACTTTGTTTGGTTTGGAATGTTATTTTTGGCAATTACAGATTAGTATTGTTTATCTACAAATATTGACATTATTAATTACATCGTGCTGCTAATATTTACTAATAAATAATTACAAATTTATTCAATCCGTTCATAATTGTTGGCGGTCTCTTTTGGGCGACGCAACCGGATTTGTTACTCAGCCGTCCATGGGTACGACAAAGCTGTACGTTAATCTTAAATGTAACCATTTTCATTTTGATATAGATTCATCGTCATCATTACAACTAATTTATGTCCCACTGTTGGGCTCGAGCCTCTTCCACAATAGGAGGGAAATGAACTACTAGACGTGTTGGCATTGGGTTTTATTTCGAGTTTTCCTTCTCCTGCATAGATTTTATATGCATATTATATCCCTTAGTCGTCTTTTACGACAGCCATGGATAAGAAAAGGAGGTGAATTTTATTCTTACTCCGTCACCACACGGAATATTTTAAAGTTTATGGTGAGTTTGGCAATCGTAGACGCAGTGAAGAGAATCTTTTTCAACGCTTGAGGGTTGTCAATGACTCGATCTGACAGTTATAAATAATTAGAAATAGCTAGTTTTAAATAGAGATACGCATGAACAAATTTTGTTTCTTATACATTTAGTTTAATGTCCGTTATAAATACATCACATCCTTTACAAAGGACTGCTAGTGAGGGTCGACATCGATTTCGTTACCTTTGACGACGCTCATGGGAAATAATATAGCAGAGTATATATTTAAGTAGGATTTCGAGTTACTGAAAGTTTCATGAGTTGAAAATAGACATAGCCTATTGCAATCACGAGTAAAAAAATGTTTACAACTTCATCGTCTCAGCTCATATAAGTTCAAATGTTGGTCACGGGCATAATAGGAGATGTATTTACCTATTATTCCATGATAAGCAGATGAGTTGCTATAAGGTTTCATTTCGAGTAAAACCTCACTAAGAAGTAATAGACGTAATAGATATAGGTATGATCTGTGACTACCCAATATAAGTAACGCAATCTATACTAATATTATAAAGAGGAAAAGTTTGTATGTATATTTGTAATGAATAAAGTCAAAAACTACTGGACCGATTTCAAAAATTCTTTCACTAATGGAAAGCTATCAGGGAGTAATATAAACTATATTTTATCCCGGTATTCCCACGGGAAAGGGAACTACGCGAGTAAGGCAACTGAAACCGAAGCGAAGCAAGGGCGGGTTGCTAGTATTCTATAAAAGCGCATACATAATTGCAATTCGCGTATTTAATCATCTTCCAATCCATATAAAGAATTTTTCTCATTACGGACAAATAATTGACATTCTAATCTAGATTTTAATAATTTGTTTCAATTTTAATAAATTAGTGTATATAATACATACATACATATATTCACGCCTTTTTCCCATAGGGGTAGGCAGAGACCACTTCCCTCCACTTGCTACGATCTTGACATACTAATTTCGCTTCCTCTATATTCATTAATCTCTTCATGCATATTCTTCGGTTTAGAGTACTTCTAACCTGGCCTTTCTTAAGGATGTCCCCGATTTGATCGTGAAACGTCCGCCTTGGTCTTCCCCTTCCAACACTTCCGCTGAGATTCGCCTTATAAATTCTTCTTGTTAATCTCCTTTCATTCATTCTCTCTACATGTCCAAACCAACATAACATACCTTTCTCAATCCTTGTCAGTACATCAACATTCATACCACAACGTTCCCTGATTACACTGTTCTTAATTTTATCACTCAGTTTTACACCAATCATGCTCCTCAGCGCTCTCATTTTCCACCGCATTTATTCTACTTTCATGTTTCTTCTGCCATACCCAGCTCTCACTTCCATACGTTAGGGTTGGTACAAGGACTCCTCTATGCACAGCCAGGCGAGCCTTCTTAGAGAGGCTCTGGCTGCCCATAAAGGTGTGTAAAGCACCATTCACCATATTGCCCTTATATACTCTTCTTTCAATATCATTTTCACATTTACCATCTCTTGCAAAAGTAGATCTCAAATATACAAACTCTTGTACTTGTTCTAATATTGCCTCTTCTATCTTGCACTCCGTCATACATTCTCCCCTTTCAAATACCATAACTTTCGTCTTCTTTACGTTAATTTTCATTCCCTTTCTTTCAAAAGCATCATGCATTACTGTTACCATCTCTTGCAACTCATCCACCGACGAAGCAAGTAGGTGTATATAATAATGTATTTAAAGAATTAATTTTTTATTGTATTTTTGAGAATGCTCTCTAATTATAAATTCCGGGACATTTTATTTTATTTCATGAGATATTTGAATAAAACCTTTATTATTGCACGCCCAATATGGGTATACTGTTTCAGTATTATAAATTGTAATAACATCTGCACCAAATGTAGCAGTTAAACAATAAATAATTCAGATTCTGATTCGACTTTTCTTCTCTTGCATAATTGTTATATGTATACTATTTTTTTTTGGGTGGGCTATGGTTAGCGCACTCGTCGCTCGGCTTCATCCGTGGCGACAAAGCGGTAGCGCGCGACCCCATACAACCCCCAACTCACCGTAGCTAGTCGCCATCGTTGCTGGGCCGACCACCGGTACCGAGTTGCTTAGCCCTCGTGGTCGGCCAGACGTAATGGGTACCTACCCTCTCCTCTCGACGTTCAGAACATCGGTTATATGTGTATTATATCCGTTAGTCGTCTTATACGAGACTCACAGACAGGATGGAGTGAATTCATTTGTATTGAAAAGCGAACTCGAAATTTAAACTGTCTGCGGTTCGTTAGTAGATCTAATAAACTATTACAATGTAAATGCGTCTATTACGGAGTATAGTAAGTTTATTTAATAAAATTAAACAGTTTTTAATTAGTAAAAAACAACATATACAGTTTGTTCAAATATTAAGAATATAAAATATCACACCCTTACTTTTTGGCAATTAGCGTAAGATGCATTATCGTAAACCCAAGTCAATTAAGAATAATTCAAAAATATCAAGTCTAGTATAGTCAGGATGATGAAGAAAACCAATTTTCCTCCCAATTTAGAAGACGCTGCATCCAGTAACACAATAAAGAAGAAAGGAAAGATTAAAAATATGTATAGAAATTGAATCCACAACTTAAAATAATATTTTTAAATTCATTCTTTCATTCCAAAAACAGTTGAATCTCGCATGTATCTTCTTTGAAGTGAATAAACGTGTTATTGCATACTCTATAAATAGTGCCAAGTCGCAAGGATCTTCTAGTTATATAGTTATTTGTATACAGTACGAATCCGTCCCAACCCGACCTCTTGACATATTATCGTCGAGTAATTCGCAGTCGCATTTTGAGTCCAATAAATTGCTGCCGCTTTGTGGATAATTTGAATAGATGCGGCTAATGGCATCTTGCTTACTCTTGATAGTGACATTATGTATTCTTGACGTACTACGAATACGTAATAATATAGCCTCATTCTATTTTGAGGGAGCTTAAATGACCAATGAAACTCTAGATGATGTTAAAAATAGTATTTTGATATCACCGCCAAATTTTTCACTTTTTTGGTGGTATTGATAAAAATTGATGCTCTATTAATACAACTTTAGTATTTAGGAGGATTTAGGATTCAGATTTAGACCCTTATTTATTTTTTAAGGATAGACTTTGATACAGTCACACACTGTCTTAACCGTCTAGGGTGATGAAAGTGACAGCAATCTCATATCCTACCGTGTATGTACCTTTCTGTCGCCATGTGGGCGGACTGCTGGTGAATTTAGACCTAAGGGGTGATATGATACAATATTTTTACTCCTTCATCACCCATGAAACTATATACAGTTAAAGGTTTAATGCTACACTAAAAATTTACGTAAGAAAATGTGAGGTTATAAGATTCTTCCTTCCCCTACGAAGATAAAGGCATAAGAATATATTAGAATATATTAAAATTAACTACTAAAATTAACTAAAACACAAAACAGATTATTATCTTTATACATTATTTTTGATAACACAGAAGACAAGTAGCGAATTTTTGTATCTATCTGTGTTAACTTCCCGCAAAGAACAATTTTAATGTGATCCATAATTATAGATTGAGTCTCCCTGTCAAAAATTGCATGTTTTGTAAGACTGAAGATTCAAGGACGTTTATATGATTCAAGGATTTACTCCTTAATGTTTAACGAATCTTATTATATTTGATTTTTGATATCCCTGCGTTTCGAACACTTTTCAGTGGCCATCCATAGAACTAGGTATATTTATAAATTTTCGCGTAAACATGAGCAATAAAAATTTGCTTATTTTCATTTGAGTATAATTCTAGGGCTTTTTTCTTTCTAATCCTTATTATGTGGCAAGATCTTTAAACCAACAAAATAATGGCAAACATAATTGCGCATTTTAGTGGGAAATACTTCGAGGTAGTAATAAGTAGCCCAAATACTTAAGTGGGTTGACCTAATATCTCATTAATCAAGGTTTCTTCTAACTAAATAATTACACAAACCACATTTTCATTACGTCATCAAACCATCAAACTAGCTGCCAGTTACTGAAGCAGATATTTAATAAAAATCGGCCAAGTGCGAGACGGACTCGCGCACGAACGGTTTCGTACCTTTGACTAGGTAAACAAGTACCTACCTATTGCCATTATTGATATCAATCAAAAAGGCCAAAAAATCGCGTTTATTGTATGGGAGCCCCCTTAAATATTTATTTTATATTTTTTTTAGTTTACTGTCGTGGTTCTTGAGATAAAACCTGGTGACAGACAGACGGATGTACCGACAACTAAGTCTTAGTAATAGGGTCCCGTTTTTACCCTTTGAGTACGGAACCCTAAAAATGAATAAATAATAACACATCATGTGTGTTCACATTTAAATTAAAAAAAAAACTTACTGCGGTGCAAAGCTTATATAGACATATATTTTCTTACTCCTTTTGAAGACGTTTCAAGATGCTACCCTGAAAAAATCTTTCTGAAGACCTTGTGAAAATCTTTCTGAATATCTTAAAAAATCTGGGCGCATAAAACCTGTAATTTAGATTTTTTAAGGATTTCAGATACGCACTTACTCGCACCGTCATATTCAATCTAATTACTTCATAATAGTAGGACTACATCACAGTATCCTTTGAACTTCAATAGTTTGCAAGTAAATGATTTATTTTTATACAACTATATATAACTACATATATATAAATCCAGGATGAGCGACCGATCTTCACACACATCTTATCCCCGACGATCTATTGAAAGTTGTTGGGCGTCGTTAGATGCGGGTGATACAGTTCCGCAGTTTGTCTAGCTGTATACGGCGGAACGCTGAATGGTGATGATGATGATGATGAGAATAAAAAAAAGGTTTTTAGAATCGATCTAATACAGCATTAAGATCAGACGCCAGTTATTAAGCACATTAGCATCGTCAGAAACAACTGCGGTCGTTTCATTAGTGTCGGCTTGTACAAAAAGTCGACACTGCACAGATTGCTAATGTATCTCGTTAAAGCCAACGATACTGCCGCTTTAACCTAAATACCAAATAAACACCATCTAACCGCTGACCATGAATAGCTGGCAATTTTTTTGGTTAAATTTTACCACTAAGCAATTGCTAGTATAGTTTCAGATTTCATAACCTAACTTAACCTAGATACTAAATAAACACCATTTAACCACTGACCATGAATAGGCGGCAATTTTCTTGGTTAACATAATGATATCTGATGTTTACGCGAGCACTACACATTGTAAATAAAACTACTTTTACGGATTACATCGCGTTTGTATTTGATTTATGATTGCCCGACGTTTCGAACACTTTGCAGCGTTCATGGTCACGGGCGGACTAAGGTGTCTCACGTCCATTCACGTTCATTTATATTGTTTTGATTATGCAATTATATAACTTGACTATTGTTTATTATTATTATTCTGTTTGCGTTGATTATTATGTTTTTTTATTGATTCTCACATTGGCTGCTATTATTTGACCATTTACTTTTCTTTCTTAATTACATGTTTAGTAGCTGGCCAGATTTGTGATAATATCTTCTCTGACTTATATTTGTACGCCACACAGTCGGCAAACATGTCTGAACACCTTAACTGTAACATCTTGCATGCACCTAATAGTTTGTATGTATACACATGTTTCACAAATAAATGTTTACTTTACTTTACTTTACTTTACTTATACCCCTTAGTTGTATTTTACGACACCCACAGGCAAAAAAGGGGGTAGTGAATTCTATTCTTACTCTGTCACTACCCAAATAGGTTGGTTAAGAGTTGTATTTTATTTGCTGAAAGTTGGTCTCTCCTGTATTAATCATAGAACCAGCACAATTTATAACACCGTCTGCGATAGTCCGTCTTCTTGCTAATGATAGCGATTATAAAATTGTTGCTGCTTGAAGAAGCTTACGTCTAAAAGTTGACGTCGATAAGATGATGGATGGCTGGATAGCCTAGATATATTTACTACCATAAATCAGTGTCTGGAAACGAGAAATTAAATTACGAAGTCCTTTATTTACTCACTGACTTTTACGCTCTGATTCCGTTTAGGAAACGCAGAGCGCATTTTCACGAACATGTAAAATTGGACAAGTTGTAACATTTCATCAATGTGTTGACTTAATGTATTGTGTACATAATGAGATTTAATTAAGTTTTACTGTTTGCATAATGATTTCTGATGTTTACGCGAGTATTACACATTTTAAATAATTTTTGATTGCCTGACGTTTGTAACAATAATAATCACTAACCATAATCAATATAATGTTTTCATATAGAATAATTTTATTCTTATACTGGCAATAAATTTGTACTAAAATGTGGGTCAAAATTTAATGACTAATTTTCTGTATCGGGTAGATAATAATAAATATCTGTAATAACGATTACTTGTTGGACGTGAGGCATCTTAGTCCGCCCGTGACCATGAACGCTGCAAAGTGTTCGAAACGTCGGGCAACCAAAACTCAAATACAAACGTTATAAAGTCCGTAAAGTAGTTTTATTTAAAATGTTGATATAGGGTTTAATATCGAGTTTTCTTTCTTTTGCACAGATGTTATGTGCATATTATATCCCATAGTCATCTTTTACGACATCTAATGGCAAGATTAAAGATCAAAGGTAAATTGTATTCTTATTCCGTCACCACAGGGAAAAATTTCCTAATTAAATGTCTTAGGCCATTGCGGAACTGGCTTCGAGCGTCATGGATTCGGTACCAGTGGTCGGTCAAATGGCGATGGGAAGGGAATATGGTGGGTTGTGGGGCCGCGCACTACCTTTTCATCGCTCCGTATGGAATGGCAGTGGCAGGCGAGTGCCCTGACCATAACTCGTCAAAGAAATGGCCTTATTATATTTAGCCCCAAATTAGCTTACCAACTACTTTAAAACCTCATTTTGTGTCGTAATTTTCTGTCGTGTAATGTATACATCTTAGAATGATAACGTATAGAAGGTAATTTCGCGCACAAAAAGTGAAGCAATTCAATTGGAGCCTAATGGAGCTTACGCCGGAACTGTCCCGTAATGTACAAGGTCACTGTACTGCACGTACGTACGCAACTCTTAAAAAATAAATAGGTAATTATGACGGTTTGCGCATTCAAATGATGTCAAAACACGCTTGAAAAAAATAAAAAGTATATTAACATTACTTTTAAAAGTATTTCGACGATTTATGATAATAAAAACAAAATTTGAATTCATACTATGTATAGTGGTGTGCGTGTGTACGTGTGTAATCGCTTGCACGCATGTAGTATTGTTTGCTTCATATTTTTAATGGCTTACGTATGGGCACTATCCTTCTATACGTTATTATTCAAAGGTATACATACTCTAATATCCAAGGGATAATAGAATAATTTATATTTTCGAAAGCCATTATACACTACACCTATCTCAACTCCTCGAACATAATATTACCATTCATCATTTCAACTCATATACCTCCCACAGGTGGACTCCCTCTTCCACAATAGAAAGGAAATTTACCTACCATGCTCAGATGGTATGATATAGGGTTTTATTTGACATGTTCATTCTCTTGTATAAACGTCATATACATATTTAGATAGAGGATGGTGGATTGAATTCTTGTTCTGTCACCGCACGTAAAACTTAATACTATAAATAGATAAAATTGTCTATATCCAACAATGGATTTATAAGACGGATGGATAGATATCTATGAAGTATTAGTAGTAGTATCTATGAATACCTAGATGTAAATATAATAAATATAGTTTAAAAAAAACTAAAAAACATGCTTTCAATTAAAAAGTGTAAAATAATTTTTAATATAGGCAGAAAATAATACTGAACGAAATATATTAATTTTATTGTGAAATAAGCGTGGGGCGCTTTGTGCCACATTTTCATAAATCGAGCACCCCACGCTTTTTTATAATAATATTAAAATATTTCGTTCATTATTATTGAAAATTATTTTACACTTTTTAGTTGAAAGCGTGTTTTTTAGTTTTTTTACACTATATTTATTTTTCACTTTTTAATGAATAGCCACCGGAATGTAATTAGTGCGCCGACCGTAACCCACCTCCAAAAACCAAACAAAAAAAAGCGGATTATTGCATTGTCATCGGTCTCTGACAGATGTGCAAAGTTTAAATAAATTCGCTCAAAGTAGGAGAAAATCGAGCTCAAAGAGCATACATACAGGTGAAACTAATAAATGCGTGTTAAAAACCGTCTAATCGATTCAAATTAAGTTTTATGTACTTTTCTTTATTGTTAATGGTGGCAAATGAACAAGCAGCACACCTAATGGTAAGTGATACTGCTGAACATTGACCTTTGTAATACCAGGAGCACAGCTAGACTGCCTACCTATTGCTTTCTCATTGGTTCTACTTTGATAGAATAACAAAATTCCTTATTTGCGAGTAAACAAAGCTGAGCCAGTAAAATCGTAATATATGTACAAAAATAATTTGAAGACATAAAATAAATTATTCGCATAGACGGTTTTCATGACATCAACATGCATATAATGATACTGAGGCCCACATTTTATTCGTAAACATGAAACCGTTGACCTAGTAAAACTAGGCCACACACTTGAAAAGCAAGTTGCATCTTAGTAATTATTCTTTTAGATCCTCAAATGTCAACATTTCTAATGTAGACTTGCTTATTTAAGACATACTTGTGGAGTGAATATTAATAAATAAGCTCAAAAACAGGTGATTACTGCTTAACTAAATGTACACCTATACTTTTATTTTAGTCCGTGTAGTGACGGAGTAAGAATACAATTTCACCACATCCTATCTTGCCCGTGGATGTCATAAAAAACGATAGGGATAACAATAAGCATTTAACATCTATGCTAAGAGAAAGATTACTGGAAATAAAACTCTATATTAACAAGTTTGACCAGCACGATATCTTAGGTAAATTTCTTTCCTATTATGGAGGAGATCCAAGCCAAATAGTGGGATTTATGTGGGCTGAAATAATAATGATGGGGTTTATTTTTAGGATTAATCATAACAGACATTCCCGTTAATATAATTTCCAAAGCTTTAGCACCATATTTGCTTACATTGACGATATGGTTTAAATTTCATAAAACTCAGCACGATCTTTTAATTGTCTTAAAATTTCAAACAATACATTAGAAAATATCTTTATCACTTCGTAAATAAGGTTTTAACCTAACATGACAGATTTATATTAACAAAAGGTAATCTAGAAATTTTCCGTGTGGTGACAGAGTAAGAATACAATTTACTCCCTCCTTTCTTGCCTGTGAGTGTTGTAAAAGATGACTAAGAGTTAACATCTATGCAAGAGTAGGTAAACTCGAAACCTGACCAGCGCAGCGTAGATCAATTTCACACAGAGGATTAAAGATCTATCTCATCTCATCATCATCTCAAGGATTAATCCTTGTATTGTGGGAGATTTTACAAACATAACCAACAGACACAAATTACATTCTAGGCTCAGAACAATAAGTTGTGGATCGCACAAAAGTTTGTCCTGCATGGGATTCAAACCCCTGACACTGGCACTGTAGATCGGTATTTTTTTTATTGCAAACGGTGGCAGACGAGCAAATGGTAGGTACACCAAATCGACATCTGAGTAGTAGCAATTTGCTACTGCACTTCTTTGGGTGAGCAAATGGTGAAGGAACGAAGGATAATCAACTAACCCTCCAATTTCTTATGATTTTTGGACGACAGTACACCTGATGGTAAGTGTTGCTGCTGCTCATAGACCTTTGTAAGGCCACTGACAACCACGAAGAAATCGAAGGGAGTGTTAATGCATGCAATAAGGTTCGATAATACTAAAGATATCATTAAAACCAAATTACCCTCAGAAAGTTGGACTGCTTTCTGCTCGGTGTGGTACTAGCCCGGACGGACCGGCCCGCGGCTGTAGACAGAAAACTGTCAACAGTGTGGTCCTACCATTTGCCAACTCTTAACCACTACACACATAGATGGCGATCTGTGATGATCATCTGCGCATCAATTGTAACAGACTTATTTATATTTAGGAAGTAAAATGACAGATTTTATTGTCATTCTTACTCGACAGCGATGAAGCAAAAGAAAAATTATGTTTTGAACTATTTGATTTAAATTGATATGATAGTTCATTTACTTCGATCTTTTGCATTGTTTTGATTTTATTTAGTTGATAGAAATTTTATAAATGAACACAGTAAATATAACGGATTTTATGTTTTAAAGTTAATATCAACTATAAATCGTGAAAACTAAACTATGTAAAATGATTTCTAATGTTTACACAAGTAATACGTATTGTATATAAAACTATTTTTACGGATTTTAACATGCCATCTGAGTTTTCTTGCCGGATCTTTCTCAGTGCGGCTGCGTGCCGAACTAATGGTAATATATTAGATTTGTTAGGTTTAAATTAATAAACTCTCATAATAAAATAATTACAAATGAATTGTTTAATAATAGCTGATTAAAATAAAAAAAAAGCACATAGAATCATTTTCAACATTCAAATGGGTCAACATTTAAAAACTAATTCTGTAGCGTATATATATATATATATATATATATACATATATATATATATATATATATATACACACATATATATATATATATATATATATATATATATATATATATATATAAATCTATGTAATAACTTGTTGGACGCGAGTATTCTAATGCGCCAGTGACCTTGAACGCTGTAAAGTGTTCGAAACGTCGGGCAATCAAAAATCAAATGCGATAAAATCCCTAAAAATTACTTATAATGAACTTTATAATTTAAAAAATTAATAATAGGAATGCCAATTAAGAAAAATACTTTAAGTTAATAATTTTTATATTTTCGCTTTTAGTTCAATACATTTTGTATTTTTAAGTTAATTTTATGAAATCTAAGTTACATGAAAAATAGTTTAATATAAAAACTAGCTTACTAATTTTTAAAAAAACATGCTTTAAATAAAAAAAAAACAAACATAACTCCAAACTTCAAACGGCTACAATACTATTGATCTACGTATTGGTATAAAAAAAAAAAAAAAAATCACAGTTAATTTTAACGATGAGTTTTCAAAATAAACATGTTACATAATCATAATAAACAAATTCACGAACATAATTACTCACATATTCATTCATAACATTATTCTTTACCGATTTGAATTATACACATGAAATATTAACGAAAATAGATCCCTATTTCAGCAATTCGAGATAACCATTCTTAAATTTCTTTTAGATGTTATGAAAGATCGAGTGCTCCCGCAGGAAATTTGAAGAGTATAAAGTATTTATACTTTTTAGTGTTCTGTACCCAAAGGGTAAAAACGGGACCCTATTACTACGACTTCGCTGTCTGTTCGTTCGTCTGACCGTCCGTCTGTCTGTCACCACGCTGTATCTTAAGAACCACGATAGCTAGACAGTTGAAATGTTTACAAATTATGTATTTCTGTTGCCGCTATAACAACAAACACTAAAAACAAAAGAAAATACATATTTAATGGGGGCTCCGATACAATAAACGCGATTTTTTTGCCCTTATTATAGATACGTACGGAACCCTTCGTGCGCGACTCAGACTCGCACTTAGACGGTTTTATTATACTATAAGAGGATTTCAAATACTAAATTATAAGATTTCCTGTTTGTAATAACTCCGCTGTTTAACATTGAAGATCTTTAGTTGTATACATCTGGTTAAAACATGTCTAATTTTACTTGAGTTTGAAACAGTTATGATCCGACGTTGTTTGATAACCGGTTTTCATAATCGTCGTTTCATAAGCGTTACATATTAGGTACTTTTATTACGGAATACGAATAAAGTCATTTTATTGCTCTTTGTTTTTACTGTCAAGGAACATAAAAAATAAGAATATTTTTGGTTGCTTTGATGTGAATTATTTTTATGCTAAGTAATATAGTACATAATGGATTATATAGTTGTTACATATTTTTATTGTTTTAGTGGTAATATTTGCTTATTCAGGCTAAAATTATATGATAATCGACTGGTCTATCTATTGTAGATGGATCAATAATTTTCTATAAACTATTTTATAGATATCTGGCTTTAGGTATGAACGCTTTTTTATTTTTTATATTTAGAAGATACATCCAATCTATCTACAGTGAAGTATGGGTGGCTTGTAGCCACGAAACCTACCAAATCCCCTCCCCATGACCATTGTGCTGACCACTGGTACCAATACCTTGACGCCATGGCCGGCCCGGCAATATAATATGGCCGAAGACATTTCTTTAAAAATATTACCGTGAAGATATATTGTGTTCTCAGCCGAGTATATATGGTACGGGGCGTGGTAGTATATTGTTTTATTTTTAGTCCATTATCGGGTGGTTAAAAATCAAGTATGTATTACCACATAGCAGTCTAAACGACACAGGATTCTACAACGACAATTTAGTAATATGTAAAGAATTTTTCTTTACATATTACTAGCCTACTGCAATAACTAACCCGCTTGCCTCATGTTAATAGCAACAATCCCTACCTAATAACTGTGCCATATGGCATACTAGGTGGTCTACAGCCAGCAGTGGGCTGCGAAAGACTAAAGGATGATCCAGAGGTAATCTAATGCTTGTGAAACGATACCGGAGAAAGAATACACTAGTCATAGTTCTTCTATTGTTTATATCTTAAAAATCAATTAGAGGTTGTAGGTACAGCAGATTAAAATAGAAGAACAACTTAAAATGAAACTGAGAGGAAGAAGTTGCTGTGGAGTAGCGGCTTCGAATACTAAAAATCTTTACATTGTTCGTTGATGTCGTAAAAGTGGGCTTATGTCAGACAGCCAGCCGGCCATAAAACTCTTATGAATAAATTTTGTACGATGAAAGAGTAGCATATTGATTCAACCTTAATTAGAATAAGAGCGAGATCATGATTGCAATTCCTAAGAAGAAGAAGATAAGAAAATATTAGCAGACCTAGTATAAAGACAAATCAGACCAATAATAATCTCCGTGTGGTAACGGTGTAATAATATGATTCATCATCCCCTCTCTTGCCCGTGGGTGTCTTAAAAGACGACTGACTAAGGGATATAATATGTATATAACATCTATGCAAGAGAAGGAAAACTCGAAATAAAACGCTATACGAACACGTCTGATCAGCGTGTTATAGTAGGTCAATTCCCTTCCATTGTGAAAGAGGGTCGCGCCCAACAGTGGGACTTATATGAGCTGTAATGAGACCAATAAAATCATCAAATGGACGTCTATTATTCTCGTAGAAATATTCATACGGTCGAACGACATTTGCTCTTTATAATATAAAATTACGTAAACGTGTAATTAACCATTAAATTATTTCGACTCATGGCCGCTATAATTATTTTTTAACTCTTTTAAAGGTAATTTCGCTATCATAATGAAAATTGCTTCGAGGCCAGACCTTATTAATTTATAAACAACACCTCAAATTAAAAATATAGACCTAAAAATTTATTAAGTAAACAATAAATATTTCTTTTGACTAACACTTTTAAGGTTTGTTATAGTAAAGACTTGCTATTTAGCAGGTAGTAGGTACAGTTCATTAGCAGGTAGTAGGTACAGTTCAGAAAACTAGTGAAAATTTTCCGTCGGCAATTAATGAAATAATTTACGCTTAAACTTGCTTTTGAACTAGAAGCCCTACGAATGGTAGTCACATTCTTCCTATATTTGATTTTAGAAATGGTCGCGTGTTAATGGAATAAGAACACTATTCATCGACGCCTTTCCCGTCCGTGGGTGTGTCCGTAAGAGACTATTAGGAGATACAAATATCTGTGCAAAATAACTCACCAGCCTAATAAATAATATAAATATCATAATAACAAAAATAAAATTAAGCTGCAATAAGCGATCAGGTAAAGATGATAATCCAAATTTTATCGGCGTTCCTAAATCAAGTTGAAGTAAATTAATGTTTGCAAATTTTGATCTCTCAAATTTGAGATGTAGCTGATTTCAGTGATTATTTAGCTCTTTTGATTAATCGCTCCGTAATTTGTCTTGTCGAATTAATATAAATGCCTATGTCACTTATTATCATAATAAGTGAGTTTGATAATTTTGGTGTCAATTATGAACAATAACTAAACTAGATTTAGCTGGGCAAATTTGAATTCTTCTAAATAAAAATCTGCCTTGTTTAATTCGCGAGTTGTCTCAGCTCATATACGGGACGTATATTTGCTGGGTTCGAGCCTAATAGGAGGGAAAATGACCTGCTATATCAAGCTGGACAGGCATGTTGGTAAAAGATTATATTTCAAGTTTTGCTTCTCTTGTACAGATATTATATGCTCATCGTGGGAATTGGAGGATATCCCTTAGTCATCTTTTTGACACCCACGGGTAAAATAGCGAGTTGTGAATTGTATTCTTTTTCCGTCATCACACGGAATCTTAATTCTTCGGAGCATATATCCTAAATTAACACAATTTTTTACAGTATTTTTACTTGATACACTAAGTTCGTAATAATGTGAATAAAATACTATACTATATATAGAGATAGAGAGGATAGGCCGACCACTGATGACAAGTAACCCTGCTCCGGTGGTCGGCCCAACGACGTGGTGCGAGGAGCGTGCCGACCGCAACCCACCCCCAAAAAAAAAAACGTTTGATAATGTAAAATAATTAGCCCATTTCTTCCCAGTTAATAAAAAAAATGGTAACCATATATGAGATTTAATCATCGTCTCAACTTCAGTCCATGTATATAGGAAATTGATCATATAAATAGCTCATTAGTGACGAGTACTTCTCATTATTTATTTTCTTTTTTCTAATTATGATATAACTTAACAGTTACCCCATAATAATTACAATCTAGCTATGAGGCTAATAAGTAATTTAAATCTAACTTAATTTGCTAATACTTACAGAGTAAAGAATGTGCCCATTGGCACTTTTCTTATTGTCTCTAATAATAATAAAATACACTTTGTTCTTGTGATCTTCAAGGATAGCACTCACTGCACTCATCATCATCATCTTGCTCTTATCCCAATTACTTGGGGTCGACGCAATATGTCATCTGTTTTGACATATTGCAAAAAGTTTCGGCAATGACTTTTATGACCGGCCGCCTGCCTGACGTCAACCCTCCTTGGGAATGTAATCGTTGACCCAAATGGTACCAGATGGAGTTGGTCTGGGTCAATCTAGGGCTCTTAGTCGTCTTTTACGACACCCACGAGCAAAGCGACGAGCAAGGGTTGGTAGTATTCGAAGCCGCTACAACACAGCAGTATAGCACTCACTGCACTACTTATCACTAATTTAATAACTTCTCATTATTGAGTACAAGTTTTTACCACAATGAAACGGATCATATAAAATAAGAATTTATTTCGAGTTTTCCTTTTCTACCAGACATGTTATTTGCTTATGTAAACAGTTATGTCTATGGGACATGGGTCGTCTTTTACATCTGATATTAAGGCAGGTTGTATAATACAAATGTAATTTATGTTATGTAATAGTTATAAAAAAGTATTCTCACTCCATCACTAGGCCGAAAATTTTATGTTTAAAATTAATAGTCAATTCAGCTCCCATATGTCCCACTGTTGTGCTCGAGCCTACTATACCACGCTGGTTAGACGTGTTGGTATAGAATTTAATTTCAAGTTTACCTTACCTGCTCTAGATGTTATATGCTAATTAATCCCTTTAGTCGTCTTTTACGACACCCATGGACAAGAGAGGGGGTAGTGATTTGTATTCTAACTCCGTCACCGTTAATAGACTAATTAGACATAATTTAGATTAGCGTAATGACTAACAGAATTGGCTCCATTGAGTCATTTGCGTCAAAATTTAGAGAATATGTTGAAAGGGGATTGAAATTAGCAGTTTGACAAATGCTCTTAATGTAGTCGGTATGATTGATTGTATGGTTTGTTATATTATGCATGGCGGATGTCAAGACTAATTATTATATCCACTGAAACTTATAGTAATTATTTAAATAAAATTATTGTTATATGTTTACCCCCAAATAGTATGCAGAAGTGTATAATATAACATATATTCATTTTACAACATTTATTCACGCGTTTTTACTTTCTTCTAAAAGTTAAGTATATCATTATTGAGAAATTTGGACTGCAAATTCAAATAACCGGTTTGAAAATTTTAATTAACTAAACAAGGATTATATAATTACTTAAAATCAACTGGTATGTTCTTTTTTCTATCTTTTTCTTTCTTTCTTTTTTTGAAGACAACATTCTCCACTAAGGAAATAATCCTTGTATTGCGGAGAACTTTACAAATATATATTTAACGGACACAAATTATATCCAAACCCAGAACAAGAATTAGTGGATCACACAAAGTACATGAGATTCCAACCTATGACACTGAAACGGTAGGTCGGTATGTTAACCACTAAGCCATCAGAGCTGTAGTAGTATGTAGTTCTGCACTAACGAATTTAATGTAAAAATACTAATATTGTCCTTTTACCCGCACACTTAGGAAAGAATCTTTTTAATAATAGGATAGAAATTTAGTGAATATATTACTCCGGCAAAACAAATTAATACGACGTCAACTTTTGATATTGCCACGTTTCGCAGGCGGATTTGCGATTGCAATTGGCCTTATAAGTTTTCTAAAATAATGCTGATCATTTTTTTCCATTCTAACCATTCTCTCGGTAATCTCTCAACCGTTTATGAGGATAGTGATGTCTTGTGTTCTTAATCCATCACTAAATGAATACTTACAGTATCCGGTTGACAGAAAACAGCAAACTTATTAGTATAGGCGGATTTTATTTACAGGCTTTCTTCTCTTGCAGTAAGGATATCTGCATGCATTATCGAACTGTACGATATATGTGATCAAGTATATCACCTTCTCATTCTAAATCCATCATGCCAAGCCAATATAAATTACCTGTTCTCTACGAATTTTTATATTTCAATATCATGGAGAAACTACAAGCATATCACACTCAATTGCACGTTAGGCTATTGTATATATATATATATATATATATATATATATATATATATATATATATATATATATATATATATATATTCCAAAGTCACTGTGAGTTTTGATAACAACTCTCACGGCTGTTTTTATTTTTAAAAGACATTTTTAAGTTACAAATAAATTATTGCGCGGATTGGGGCTTACCAACATTCAGTTAATGAACGCAAATATAAGCATCCAGACTCAGTACCATAATTTGAGCATAACATCTTATTCTGCATACAAATAGAACTATTCACATTTAGCAAGGAAGATTTCTATTTAAAACACTGCACCATCCCTGTAGTATATACTTAACTTTTAAATATAATGTCTATAAATGTTTTCCTTGTGGTAACGGAGTAAGAATAAAATTCACCAAACGCTCTCTTGCCCGTGGGTGTCGTAAGAGACGACTAAAGGATAAAATATGCATATATCATCTATGCAAGAGGAGGAAAACTTGAAATGAAACCCAACACGTCCGACCAGTGTTGTATAGTAGGTCAATTTCCTTTCTATTATGGAATAGAATCGGACCGAACAGTGGTACGCGTATTATCTGAAATGATGATAATGATGAAATTAAATTTAACTGAATTTGGTCAGTTGGATTCTTTTATTTTACGCGTCATATTTTTATATAGACTTCCTTTCGTCGCTTCCTTCGTAGCTTCAACCGCATGATTTTTTTATAAAAAGGTAGCCAATGCTCGCCTCCAGGCTTCAATCGCTCATTTGGTAATGGCTTGTTATTACTAATACCGTCCCGTAGATAAACAATCTCACGATACATTATCCTTGCGTAAATCTAACGGTTTTTAGTAGAATACGCCAAGATAGCTCTAAAAGGGGAGGCATTTTTCTTTAATTCTTCATCTTATTCTGCATAACTTTTCTACCTTAGTATTATTCTGATGCATCTATAAACTATATTACTAAAAATTTTCATCATAATCCGTACCGTAATTTCTGCGTTAAAGAGTTAAAAAACAACAGTTAAAAACTTTCGCATTTATATAAATGGGACATTTAGTCTAATATGGCTAAACAAAAAATGTACCGTGTGAAATATATTTCGTATATGTAAAACATTGGATAAGAAACATATACTGGAAGGCAGGGGGTGAATATTTAACAATCATTTATTTAACAACTTAACAGAACCTTAGTGTAATAACACCACTACATCATCTTCAAGAGCTAAGCGTTACGTACCTACAATAAAATTTATAAAATAGAATGTCCAGCATTCTAAAAGTTTAAAAAATAATGCATTTGGTTTCAATATCACTAAGAATTAATAAATTCTTACGGTGGTTTTGTGGCATAAATTTTGGGATTTTTGTGAGTTTTAATAAATGTAGTGGTATTTTTTAAATAATATAGAACTAAACAAAAATAAGTCTTACCCTTCTGAATAGCCCTCGGAGATTATATAATTTCATTTTAAAGTCAATAATAAAGGAATAAATATATGTAACACCGAGCACATTACAATTATGAATTACTAGCAACCCGCTCTCGCTTCGCTTCGGTTTCAGTCGCCTTACCTGCGGCGTAGTTCCCGTTTCCGTGGGAATATCATGATAATATATTTTATCTTGGGTATCTTAGTAACATAGGGTATACCCTATGTTACTCCCTGATATTATAGCTTTCCATTGGTGAAAGAATTTTTGAAATCACTTGGGTGGTTTAAGTCTGAAAGCGTAACAAACAAACAAACATCCTTACTTACGCATTTATAATATTAGTAAGGATATTCGAGCTCAAGGCAATCATTTACCAATTTTACAAAGAATTCTTATGCGTGGGAATTAAACCCATGTCGTACCTATCATAGATATATTTATCTTTATAGTGATGGCTTAAGAACGCCTTGCAAAGCATTCCTTTTCAATTTGTGTCGTAAGAAACGTAAACAGATAATAGAAACAAAGGGAAACTCAAAATAAAGTCTTATGTTAACACATTGGCTGCGGGTGACAGGACCGGGGATTTAGTCCGTCACCCGCAGAGAGGTAGACCGCGCGACGGTGGCCGACGTCCCCGAGGGGAACGTCAAGAGGAGAGGGTACCCCGCGACCGGAGTATTCCGACGGGCCGACCACTAACGATAAGTCACTCTGCTCCGGTGATCGATCCAACGACGAAGGCGACGTGGCTGTGGGTGGGTCATGGGGCCTCGCGCCACCCCTCCGTCGCCCCGGACTAAACCAGCCGCCGGGTGCGCTGACAATGACCCACCCCAAAAAAAAATGTTAACACTCTGGCCAGTATGACATAGAAGGCCAATATCCCTCCTATTGAAGAGAAGGATTGTAGACTTATATAGTAATGACATTCAATGCGAAAAGATTATCTTACAAATGTATAAAAGCATATATTCATTAGATTCCTCAAAAACCAATTCTTATTAACTACATTATTCCTAAACAGTATGCAAAGATATAAAAAAGAAACTGTTTGTTTAGTTTGTGGTTGAAATAAAGTACAGTGCTATACAATTTCAAGGACTGAAAGTTTAAACTCTGCGCAAAAATAGACATCCGGGCATTTTAGATCCACCTCTACATTTGTTAGTAGCAGTTAAAATCTGATAGTTTTAAAACATTGGATTTATGAATGTTTTCGTTATATCCATAAACATATAAAAGTTCTAAAAATATTTCTTTTATTTCAGAGCAGCTGTTGCGGACGAATGTTTGTGGCTGAATGAAGCAAATAATTTTTTTTTTTTTTTTTTTTTTTTGTGTGTGTACAGCTGTTGGCCGCAGATGGCCTTGACAGCTTGACGCGGACTATGGGTGAGCGCTGAGGGCTCTCAACCCGGAGAAAAGTATGCTGAGCGACATCGCCCAAGGGCTCCCCCTGTGGGGAACGGACCTCGGCTTGGGGCGTCGCTGGAGGCAAAGTGGGCGTGCCCACGTTTTTGGTAGTGACTTTTGCGCGGCGCGGTTTCGCACCTCGACGGCGAGGGCGGAACCGCGGATATTTGTTTGTTAAGGCCTCGCGGGCCGTGTAGGCTCTTTGTTGAGCGAGTGTGATAATGTCGTCCTCTTCGTCGAGGACGTGACGAGGACGTCGGATGGAGGAGATTTTGGAGGGTCTATAGGAAGCCGCCCCAACCACTAGTTGGTTGGGGTGTGTCATGGCAGAGTCAAAGTAGCTCTGAGAGCACCGTTTCATAAACTGCTTGATGCTCGGCAGTTCGAGGTCGATGTGGAGATCGACGTTTCGTATGAACCACGGTGCTCCCGTAGCTCGGCGCATGAAACGATTTTGTAGTGTCTGTAGCCTGTGGATCCTGTGTGGCTTAACATGCGCGAACACCACGCTGGCATAGGTCATGATAGGCCGTATGCAGGTGGTGTAAAGTCGGACTTTGCTACTCAGGGGCATACGCGACCTAGAGTTGAGTAGACAGTGGAGACGGCCCATCACAAAGGCTGCCCGTGCGCGGACTTTCTTTATGTGAGGGGCGAAGCTGAGTCGATCGTCAAGGGTCACACCCAAGTATTTGGCCTGCCTGGTCCAAGTGACCGGCTTGTTGAAAATTTTAAGGGGGGGAATGCTATCGATAGAGTAGGAACGGGCAGTTCGTCTAGTGAACATGACCGCCTGACTCTTCTCGGGGTTGATTTCTAATCTCCATTTCCTAAACCAATTGGCTAGGGCGGTAACCGCTGTTTGGAGAGTCCTGGCTACTGTTGTCGGGGATCTACCAGCACAAAAGAGTGCGGTGTCATCAGCGTAAAGCGCTTTATGTACCCGGTTGAATTTGGGCATATCGCTAGTGTAATGAAGCAAATAAGCGATTGCATTTATTTTTGTATTGATCTAATGAATGGCGCTATTTTTTTTTCAAACGACATCCTGTATCCGTGTAGTAACGGAGTAAAAATACAATTCACCACCCCCTATCTTGGCTGCGGATGGCGTAAAAGATGAATAAGGGAGATGCATATTGTGCACACAATAACTACGTATGCAAAAGAAGGTTAACTTGTCATGATATCCCGTACCAACATGTTTGACCAGCGTGGTATAGTAATTCATTTGTCCTCTCATTATGGCGGAGGCTCAAGGCTAGCGTATATTAGCGTGTACTTAAGATACAAAGCTTCACTGTATCGCAGAAGATATGAGCATACAATCGCTTGATATAAATTACACCCTAAACGTTATGATTCACACACAAGAAATGTTCTATTGGAAATCAAATTTATGGTCCTTAATTAGTAAAGACAAACAATACCTATTGTCAAAATAATCTGTTTGGTCACGCAAAGAACCTGCTACGTAAGATTCGGACCATTTTGACATCTATGCTGTCATTAGAGGTTAAAGCTTGTTGAAGCCACAAGAGAAATATTATTATAAGTAATGTTACTTATTGAATGTTATTTATCTCTCTCTACGTAACAATATCTCGTCTTGTCTCAGCATTATACATGTCTCACTGCTGGGCTCAAACCTCCTCTCCAATAGGAGAGAAATTAACCTACCATACCATGCTGATGAGACATTTTGGTATAGGCTTTTATTTCGAGTTTTCCTTCTCTTTTTTTGGGTGGGTTTTGGTCAGCGCACACGCCGTCTATGCCATCCAGGGTGACGAAAGGACGTCGCCCAGCCCTATAACTCACCGTAAAAAGAAGTGGTCCTTCGCCATTAGGCCGACCACCGGTGCTAAGGTACTTTTCGGCCGTAGCCAGCCAACGACTCTCCGGGGACGTCGATGAGTTTTCCTTGTCTTGTACAGATGTTTTATGCATATTTTATCAATCATATATAATCATCTTTTACGACGTCCTCGGGCAAGATAGAGAATGGTGAATTGTATTCTTATTTCGTCACCACACAGAAAAATATCTATTCAACGTAATATTCACGACTACCGATTGCGTACGTAGAGCTAAATATTAGTTTTAAGAAATACGAGGTGTGTTCAAAAAGTAAGGTGACCTTTCAAATTTCGCGGGCAACGTACTTTCGATTATCGATTTTTTTTGTTTTGATATGTTGGTACACTCTTTCCGAACATCTGTACCAAGTTTCAAGTGTATAGCATTTTTTGTTTGGTTGTGAGAGGCGTAAAGGTTATAAGTGTTTTGCGTGCTCGGCGATTTCTTGCTATCGAAAAATATGGATCAAAGGTGTTCGTGACAAGTGTAAAATACCGTGATAGTGCTTAAAAACGAACTGTAACATAATAGTGAATTTTGAGAAAAAGTATAGTGATAAGAATACCGTGAAAATTAACTAACTCAAAGTGTATCGCCAGATAGGAGTGCGTAACGAATATCGACCAATCAGGGCGCTCCAAATACATAGCAAAATTCGTAAGATGTAAACATTACGAGAAAATGTGTACAGTGCTAAATAAACAATGTAAGTAATGAACATTAAAGTAGATTAATTATACGTTATAGTGTAGTAAAAATTGTGTTAAAATAGCCTATAACTGTTTGTTTTTCTTAATTTATGTAAAAGCATAATTGTACTTAGTTACGTTGTAATTTTTGTTGTTTATAGTGTCAAATTTGCAATAAACATAAATATTCTTGGTAATTTATTAAAATATACGCTAGGACCTATCGAACGCAGTAAGAACCAACACCCTAGGTATTATAACTTGCGAGATATAGCCTAATAAAGATAGAAAAAAACAATGCTGATAGTATAAAATAATAGTTTTTAGTGCTTGTATAAAGCCTATTTTACTACCTAGGGTCGCGGCCACTACTGAAACAGATAGATGTATCTTAGATAAATAGAATAGTATATAGAATGTAAGCATATCTGTAATAGTCTTAGCGTTATAGTTAATTGTTCAATAAAATCATAGCACAAATCGGACGAATACGACAACCGTTTACGCTAAAGCCTCGCGGCTCTCGTTACGGTAACACCTCAAGGTGCCTAAGCCTCTCGTTTAATGAACACATCGTAGCATAGACTACCGAAGACACCTAGCGGCGCGCGATGGAAGCTTGAAACCATAGTATGAATATGAAGAAATAGTATGAAGAAATAGCGAACTTCAAGCATTAACATTCAGGGGCTAGGCAGCAACGGTGTAATATTCTTCCGATGTGCAAGTTACTTCAAAATCGATCGTTTTATTTCTTCACTGAAGCCCGCCAGTAGAGAACCGAACCCGAAGATACAGTCCACACATACAGTCCACATAAACCAGCGACCAACCGGGACGTCAGCCGACTACAACACATTTGTCTAAAGGCCCGTCCCGCACAAAAGGATTTGCATCAAATTTTATGTAAAAAATAAAATAAAGTGCTCCGAAACACTTGAAATGTTGACAGTGGCATACGGTGAAACTGTTCTGAGTAAAAAAAATGTTTACAAGTGGTACAAACTCTTCCAAGATGGCCGGGAAGATGCCAATGACGAGCCTCGCTCTGGACGCCCAAGCACGTCAACAACTGATGAAAACGTACAAGCAGTGAAGAAAATTGTTTTGGAAAATCACTATCACAAGAAGTTGCTGAGGATGTTGGTATATCGCTTGGCTCGTGCCATGAAATTTTTTCTAACGTTTTGGGTATGAGACGTGTGTCAGCGAAGTTTGTTCCGAAATTGCTAAATTTTGACCAAAAGAACCGTCGCATGAGCATCGCTCAAGAACTGTTGAATGACGTCAACGACGACCCAGATTTACTCAAAAGGGTCATAACTGGTGACGAATCATGGGTATATCGTTATGATATCGAAACCAAAGTCCAATCGTCCCAATGGAAGAGCCCAGATGAGCCAAGACCGAAAAAAGCACGCCAAGTTCGATCAAATGTCAAAGTTTTGCTCACTGTTTTCTTCGATTACCATGGCGTGGTGCATCAGGAGTTCTTACCATATGATCGTACGGTCAATAAACAGTATTATCTTGAAGTTATGCGCCGTTTGCGAGAAGCAATACGAAGAAAACGTCCAGAATTGTGGAAAAACAATTCATGGCTTTTGCATCACGATAATGCCCCTGCTCACTCATCTTTGCTTGTGAAAGATTTTTTGGCCAAAAACAACACCACAATCATGCCTCAGCCACCATATTCACCGGATTTGGCCCCATGTGACTTTTTCTTGTTCCCAAAACTAAAGAGACCTATGAAAGGACGGAGATTTGCAACGATTGAAGAGATAAAGACTGCATCGCTGGAAGAGCTCAAGGCTATACCGAAAAGTGTTTATGAGAAGTGCTTTGAGGATTGGAAAACCGTTGGCACAAGTGTATTGTATCTGAGGGGGATTACTATGAAGGGGACAACATAAATATTGATAAATATATAAATATTTTTTCTTAAAAATACAAAGTCACCTTACTTTTTGAACACACCTCGTACATATAAATCAACAAGTTTTTTGTTTAATAAAGCATATAAAAAGTGGCTTCGTGGTATTTTAGATTATTATAAACAATTGATACTAAAGATATTTTCAACTAAGATATCTTAAAACATATTTTCCCTTGTTAAGATTTTATGTACCTGCACCCCCTATTCATCTTTACCTGTTCATGATCATGATATGAACCATTTGCATCATAGCTCTACACTAAATAAATAGCGTGTTCATTGAGTTAGAACGCGATATAATTACATTGCAGCTAACATAAAATCCGGAACACGGAAATCCGTAGAAGAACGGGTGTAACCGACATAGCTCGCAGAATTAGAACGTTGAAATGGCAATGGGCAGGCCACATCGCTCGTTGAACCGACAACCGTTAGGGAAGAAAGGTTCTTGAGTGGCGACCACGAATCGGATGGCACAGCGTAGGACGACACCCTACTACTGACTGGTGGACTGACGACATTCTCAAAGTCGCAGGGAACCGTTGGATGCAATTGGCGCAAGACCGTTCCAAGTGGCATTCTCGTGGGGAAGCCTATATCCAGCAGTGGACGTCTGTAGGCTGATGGATGGAAACATAGTATGTAACACTAGCTGCCGTTCGCGACTTCGTCAGCGTGGAATAGTTGGGGTGCGAGGCCGGGGCACCTCCACGTGGTGCACCCTGGAAACGTCCATTTGGACGGTCAAGATTCCGGCGGGAGGGGGGGTCTCCGCGTGCCGACTCTGAAGGCAGAGCGCACGGCGGATTTGGCCCGGGGCCAATGGGGCGGATGTGTCTCATGGCACTCCGTCGCCAGGGACGGTTGCATCACGGCCCGGGGGCGTGACGGGTCGGTCGCTCGCGAGCGGCCAGACCCGGAAGGCCCAAACCGTAATCCTGAGTAGGGGGGTCAGGACCGGGGGTCTGCGGACTGCGGGGAAGAAAACCCCTATAAAAAATCACCCCAATCTCAAGTTTTGCTACTCAGCGAGGAGATGTATGGCTGGTGGGTTAAGAAGCGCGCGCGAAAAAAAAGCGTCCAGTCGTTAGAGTAGTAGTCAAGGAGGACTTAAACTTCCAAAACACGATGGCAGAAGTCAACATCCGTATGTCATCACCAGAGGGTCCCGGCCAGGCCGGGGAATCCCTTGCTGTGCCGAAGCTTGCGCGCGACGAGGAGTCGCGCCCAAGTTCCGGCACAGTCAGCCCCCAATCGTATGGGTGGGGGGCACCTTCTGCTCCAGCCGCGAGCCCGGCGAAACAGGTGGCTCAAAGAAAGAGGAAGAGGAGGAGGAAGGGCGCCGTAGAAACTGCGCATCAGCGTAGGTTGCGCCTAAAGCAGGAAGCGGAACGGCGGGCACAAAAGGATGCCGCCGTGGCCGCGCGCGACGAGGGCGGTGCATCCGCAGCTACCGCAGAGCTGTCGCGGGGCGGAAACGGCGAAATCGTCGGGGCGCCGAGGAAGTCGAGGGACAGCTCAAGCCTGTCGAGCGACGAGGGCGGATCAGCCGCAGGACCGTCGCGGGACGGGGGCGGCAGGGCCGCAGGACCGTCCAAGTTGGAAGGAGGGAGTGACTCCGGCTCAGAGCGGAGTGACTCGCGACTGTGCGACAGCACTAATATCTCGCTGTCGAGCGACGAGGGCGGCACAGCCGCAGAGCCGTCGCGGGAGGAGGGCTGCAGTGCTGCAGGACCGGTGGAGAGTCCAGATGCGGCTGAGGAGATGTCCGCGGACGAGGGCGGTGGGACCGCAGGGCCGTCCGATGACGAAGGGCTGTGTACAGCTGGGCCGTCCGGGATGATGGTTGGTGGGTCGTCCGGGATGGTAGGTAGCCTCCGCATCCGAATCGGAGGGGAGCGATACCATCAGGCCTCCCCCCAAGGTTGCGACCGCGCGCCGGGGTCGCAGGGGTCGGGGAGGTGCGGTGGCGGCCAGACCGGCGACGCCGTGTCCGGCCGACCAAGGAGGCGAGGTGGCGGCCCTTCAGGCCGCAAACGCCCGCCTAAGCGAGGAGGTCTCCGGCTTGCGGGAGCGAAACCGCAGGCTGGAGACGGAACTTTCGGCGGTGCAGAGAGAGAACCGCGGGTTGGCCAAGGACGTGGCTGACCTGCGGTCTCAATTCGAGCGCCTGGTGCCGGCTGTGGCGCCGGCGCCGGCCCCGCCGCCGAAACGGGTCGCGCCAGCGAGGGCGGGCCCATCGTCTGCGCCCGTGACGCCGGCTGCGCCCGTCGCGGCCGCTGCGCCGGCTACGCCCGTCGCGGCCGCTGCGCCGGCTGCGCCCGTCGCGGCTTCGCCGCTGCCTCCCCTCGTCGTGGTCCCTCCGCCGGCTCGTGGCCGCGGGAGACCTCGGAAGGGGGAGGAGCCGCCGCCTGACGAGGTGCGTGGCGTATCGGAGTCGGCGATACGCGTCATCCTAGCCCGAGTAGGGCTAATGATGGATGCGCGTATCGAGGCCGTAGCGGCCAGGCTTCCGCCTGAGCCGCCCCTCCGACCGCCGCTCGCCGCGGACAAGACGAGGCGGCCGCAAGCCTCGGCTCCCACCCCGCTGCCCTGTCAGGGTGGCCGCGTAGTGAGCTACGCTGCGGCCGCGGCGGGACCCAAGGGGGCTAAGAAGGCCGGCAAGGTGCCGGCTCCCGCCAAGGCCGGGCCGCGGCCGGCGCCAGCGATTGCACCGCAGGCGCCGGCCGCCGGCGAACCCTCGACTGCGCCTGCTGCGCTCAGCGCTGTTGCTAGGCTCGAACAGGGCTGGCAGGTGGCTGAGCGTAGCAGGAAGGCACGCGGCCAAAAGCGGAGAGCGGCGGCCAAGAGTGCCGCTGTGGCCGCCGCTCCCCAGGCGGGAGCCGGCGGAAAGGGGAAAAGGTCGCGTAGGGGCCTCAAGTCGCCGAAGACGGCTGCGGTGGTAATCACCGTACTGCCTGAGGCGGCTGAGAGGGGCCTAAACTATGAGGCCGTCCTAAGACGCGCCCGGCGGGAGCTGGACGTCTCCGACATCAGGGGCGTCGAGGCGAGGACCTGCAAAGCCCGGACAGGGGCTCGAATACTCGAGTTCCCTGGGGCTGAGGGCGCGAAGACGGCCGATAGTTTGGCCACGATGCTGAAGGGGCTGTTCGGACCGGAGGATGGAGTCCGAATCGCCAGGCCCGTTAAGTGCGCAGATATGCGCCTCACGGGTCTGGACGACTCCGTGGCGGTGGAGGACATCCGGGAGGCCATTATGGCGCGTACCGGGTGTGCCTCGGACACCGTCCGGATTGGCACCATCCGCCCTGGTCCGGGCGGCGTCGGTGCTGTCTGGTTGCAGTGGCCAGTGGAGTCGGTCAAGTAATTGGCCGACTCAGGCAGGCTCCTCGTGGGCTGGAGTTCGGCGTGGGTAACCGTGCTGGAGCCCCGGCCCGCGAGGTGTTATAAGTGCATGGCGGTCGGGTATACCCGACCGACGTGTCGCAACTGCTTTGACTGCAGCGGGCTATGTTACCGTTGCGGTCAAGCTGGACACCAGGCGGCATCGTGCTCTGCGGTGCCCCACTGCCCCGCGTGTGCGGCGGGCAATAAGCCTGCCAAGCACCGCATGGGCTCTGGGGACTGCAGACCCCCGGCATCGGCCCCAAAGGGGCGGGGCGGCCCATCGACCGGGCCAGTCCCCGCTCCGAGCGCGGCCCGATCGCCCGTTAGCGCGGAGGAGGTGACGATGGATACGGACCGTTAATGGACCCCGTATCCATTCGTCTCCTGCAAGTCATGGCGGAGTGGTTGATAGGAGTAGCCGTAGTCGCGGAGCCGTACGTGGTGCCCGACCGGATTAACTGGTTGGGTAGCGCCGATGGCACCGTGGCAATCGTCGCCTCCACGTCGTGGCCTTCGTCGTCTCTGACCCTTAGGGACAGGGGCGTCGGATACGTCGCGGCGGACTGGGGGGAGATTACGCTCTTCGGAGTTTATCTCTCCCCTAACTGGAGTGTGACCGATTTCGAGGCCTCCCTCACCATCATGGAGGCCTCGTTACGGCGACTGGCATCGCGCCAGGTCTTCGCCCTGGGGGACTTTAACGCCAAGTCCGTGGCGTGGGGGTCCCCTAGGACGGATGACCGAGGACGGGCGATCGAGGAGTGGGCGGCTGCACTGGGCCTCTGTTTGTTGAACAGGGGCTCGGTGCATACGTGCGTGCGACAACGGGGCGGGTCGATAGTGGACCTTTCGTTCGCTAGCCCCGAGGTCGCCGCACGCGTGGGGAGCTGGCGCGTCGTGGAGGAGGTCGAGACCTTGTCGGACCACCAGTATATCCGGATGGAGGTCTCCCTGGCAATCCCGACGCCCAGCAGGGGTCACGGGGCGGATAGGCGTCCTGCGTTCCCGCGATGGGCTGTGGGTCGCTTAGACCGGGACCAGCTGGCGGAGACAGCCATTGTATACTCGTGGCTGTCCTCTGCCCACCAGTCGGACGGGGTGGACGCCGAGGCTGGCCGCATCCGCAGTGCGTTGACGCAGATCTGCGATGCGGCCATGCCCCGGGTACGGCATCTGCCCCCGAGGAGGGGTGTCCACTGGTGGTCCCGGGAGCTGGCGGATCTCCGGGCCGCGTGTATCCGCGCCCGGAGGGCCTATACCCGCAGCCGGCGGCGCCATCGCGACGCGGAGCGGGAGGCCGTGCTTTACGAGGCCTACCGCAATGCGCGGTCGGCCTTCAGGCTGGCCGTCCGCTCCGCCAAGGACGTCAGTCGGCAGGAGATGCTGGACGGTCTCGACCGTGACCCCTGGGGACGCCTCTATCGCGCGGTGCTGAATAGGCTACGCGCGCGGGGCCCTCCCCTCACCGAGACTCTCCAGCCCGGCCTTCTCACCCGGGTCATCGAGGACCTGTTCCCGCGGCGGGCGGAACACACGCCCCCGGTCATGGCTCCGCCAGACACTGACCGGGAGGCCGACGACGACAGTGTTCCGCCCATCACGGAACCCGAGATGGGGGTGGCGGTGACGCGCATGCGCGCAAAGACTACTGCCCCCGGGCCCGACGGTGTTCCTAACCGCGTGCTGGCGCTGGTCCTCGAACACCTGGGACCCCGCCTCAGGGAGCTGTTCGACGCGTGTTTAACGTCCGGACGGTTCCCTGGGTGCTGGAAGGAGGGAAGGCTGGTGCTCCTACCGAAGCCGGGACGGTCTCAGGAGTCGCCTTCGGCCTACAGGCCTATCGTGCTGCTCGATGACACGGGCAAGCTACTGGAGAGGGTGGTAGCTGCCCGTATCGAGCGGCACCTCGTCGGCACGGGGCCCGATCTGTCGGACGCCCAGTTTGGGTTTAGAGGGGTCGTTCGACGATCGCGGCTCTGTTGCGCCTGAGGGCCGTGGCGACTGAGGCCGTCACCGGCGGGGGAGTGCTGTTGGTGGTGTCCCTAGACATCGCCAACGCATTCAATAGTCTGCCATTCAGCTGCATCAGGGAGGCGCTCCGGTATCACGGGGTGCCAGTTTACCTGAGGCGGCTAGTGGCAGACTATTTGGAGGGGCGCAGCGTCCTCTGCACCGACCGAGCAGGGGACGTCGTGCGAACGCCCATGACGTGCGGTGTCCCGCAGGGGTCGGTCCTCGGACCCACCATGTGGAACATCGGCTACGACTGGGCGTTGAGGGGGAGCCTCCCGCCCGGGCTGGGCGTGATTTGTTACGCCGACGACACGCTCGTCACAGCCCGCGGTGGGACGCTAGAAGAGGCGGTAAGCCTGGCGACTTCGGGTACCGAGGAGGTCGTCAGCCGGATCGGGGCGCTGGGGTTGAGGGTCGCCCTGGACAAGACGGAGGCCCTCTTGTTCCATGGGCGCACTATGAGCCCTCCCATCGGCGTCTCGATCACCGTCCACTCGGTCGACATCAGCATCCGGGCCCATATGAGGTACTTGGGCCTGGTGCTCGACGGGCGATGGTGGTTCCGGGAGCATTTCCGTAGACTCGCTCCGCGGCTCGTCGGCGCGGCGTCCGCCCTATCGTGGCTTATGCCGAACGTGGGCGGACCGAGCGCTGCGTGCCGACGGCTGTACGCGGGGGTCATCCGGTCGATGGCCCTGTACGGCGCACCGGTGTGGGCGGGGTCCATGACCGCCCGACTTAGGGCCCTTCTGTGGCGACCACAGAGGGTCACGGCGGTCAGGGCCATCCGCAGATACCGCACGGTGGCGACGGAGGCTTATTTCTAAATTTCTTTATATTAAACTAGCAACCCGCCCTTGCTTCGCTTCGGTTTCAGTTGCCTTACCCGTGTAGTTCCCGTTCCCGTGGGAATACTGGGATAAAATATAGCCTATATTACGCCCTGATATTATAGCTTGCCATTGGTGAAGGAATTTTTGAAATCGGCACAGTAATTTTTGAGTTTATTCATTACAAACATGTAAAATTTTTCCTCTTTATAATATTAGTGTAGATGTATGTTTCTAAATTATCATCATCACAGTTCATCAACGTCCCACGATTGAGGTCCCATATCATTCTGCTAGTCGTCTTTTACGACACCCACGGGCAAGAGAGGCAGTGGTTAATTATATTCTAACTCCGTCACAGGCGGAAGTATATAGTTATATGGATATCACCCTCATCATCATCAACGCAGCCCACATACGTCCCACTGTTGGGCTCAGGCCTCCTTCACAATGGGAGGGAAATTGATCTACTATACCATGCTGGCCAGACATGTTGGTATAGGGTTTTATTTCGAGTTTTCCTTCTCTTGCCCAAATGTTATGTGCATGGTATATCCCATAGTCATCCCTTACGATATCCACGGGCAAGATAGGGAGTGGTGAATTGTATTCTTACTCGGTCACCACAGGGAAAATATAACAATATAAATCATTTTTATTTATTCCTAAAAGGATATGTTTCTTAATATAACTAACAATATCGTATCAACTAAATCTATCCAAATGTTTGTCGAGTAATATCTACCTGACATCATTTGGATTGCTTTTATTTGATTTTCAGTAATAACATCGCCCCTTGTACAAATATCATTTTAGGAAGAAGAAGGGCTTCTTTTGTAAATTAATTTCTGAACTATGACGCAGGATCTGATATGAAGAATATATTTATATAGTAACACTATCTTATATCTTTAAACGAGCAATTCTTGTACATATATATATATATATATATATATATATATATATATATATATATATTCAGGATCTCGAAAACGGCTACAACGATTTTGTTGAAACTTGGCATACTAGAGGTTTCGGGTCCAAAAAATCGATCTAGCTAGGTTTTATTTATAGAAAATGTTGTTTTATCAGTGTTTTTAGCAAAACAAACAATGACATTAAATTTTTAAAGAATATGAATTCAAATTTCGTTGCCAACGTCATGAGCTATGATAGCTGATATGGGAAGTTGACAGGTTCTAATTTTGATTTTGTTGACATTCAAACAGCGTCGGTTCGAATCTCGGTGTTATTATTATTCTCTTTTTGTAATTTTTTATATATTTTTCATTATTTATTTTTTATTTTTATTAATACCTATATATCTAAACAAATTCGATAAAAATATTCCGAGCGAAGCTCGGTCAACCAGATATTTTCTATTATAAGTATATAATAAAACCCGAAAATAATTCATTACGTCATTATACCTTTATATGTATACTTTTATATATAATCTTCTCAAAATTTTATACCATACTAGCTGACCCAACAGACGTTGTTCTGTTCAAATACAGACTACAGCAGCGCCACCTACCGGGTCGAATTGTAAATCTAAACCATTCTCGAATCCTCTTGAACACACATAAAAATTTTCATCGACATCGGTTCAACCGTTTAGGGGGAGTTTAGTGACATACACACGTACACAAGAAATATATATATAAAGATTAAAAAAGAACTTTTCTTTTCCGTGCGGTGACGGAGTAAGAATAAAATTCACCACTCCCTATCTAGCCCGTAGATGTTTTATAAAGTGCATGCACGTAACATCTGTGCAAGAGAAGGTAAACTCGAAACGAAACCCTATAAGAACATGGCTGACCAGCATGGTATAGTAGGACAAATTCCCTCCCATTGTGGAGGACGCCTGAGCCCACCAGTGGGACGTATATGGGCTGTGATGATGATTATGATGAAAAAAAGAACTCTCTCTTTAGGGATTTTATTAATATAAATGGTTGAACATAATTTTATTATACCGATGTTTCCGATACTTTACAATACCATCAAAAACAAAACTCGTAAAAAAAACCAAGCCTTGCAACTGAGTTCTTCTACCATAAAAAGTTGTAAGATCCATGTTATACCAAGTCGGTTAACTCATTCAGTCCCTGCTTAAAGAACCTTTCTTCTTAAGTTATTACGTAAATAGCTAACCTAATAACTTCTTATAGTGACTATATCAATATTAAAGATCTTTTTTGTTTTAAATAAACAGAATGACTTGGCAATCGCATGAAAACACAATGTACCTCACAAGTAATACATGTTATATTAAATTGTACTAAACATAGTACGGCAGTGTTGCGTTTTGCCCGACTTTTTTTTGCTCGACTTGGCAGGGGCACTGCCGTGCCCCCAGATAATCATGATAACGGAAGCGCATCTTTTGGAAGAGACTATGTTTTAGTTTATCCGTGTGGTGACTAGTGAATTCTTGGCCGTGGATGTCTTAAACGACGACTAAGGGATATAATATGCAATTATGCATACAACTTCCTTAGAAGAGAAGGAACACGAAATGAAATTATACCAACACGTATGTGACCAATGTGGTATAAAAGGTTATTTCAATCCTATTGTGGAGTAAGAGGATACTCGAGTACTTTGGCCATATAGCAAGAAAGGAAGATGCAAATCTGGAAAAACTAATAGTCACAGAAAAGATAGAAGGAAAGACGCCCCGTGGTCGCAGCCCGATGCGTTGGTCAGACCAAATCCGCGCCGCTCTCAAGATTCCAATGCACGAGGCTCTACGGATAGCTACCAACAGGTCCAAATGGCGCTCCACCGTACAAGATCGCATCCTGAAAGACAGGTGTCACGACCCCCAGTAATGGGGAATACGAATCAAGGAGGAGGTGGAGTAAACTCGAGCTCAACAGTGGTACGTAAATAAGCTATGATGATGATGAAGTATAGTTATCAAAAGAGACAGAACTTATTCAAATAATGTGAACATATTAGACAAAACAAAATAACAAATCTTTTGATACAATCAGTTGGCGTGAGTATTTTGCACTATATTATAACTCAGGATTCATGTTAAGATAAAAACTTCCATAAATATCTCATGCAATCAATATATCAAAATAATTCGTATTGCTTATTTTAATAACAGTGAGTACTGTTATCTTAACAACTAACTAACTTACCTATCTTAGGTATATTAAGTGTATTATAAGCTTTATCAACGTAAAAATATTACGTTGCATCTTTGAAATAAAATTTCAAATTTATTATATGTATAAAAATTGTATTCCTACTTAGTCCCTTAACAGTTAACACATTACCTCCATTACTTTCTGTAAACTTAGATAATATAAAATAAGTCAAACTTAGTGTACTAGCGGCTTTCCAATTCAATTCAATTTATCCTACGGATGCCGTGCTTATTCGCCTTATTTTCTCTATCAATCTATGTTTCAGATTATAATCTATCTCTTCAAAAATTCCACCCAGATTTACTTAATTATTCTGATAAGATACCGATTTTACATAGGTAGCGTAATGATTAAGACATTAAGCTATAACGACAAGAATTGCGTATTCCATTCCCAAGCAGGGCATATTTTTAATGCAATAATCATTCTAAGTCTGTAATTTTTTTCTACTTTTGCAGTCTTCTTGCAATACAAAGCTTATTTCTTTAATATATGCTATCTTTTCTTTAAATTACTTAAATTTATTTCAAGCTTTTCTGCGCCTAAGATAACATACTACATTTCAAATGAAATGAGATTATCGTCTCATTACCATATTAGTCATCCCATCCCAGTATCAAAGTAGTATAACACAGTAGCTATAACTATTCCTACAATACCATAAGTATTAAGTATATAACCTATAAATTACGTATACGTCAATACCCTCACATAATTTATGCGGTATATTAACCACTAGTAATGTAAACACGGTCCAAATATATTCCGATATAGTTAAAGTAATTCCTGTTATTAGCTTAAATTGCTATGTTTACAAAGTAGCAAAACTTGGTCCAGCAATAATTTTGTATTCAGTTTTGCCTACATTAATATTTTCGTTTGATCATAATTATACGTTAATTAAATCTATTAAGATTTATCCTTTCAATTTGTAATTAAAATGGTAGATTTATTAGTTTAATTTGTAATATGAATCCTTTGCACGTGTAACTATTTACTGTTACCTAAACAACTATCATCCAATTATTTTCAATATGGCACCCGGCTGACTTAGTATTGTTTGATAGAAATAAATCGGTTGTTATTTATAAATAGCTTTATACGTATTATTATAAAATACATCAACATTTCGATATATGTATTATAATTTACGATATTTTGGCTATATTTATATAATAACTAGCTTCCGTTTCGGGCGTTTTCAACATTGACATTCTCTGAATAGGAATTCAAATTTCGCTGTCGCCGTCAAGAGTGACTAATTTTTACTAAATTAATCGATAAAGTGAATTCTATATGTTATTCCGGGAAATAGTTTATCTATGTGCCAATTATTATCTAATTCTATTCAACGGTTTACGCGTGATTGTAAAACAAACATCCAAGTAAGAAACATCCAAACGTCTTTACAAAATTCCAAATCCTTACTAATAGTATAAATGCATAAGTAAGTTTATTTGTTTGTTACGCTTTCACGCTTAAACCGCCGAACTAATTTAAAAAATTCTTTCACCAATGGAAAGCTATAAAATCGGGGAGTAACATAGGCTATATTTATCCCTGTATTGCCACTGGAACGGGAACTACGCAGGTAAGGCGACTGAAACCGAAGCGAAGCGAGGGCAGGTTGGTAGTCGATAATATTGGTAAGATATCATTTGGGCAGGTATTAAAATGTTTGTAAAATCCTCCTCAATACAAAGGTTATTTATGTAAAGGTTTATTATCCTTAGCACAAGGTATTGACTTTTTTAAAATAAAAAGAACGAATTGTGATATAAGATTATATTTTATTGTATTATATTGTATGACATAATCTTAGACTAACCTTTTAGTACCGACGTGCATTTTTTGTAACGTTAGTACCGATGTGAGGCCTGAGAGGCCGCGTATATTACATAGGTTTTTAAAGAAAGTGATGAGTTAAATTATTTGTCCTTGTATTATGATGAAAAATGAAGGGTTTTGAGAAAAAATAAATATAGAAAGGAAATCAACTTTATTATTTTTTTTAATCTAAGACTACAATAATATTTGGCATGAATTTTGGGGAAAATTCAGACTATTCGTTATAAAAAACCAAAACTTAAAAAATACTCCTCTCAGAATAACAAAAAATAGTATTTCTCACTTACGACTAATATAACTCTTAGAAAAAAAAAAGTAAGAACATAAACCTTCTGAAAAAAAAAATGACCACAGTCCAACTACACCTTCAATTCTAAGCACAGTCAGGGCACACTTGTTTCGCGCACTGCAAACAAACGTGTTTTTTGCACGAATAGCATTTATAAGTCGATTTTCTTTTCAATTTAGGTTGACAGTTGAAAGACATGTCTTTCGTGTCTTGACTTCTTCAGCTCCATCTTCACATGTCTCTGGCTTATCAGAACCAAGTACTCTTGCTAAACTCATTCTAAGTTCACGGGGCAACCTTAGGTTACTAAATCTCCGCTTTATATGCTCTAATACCAACTGTCGAGCTAATTTTTTTATAAAGTCTCCTCCATCAGTTTGTTTTCCCACATGTATATCATGTAAAAGATGAGAATTGACGGAACTAATATCCAAAATCCGGTAAAAAATTGTCATAGGCCAGCGTCTTGATCGGCGGCTGCAAGTGTACACGGAGCACTTTTTATCTATTTCATCTACTCCGCCTTTCGTAGAATTATAAAACTGTATAATTTCTGGCTTCCCTGAGTCTGTGTTTGTTCCTTCATTATGATGCATTGATGAAGCCAAAATGACCGCTTTTCCCTTCTTGGGAACATGAGACAATAACGTGGTATCTTTTGTAAAACCATATAAGGTTGATTTTTCTGGTCTCATTTTAGCAGGCAAGAACTCTGGGGGTATTTCCCTTTTATTTTTTTTTACCGTCCCAACACAGGTCAATCCTCTTTGTCTCAATGCATCAATTAATTGTATTGACGTGAACCAATTGTCACATGTTATATTTTTGTTACTGCCATGTAATGGTTTACTCAAACGGATCACCGCCTGCGTAGGAACTAAAAGCTGTCTTTCTTCATCTGTTAGTGTTTCTCCATCTGAGCCTTTTCCACAATACACATAACAATTATAAAAATACCCATTTTCGGCATCACACAGGCACGTTTTTAGTTCGTTTTTCGTTCGTTTAGTTTTTAGTTCTATATCATATTATTATGCTATCTTTTATATTCCTCATCTATGTAGTTATTAAGATGATAACGGACCACAAGGCATGTGGAATGTGGCATTGCTAAACTTTATACGTTGAATAACTGTACAAAACTGAAATTTATGTGTAATATATTTTTCAAATACGATAACTTATATAAAATCATAGATTTTATGTTTATTTTTACAATGGTTCGATGTTTAGTAATACTGCCAATGTAGAGTTTGTAAGGTTAACTACTATTATTTACTTGGGAAATAAGTACTAAGAAGTAGGTAGACCATTGTGGAGTGCGTTGAGATGTTGCTTAGAGACTAAAGAACTTTAGGTCAAGTATCGCTGGTCAGCTGAAAAGGGAAAGAATTCTTAGTGTTACGAGTATGTACGGTAAATTATGAATTCCACGACGCCGTACTCAATTCCGGACGATGATTTCGAACGGTTGAACGGACCATACCCAGCTTGAAACTACTTACTCAAATGCGGTGTTTATAATTAAACAAAACTGACTAATTTTATAAATGCGAAAGTAAGTTTCTTTGTTTGTTACGGTTTCACGATTAAACAGCAGAATCGATCAAAAATTCTTTTATCAATGGAAAGCTATAATATCAGGGAGTAACATATTTTATACCGGTATTCCCACGGCAACGGGAACTACGCGGGTAAGGCGACTGAAACCGAAGCAAAGCGAGGGCGGGTTGCTAGTATACATATAATAAGCATAGCTAAAACTTATTTACATTTTGTATTTCAAATTGTTTATTCATCATCATAGCTCATATGTCTCATTGCTGGACTCGAGTCTCCTCCACAACTACACCACGCTGGTCAGACGGGGTGGTACAGGATTTTATTTCGAGTTTTCCTTCTCTTGCATAGATGTTGTTCACATATTATAATACCTTAGTCGTCATTTACGACATCCACGGGCAAGAAAGAGGGTGATGAATTGTATATTCCTAGGGATGTGAAAAATAATTGATTTTTATAAAAATCGATTATTACAAAAAAATAATCGATTAATAATCGATTTTTACAATTGATTTTCAAAATAATAAAAATCGATTATTGATCGATTTTTTATTATTCGAAATTCGACCGAAATTAATCGATTATTCACTGCCAGATTGCCTAAAAAAAGTCATCACGATTGTTTCATACTAAATTAGAAAATAAAGCACATATTTCCTAAAAAAAAAAGGTCATCATAATTCTTTTGCGAGAAAAAATAGATTATTTTAAAATCGATTATTTTATTATCGATTATCAATTTTGAATTAATCGATTATTTTATAATCAATTTATTTTAAAGAACAAAAATCCGATTATTTTCCCTCCAAGTCACATCCCTACTTATTCCGTCCCCACACGGAAATATTTTTTTGATAATAGTCTTTCAAAACGTATATAATCTACGCGTCAGAAAATCATGTTGAGAGTACGAGAGTTTTTGATTGATAGTGATAGTCGATATTGAGTTTGTGGCCTCAAATATCCTAAAAATCTGATCTAATCCTCGGATATTATTATCGCGTTTGCATTATCGAGGTTAGATTGCTATCGTTCTGTGGATAAAGAACATTCTGACGAAACGGGTTGGGTGACAAAGCTGATACTAATAACAATTTGATTACACAGATAGTGCATTAATTTTGACGCCTATTTACAGCGTCATCACATATTGGATACGATTAACGCAAAACTGTACTTTAAGCGATCCACAAATTGTTGTTCGGAGACTGGTTTGAGTCGTTAATTGTATGTTTGTAAAGTCTTATCAAATTACTAGCTCCTGCTCGCGACTTCGTCCGCTTGGTATAGATACTTTGGGCTTTTTTTTTTTTTTTTTTTTTTATGGGTGGGTCGCGGTCGGCGCGCCTCCGCACCACTCCGTCCGGGGCGACAGAGGGGCTTAAGCACGCAACTCCCGCAACCCACCCGAAAACCACCTCGCCTTCGTCATTGGGCCGACCACCGGAGCAGGTTTACTTGTCGTCAGTGGTCGGCCCGACGGAATACCCCTACGCGGGGTACCCTCCCATCGACCGACGTCCCCCCCTCGGGGAGGACGTCGGTCTTTCCTCACGCGGTCGGCCTCTCGGCGGGTGACGGACTAATCCCCGGTCACGTCACCCGCGGCCTCGGCTAGGGCGGCATGAGGCGCAGATAGTTGCGCCTGCGCCGCCCCAGTCGCCGGCGGCGGATCTCCTCATCGAGGCTGCGCTCCACGCGCAGACGATCCGCCGCCTCCTTCTGCGAGATCACTGTCTCGCAGAAGGCTGCGACCGCGTCCCAGTTCCTGACGCTGTCGACCATCGCCCTAGCGATGGCCGGCAGCGTCAGGTCGGCACCGATGATTGCGACGAGTTCACGGCGCTGCACTGCCCAAGCCGCGCAGGCCTCGAGCGTGTGGCGCGCCGTGTCCTCGTCGCAATCGCAGTGGTGGCAGGACGGTGTACTCTCCCTCCTCACGACCCTGTGCAGGTATTTGGCGAAGCTCCCGTGCCCCGTCAACACCTGCACTAGTCGGAAGGAGAGCACCCCGTGCCGCCTCTCCAACCACTGCATCAGCACCGGCCGGAAGGCCTCCACGGTTCGCACCCCGAACCGAGGCCTCTCCAGCCGGACTGCCCAACGGGCAATGACGTCTCGGCGGGCGTCGACGCGCCAGGCGGTGAGATCCCTTAACGAGATCACACCGCCCTCCCCGCGCACCCCCGACACCCGCCGATACAACTCGGCGAGCATTTCCGCCTCCAGGTCCCACGGGGGAGTCCCGGCCAATAGGCACGCTGCCTCCGTCGCAACCGTGCGGTATCCGCGGATGGCCCTGACCGCCATGACCCTCTGTGGTCGCCACAGAAGGGCCCTAAGTCGGACGGTCAAGGACCCCGCCCACACCGGTGCGCCGTACAGGGCCATCGACCGGATGACCCCCGTGTACAGCCGTCGGCACGTAGCGCTCGGTCCGCCCACGTTCGGCATTAGCCACGATAGGGCGGACGCCGCGCCGACGAGCCGCGGAGCGAGCCTGCGGAAATGCTCCCGGAACCACCATCGCCCGTCGAGCACCAGGCCCAAGTACCTCATATGGGCCCGGATGCTGATGTCAACCGATCGGACGGTGATCGAGACGCCGATGGGAGGGCTCATAAGGCGCCCATGGAACAAGAGGGCCTCCGTCTTGTCCAGGGCGACCCTCAACCCCAGCGCCTCGATCCGCCTGACGACCTCTTCGGTGCCATAGGTCGCCAGGCTTACCGCCTCTTCTAGCGTCCCACCGCGGGCTGTGACGAGCGTGTCGTCGGCGTAACAAATCACGCCCAGCCCGGGCGGGAGGCTCCCCCGCAACGCCCAGTCGTAGCCGATGTTCCACAGGGTGGGTCCGAGGACCGACCCCTGTGGGACACCGCACGTCATGGGCGTTCGCACAACGTCCCCTGCTCGGTTAGTACAGAGGACGCTGCGCCCCACCAAATAGTCTGCCACTAGCCGCCTCAGGTAAGCTGGCACTCCGTGATACCGGAGCGCCTCCCTGATGCAGCTGAATGGCAGACTATTGAATGCGTTGGCGATGTCTAGGGACACCGCCAACAGCACTCCCCCACCGGTGACGGCCTCAGTCGCCACGGCCCTCAGGCGCAACAGAGCCGCGATCGTCGAACGACCCCTCCTAAACCCAAACTGGGCGTCCGACAGATCGGGCCCCGTGCCGACGAGGTGCCGCTCGATGCGGGCAGCTACCACCCTCTCCAGTAGCTTGCCCGTGTCATCGAGCAGCACGATAGGCCTGTAGGCCGAAGGTGACCCCGGAGACCGTCCCGGCTTCGGCAGGAGCACCAGCCTTCCCTCCTTCCAGCACCCAGGGAACCGTCCGGACGCTAAACACGCGTCGAACAGCTCCCTGAGGCGGGGACCCAGGTGGTCGAGGACCAGGCCTAACACGCGGTTTGGAACACCGTCGGGCCCGGGGGCGGTGGACTTTGCGCACATGCGCGCCACCGCCACTCCCATCTCGGGTTCCGTGATGGGCGGAACACTGTCGTCGTCGGCCTCCCGGTCAGTGTCTGGCGGAGCCATGACCGGGGGCGTGTGTTCCGCCCGCCGCGGGAACAGGTCCTCGACGACCCGGGTGAGAAGGCTGGGCTGGAGAGTCTCGGTGAGGGGAAGGCCCCGCGCGCGGAGCTTATTCAGCACCGCGCGATAGGGGCGTCCCCAGGGGTCACGGTCGAGACCGTCCAGCATCTCCTGCCGACTGACGTCCTTGGCGGAGCGGACGGCCAGCCTGAAGGCCGACCGCGCATTGCGGTAGCCCTCATACAGCAAGGCCTCCCGCTCCGCGTCGCGTTGCCGCCGCCGGCTGCGGGTGTAGGCCCTCCGGGCGCGAATGCACGCGGCCCGGAGATCCGCCAGCTCCCGGGACCACCAGTGGACCGCCCTCCTCGGGGGCGGACGCCGTACCCGGGGCATGGCCGCATCGCAGATCTGCGTCAACGCACTGCGGATGCGGCCAGCCTCGGCGTCCACCCCGTCCGACTGGTTGGCAGAGGACAGCCACGAGTAAACGATGGCTGTCTCCGCCAGCTGGTCCCGGTCTAAGCGACCCACAGCCCATCGCGGGAACGCAGGACGTCCATCCGCCCCGTGACCCCTGCTGGGCGTCGGGATTACCGGGGAGACCTCCATCCGGATATACCGGTGGTCCGACAAGGTCTCCACCTCCTCCACGACGCGCCAGCTCCCCACGCGTGCGGCGACCTCGGGGCTAGCGAACGAAAGGTCCACTATCGACCCGCCCCGTTGTCGCACGCACGTATGCACCGAGCCCCTGTTCAGCAAACAGAGGCCCAATGCCGCCGCCCACTCCTCGATCGCCCGTCCTCGGTCGTTCGTCCGGGGAGACCCCCACGCCACGGACTTGGCGTTGAAGTCCCCCAAGACGAAGACCTGGCGCGATGCCATTCGCCGTAACGAGGCCTCCATGATGGTGAGGGAGGCCTCGAAATCGGTCACACTCCAGTTAGGGGAGAGATAGACTCCGAGGAGCGTAATCTCCCCCCAGTCCGCCGCGACGTATCCGACGCCCCTGTCCCTAAGGGTCAGAGGCGACGAAGGCCACGACGTGGAGGCGACGATTGCCACGGTGCCATCGGTGCTACCCAACCAGTTAGGCCGGTCGGGCACCACGTACGGCTCCGCGGCTACGGCTACTCCTATCAACCACTCCGCCATGGCTTGCAGGAACACGTCCTGCGCACCGGCGGTGTGGTTGAGGTTGGCCTGGAGGAGACGAATGGATACGGGGTCCATTAACGGTCCGTATCCATCGTCACCTCCTCCGCGCTGACGGGCGATCGGGCCGCGCTCGGAGCGGGGACTGGCCCGGTCGATGGGCCGTCCCGCCCCTTCGGGGCCGATGCCGGGGGTCTGCAGTCCCCAGAGCCCATGCGGTGTTTGGCAGGCCTATTGCCTGCCGCACACGCGGGGCAGTGGGGCACCGCAGAGCACGATGCCGCCTGGTGTCCGGTCTGACCGCAACGGAAACATAGCCCGCTGCAGTCAAAGCAGTTTTTGCATGTCGGTCGGGTATGCCCGACCGCCATGCATTTGTAACACCTCGCGGGCCGGGGCTCTAGCACGGTTACCCGCGCCGAGCTCCAGCCCACGAGGAGCCTGCCTGAGTCGGCCAATTGCTTGACCGACTCCACCGGACACTGCACCCAGGCAGCACCGACGCCGCCCGGACCAGTGCGAATGGTGCCAATCCGGACGGTGTCCGAGGCACATCCGGTACGCGCCATAATGGCCTCCCGGACGTCCTCCACCGTCACGGAATCGTCCAAGCCCGTCAGGCGCATCTCTGCGCACTTGACAGGCCTGGCGACTCGGACACCATCCTCCGGCCCGAACAGCCCCCTCAACATCGTGGCCAAACTATCGGCCGTCTTCGCGCCCTCGGCCCCAGGGAACTCGAGTATTCGAGCCCCTGTCCGGGCTTTGCGGGTCCTCGCCTCGACGCCCCCGATACCGGAGACGTCCAGCTCCCGCCGGGCGCGTTTTAGGACGGCCTCATAGTTGAGGCCCCTCTCAGCCGCCTCAGGCAGCACGGTGATGACCACCGCGGCCGTCTTCGGCGACTTGAGGCCCCTGCGCGACCTTTTCTTCCCTTTTCTGCCGGCTCCCGCCTGGGGAGCGGCGGCCACGGCGGCATTCTTGGCCGCCGCTCTCCGCTTCTGGCCGCGTGCCTTCCTGCTCCGCTCAGCCACCTGCCAGCCCTGTTCGAGCCTGGCAGCAGCGCTGAGCGCAGCAGGAGCGGTCGCGGGTGCGCTGGCCGGCGCCTGCGGTGCAGCCGCTGGCGCCGGCCGCGGCCCGGCCTTGGCGGGAGCCGGCACCTTGCCGGCCTTCTTGGCCCCCTCGGGCCCGGCCGCGGCCGCAGCGTAGCTCACCACGCGGCCACCCTGACAGGGCAGCGGGGTGGGAGCTGACGCTTGCGGCCCCCTCGCCTTGTCCGCGGCTAGCGGCGGTCGGAGGGGCGGCTCAGGCGGGAGCCTGGCCGCTACGGCGGCGATACGCGCATCCACCATCACCCCTACTCGGGCTAGGATCACGCGTACCGCCGACTCCGACACGCCATGCACCTCGTCGGGCGGCGGCCCCTCCCCCCTCCGAGGTCTCCCGCGGCCACGAGCCGGCGGAGGGACCACGACGAGGGGAGGAAGCGCCGAAGCCGCGACGGGTGCAGCTGGCGCAGCAGCCGCGACGGGCGCAGCCGGCGCCACGGGCGCAGACGACGGGCCCGCCCTCCCCGGCGCAGCCCGTTTCGGTGGCGAGGCTGGCACAGGCGGCGCGGCCGGCGCCAGGCGCGCGAACTGGGCCCGCAGGTCGGCCATCTCCTTGGCCAACCCGCGGTTCTCCCGTCGCACCGTCGATAGCTCCGTCTCCAGCTTGCGATTGCGTTCCCGCAAGCCGGAGACCTCCTCACTAAGGCGGGCGTTCGCGGCCTGGAGGGCCGCCACCTCGCCACCGTGGCCGGCCGGACCCGGTGTCCCCGGCCACGCCGCCACCACCGATCCTCGGCCTCTGCGCCCCCGGCGCATGGTCGGGACCTTGGGAGGAGGCATGATTATGGAACTCCCCTCCGAGTCGGTGTTGGAGCGGCCACCCTCTTGCAGGGGGCGCTTCCAGGGTCTCGGGGGGAGGGCCTCCTCCCTCTTCCTCGCTTTTGGGGCTGGAGCCGGCGCCCCCGCAGCCCCCTCCGTCCCCCTCCTCGGCGACGACGACGACGACGGCGACGACGGCAACGACGACGGCCTAACTGCACCCTCAACCGACGGCGCGCCTAGCATCTGCCTACTGCGGTCCTCGTCCCTACTCCGGCCGACTAGCACCCAAGGGGTGTCGCTCTCCTCTCCTCCTCTCGCGGACGGCTCTGCGGCACTTCCGCCCACGTCCGTCAGCACCATCTCCGACGCATCCGTCTCCTGACGCTCTGATGGCCCTGCGGCACTGCCGCCCTCATCCTGCGACGGCTCTGCGGCAATGCCGCCCTCATCGCTCGACAGCTCGGAGCTTTCGCCTGCTAACCTTACGCACGGCTCTGCGGCAATGCCGCCCTCGTGCTCGGACCCGCTGCTGCTGCCGCTCTCCTCACGCGGCGGCCCTGCAGTGGTCTCCATCCTCTCCTCCGACGGCTGGGCAGCAACGCCACCCCCGTCCCGCGACGGCCCTGCAGCAGCAATGCTGCCGCCCTCGTCGCGTGCGGCAATGACTTCAGCCTTCATCCGCGCCCGCCACGCCTTCGATTCATTGGCGCTAATGCGGGCTCGTGCAGCGGCGGAACGCCTCGGCTTCGTCCTCCGGGTCTTCTTCCGCACCTGCACCTCCTCCTCGTTCCCCCTCCCCCCCTGAGCCACTTGGTGTTGAGCCGGGCTCTCGGCTTCTGAGGCAGTAGTTGTCCCCCACCCATACGATTGGGGACTGACTGTGCCGGGACTTGGGCGCGACTCCAAATGGACGTCGCGCGCAAGCACCGGCACAGCAAGGGACTCCCCGGCCTGGCCGGGACCCTCTGGTGAAGTCTTACTGTGTCTTACTTCTGCCATTTTTGGGACGTTTTTGAGTCTTGCCTTGACTACCACTCTAACGGCTAGACGCTCGCGCGCTTTTTAACCCACCAACCATTCATCCCCTCGCCGAGTGGCCAAACTTAGGATTAGGGGTAATTTTTTATAGGGGTTTTCTTCCCCGCGGTCCGAAGACCCCCGGTCCTGACCCCCCTGCTCAGGATTACGGTTTGGGCCTTCCGGGTCTGGCCGCTCGCGAGCGACCGACCCGTCACGCCCCCGGGCCGTGACGCAACCGTCCCTGGCGACGGAGTGCCATGAGGCACATCCGCCCCATTGGCCCCGGGTCAGATCCGCCGTGCGCTCTGCCACCAGAGCCGCACGCGGAGACCCCCCCCTGCCGGAATCTTGGCCGTCCAAATGGACGCATGACGTCCAAATGGACGTTACCAGGGAGCACCACAAGGAGGTGCTCCGGCCGCGCCCCCCTAGATACTTTGGGCTAACGCTAACTTTAACCTAAGACCTAACCTTTGTTTACATAGAAGGTGAAAATATTTTTAATAACTCGATTCTGTCACACATGATTTTTTCGAAACTTAGCCGTTTACTCACCGAAAGCCGTTTACTCTCAAAAGGAGAAAACAAAACCCGATTTTAAAACATTCTTCATTGGTGCTCCGCTGCTGTTGATCTTAGCGTGATGATATATAGCTTATAGCCTTCCTCGATAAATGGGCAATCTAACACTGAAAGAATTTTCCAAATCAGACTAGTAGTTCCCGAGATTAGTACGTTCAAACAAACAAACTCTTCAGCTTTTTATCCTACTCCTACTATATACTCGTAATATTGTAAACGCGAAAGTTTGTGAGTATGTGAGGTTGTGAAGATGTTTGTTGCTCTTTCACGCAAAAACTACTGAATGGATTTTGATGAAACTTCACAATAATATAGCTTACATATCAGAATAACATATAGGCTATAATTTATCCCGATATTCCCACGGCAAGAGGAACTGCGGGTGAAACCGCGGGGCACTGCTAATATTAGTATAGAGCATAGATATGTCCATTTCAACGTCGGATACTTTTATAAAAAATAATACTAAATATAAAAAAAAAAAAGAAAAAAAAAAAAAAAAGAGGTTAAAATTATCATAAAACTAAACATGTTAGGTAATTTATTTTTGAATGTGATAGAATTTGGGCTACCTTACCATAGGTTAGTGTGGCGCTATTAAGGCAATTGGCATATGGTTAAATCTTTTATCAAATTTTCTTTAGAAATGGTATTATCCTACTCTTGGTATGGTATAATATCTGCCTTTATTTAGCCATCACTGACCCCAATTGACAAATAGAGTATAGCACCACTCTATGCTCTTCAATCATCAATACTCTGCTACTAATACTAGCCTTTTTTCCCAAAAAAGAGTAATATAATCATACAGCTTATAGTTTTTATGACAGAAATAAAGGGGACTGGTTTGTAATCTCACAGCTTCTTTCGTTCGTTGAACGACATAGCCAGAGGCTTATAACTCAATCTGCCACCTGATTATGCCCTTCGTAGTCCATAAGCGGTAATTACCACTTACAATCAGTTGGGCTGCTTGATCGCCTGCCGTCAGCCAATAAAAAAAAAAAAAAAAAAAAAAAAAAAGTAATAAGATTGTACATAATAATGTTTTTATCTCCGTATTAAAGCTTTTTAAATAAAATATTTCTATACAGAATTTCAAATAAAATTAGCTTCGCTAAAATGACAACATTTCAATCTACTTTCGCAATCGTTTTATCTCAAACTTTTCTAGTTTGAAAGTCTTAAAAGAGGACGAGATATTTCATGTCCAGAAGAGATAATAAAACTTTTGACGGCTCAATATTTAGCCAGCCTTAAAATTGGCCAGTACAGTGATTGGTTAAGAATACAATGTGTCACCACCCATTTCTTTCCTAAGGGAGTCATAAAAACCGTCTATAAAATTATTAGGAGAATGAATAGAAGCATTTTCCTATGAAACTTATTACACCAACTGTATTATTTGATAACTCGTATGCTTTTTTTTTTTTTTTTTTTTTTTTTTATTTTTTGTGGGTGGGCTGCGGTCGGCGCTTAAGGCGTCAGCGTCAGGTCTGTACCGATGATTGCGACGAGTTCACAGCGCTGCACTGCCCAAGCTGCACAGGCTTCGAGCGTATGGCGCGCCGTGTCCTCGTCGCAATCGCAGTGGTGGCAGGACGGTGTACTCTACCTCCTTACGACTTTGTGCAGGTATTTGGCGAAGCTCCCATGCCCCGTCAACACCTGCACTAGTCGGCAAGAGAGCACACCGTGCCGCCTTTCCAACCAACTTTTTTCCAAACAGCCTTTCCAACTCGTATGCTAAGCATGGCAAAATCAAAAGCAGTGACAGAAGTGCAGCGTGTCTAAATATACTTATAATAAAAAATAATAACTTCTAAAATTATACTGCTACTCCTTGAACTTCCACATATAATGTACTAGTTGACGCACGCAACTTCGTTTGCATAACATAAAAGAAAGAGAGGTTTAAAGTGGGTCATAGGTTGTAATACGCAGCATAAAAGGAAACCATCCTAATGCTGCCGACCAACGCTAGGGAGATGTTCGGCATCATCAGGACCTAAGATGCGTTCGCCGCCTTCTTCGAGATCATCGTCTCGCGGAAAACTTCTCTATCGCGCGCGCAGCACACACGCGGTGTGGTGCAAGTACACGTGCATGTACCTGCGCTTGATGCCGCTCTAGCCGAGGCTGTGGGTGACCGGACCGGGGAATGGTCCGTCACCTGCAGAAAAGCAAACCGCGCGATGGCGACGCCCCTGGAGACGTCGGCAAAGGAGGGTTCACGAAAGGGCATCCCGTCGGACTGGCCACGGACGTCAAGGATTATGTACCAGTGGTGGTTCCAATGGCGAAGGGGAGGGAAAACGGTGGGTAATGGGGTCGCGCGCCGCCCTCTCGTCACCGAACGGGACAGACTGTCTGTCCCGTTACGAGCCGCATCATAGCATGCCAAAAAAATACACGAGGGAATCTCTAAAAAAGAATCATATTTCCCTATTTTACAACATTGATGCTCGGCTCCTATCAATCATAGCGTGATGTTACATTGCCTATAATAATTGGGCTATTCAACAATATAAAAATTATTCAATTCAAAATAGTAGTTTCTGAGATTAACACATTCAACTAAACAAACACTTCATCTTTAATATTATGGTTTTATGTATGTATCTAAAATGAATAATGAATATACTTCTTAAGCACAAAGATGAATCCTAGTCATTTTTAATACGCTTTCATTAGTTTCACCTGTATGTATGAACATATTTATGTATCTATGTATATAATATATGGAACAGTGATCCCCTACAGTCAACATGTCAAGAATCTCGGCCTATTTCTAGACTCGACGATCGAGTGGCAAACGCAGATCACTACCATATCAAATAAGGTCACAGGTACACTTCGGCGGCACGGGGTGCTCTCCTTCCGACTGGTGCAGGTTTTGACGGGGCATGGGTGCTTAGCCAAATACCTGCACAAGGTCGTTAGGAGGGGAGTACACCGTCCTGCCACCACTGCGATTGCGACGAGGACACGACGCGCCATACGCTCTAGGCCTACGCAGCTTGGGCAGTGCAGCGCTGTGAACTCGTCGCAATCATCGGTACAGACCTGACGCTGCCGGCTATCGCTAGGGCGATGGTCGACAGCGTCGGGAATTGGGACGCGGTCGCAGCCTTCTGCGAGACAGTGATCTCGTGGAAGGAGGTGGCGGATCGATGGGAGGGTACCCCAATAGGGGGTATTCCGTCGGGCCGACCACTGATGTCAAGTAACCGTGCTCCGGTGGTCGGCCCAACGACGAAGGCGACGTGGTTTTCGGGTGGGTTGTGGGAGTTGCGTGCTTAAGCCCCTCTGTCGTCCCGGACGGAGTGGTGCGGAGGCGCGCCGACCGCAGCCCACCCACAAAAAAAAAAAAAAAAAAAAAAAAAAACAGGTACACTTCGCTCGCTATATCGCTTGAAGAACTTTCTTCCAATAAATACCAAGACAGCGCTGGTTCAAACCTTAATCCTTCCTATCATTGATTATGTTGATGTGTGCTACCACGACCTGAATGCAGATCTACTCAATAAACTGGACCGTCTTCTCAATAATTGCATTCGATTCGTTTATAACCTTCGTAAATTCGACCATGTCTCCACATTTCGCTCTCAGCTTAATTGGTTACCGATTAGGCAAAGACGAAGCTTGCGAACTCTTTCTTTACTATACTCTATTTTAAACTTTCCTAATGCCCCCCCTACTTATAACTTCACTTTCAATTTCTATGTACCACCCACGACCGTAATCTTCGTTCCTCCAAAAATCTTATTCTTCACTGTCCTTCTCATTCCTCTAATCTGGTACACTCTTCGTTTTATATCCAGGCTATTCTTCTCTGGAATGCATTATCATTAAAGATTAGAATAGCCGCTAGCCGTGATGGTTTTAAAGCTATGGTAAAACGTCTATACCTAGATTTTCTGACGGAATCAACTCATCAATGATGGCTCTCCTCTACTTTTAATAAAATTTATATGTATGTATATATGTATTTCTATGTGTATATATATGTATCTATATATGTATATTGTTTGTGTGTATTGTGTTTAAGAATATATTTGCTATACTTGGATAACCAAATTTTACAAATTACCACTTACTAAATTAAATCTGAATTAACTAAATTAAATTATTTCTGCTCCACCCGAGGTTGACTGGTAGAAAATGCCTAAGGCATTAAGTCTGCCATGTACCTTATTTTTGTGTGCTAAAGTTTAAATAAATAAATAAATAATGGAATCTTTGAAAGTTATTTAGCCCCACTTTGAACGAATAGATTTTATTTAAATTGCACACTCGTGAAAGGCCCATGACAATGCAATAAGTCGATCAAAATAGTCGAATATCCTGATTTGCCAGTATTTAGAAATTTCTAATCGTATCTTTTGCATAAGAGCAAGAGTGACGATGAAAATAAACTACTAGTAACTACTTGACTTGTAAGCGTGTTTGTTAATTTTTTAAACTAATTTATTTTTAAATCATTCATAATCTCCCTGCCCTTATGCCAATTACAAAAGTCACATCTTAATAAAATTGTCCTACGGTATAAAGCAGGTTTAAAACGACAAAATAAAAATAAACTACCAATTAAAATGTGAATTTTGAACAATTCATTATGTCTCTTCGTCTCACCTCAGCTCAAACATGTCCCACTGCTGGGCTCGAGCCTCATCCATAATGGAAGGAATATTGCCCTACTAAAACCATTCTGATCAGACGGGTTGACCATGGTTCATATATGTCATCTGCATATTATATCCCTTAGTCGACTTTAAAAACACCCACGAGCAAGAAATCGATCTGTGTTCTTACTCCGGCATCTTACAACTTTTGTTAAATTCGTACAGAAAGTTAATGGCAGGTATAATTAATGATGTAAAAATAACATTAACAACTCACCGTTGAAATCTTACTGCAATACGCAACTAAGAGCTTAAGGTTCATAAACCTTATCTCGATTATGAACAAGAAAAATACGAACAAGTTTTAAAAAATCCAAATTTAATAATTGTGTTAATGAATGCATGTCATCGAATTTGATATTTTTGATATGAAATTTATGCGTCTGGAACTTTTTTGTGCTAAAAATTTAGCGAAATGTAATAAGAGATACGGATAAAGTTAATTGGATGATTGAATAAGCCACGCTTTGAAACTTACTTTGTTTTTGCGATAAGCAATAATAAAAAAAAGCCTTGAAACTCAAAAATTAAATAAGAATGTAAATTTTTTTAATGTCATTTTAATTATAACGTAAATTTTAATATAAAATTTAATAACATACAACTCCAACAACTGTTAATTCAAATGAATAAAGGAATGAACGCAATATTTTTTTAAATAAAGAGAACAATTTAACAACAAACAACCAATAAAAATATGTAATTTTAATGTAGGCATATTGTATAATATTATTACATATTAAGGTGATTAAAAAAAACTCAATCTTGAAACTCATTTTTTCGTGTGGTGACGGAGTAAGGATACAAATCACCACTCCCTATCTTGCCCATGGATGTCGTAAAAAATGACTAAGGGATATGAGACGCATATCACATTTGTGCAAGAGAAGGAAAACTCGAAACAAAACCAACCAGTGCAACCAGCATGGTATAATAAGGTCAATTTTCCTCCTAGTGTGGAGGAGGCTCGAGCCAAACAGCTGAGATGCTCAACACGTATATGAGCTGAAATGACAATGAATGATGAAAAATTCAAAACAAAAATCTCTATCAAACCGTCTGATCAAAATAGTATGGTAAGGAAAAAAAATGTGTCGTAATATGAAGATAGCTCAAGTCCAATGAAGTAAGTAAACTGAGAAGGAAATAAAATAGTATATTACGTAATTTATAAAACGAAAATTAAAAATAGTATGGCAATGAACAAACAAAGTTGAGCTATATATGATTTAACCACGCCATATAGTATAGACTGAAATTTATTTTCAATTAAACAATGCAATAACACGAATTATATGACTGCAAACTAAAATGTTGGTCAAATTTAATAACTTAAAGGTATAGCTCAGAAGCTGTCTAATAATAATGGCATCTTGAATCTCATATACCTTAATCGTCTGGTAGCCATTGTCACTATGAAGTATCAGAAATATTAGGATTATTAAAAATAAATTAAACGTGATGAAGGACAAAATTAATTTCTTTTCTTAACCGTGTCACTTGGTAATGTAGTAAGAAACCTTTCCCGCTAGTACCATATGATCGTCTCTTGCAAGCGAGTAAGTCTGGATATAAAGGCTCACACCAACCCTAATGATCGACGTAGTAATTGCAGGACATTTTTGCTCATTTTATGATAAAGGCATGTACTCAATAGTACGATGCGAATAAGCTAAAAAAGATAAATAATATTCGACATTCATCTTCATATCCATAAAGTAATTAAGCCAACACATTAATTATAGCTGTATTGTGCCGAAAAATTTTAACCAAAATTGATCAATTGACATCATTCGTTACAAAATAAAAACTGGTTAAAAATATGAAGTGTCTCCTGATTGCTCGTTTATTTTTGTAGTGAAAACCTTTTAGCCTCGTTGGGCACTTTTTGGTAGGGTAAAATCTTACAGGTTCGGTCACCGACATGCTTAAGACTGACATGAAATAGTGTTTATGTTTGATTATTTTTATCTTATAGAATTTTAAATAAAAAACAGACATCGACAAATCAAAAACTTATCATTCAAATTCCAGATAACTTTAATTGAAGTTCCAAGAAATGTATGTTCACAGTTTTAAGTTTTCATTACTGTCGGCAATCCTCTTAACTGCTTTGTGTTTTTTATACATTCTATTCCCACCATAATCAAGAGTCGCAGTCATAATGGTTATGTCAGCATGAGCAAAACTCTTTTAGATTTATTTAAATGGATCGTAAAACCATATCTACGCTGAGTGAGGAAGCGCTCGTTCAATGAAACGTAATTGACGTTATCTCACAAGATACATACATACTGTGTGTTATTTTAGATGATTTTATGATTATCTACATTACTAAGGTTATATGAAGAGGGATATTAAATTTATTTTGAATTATAACTTAGGACATTTGCTGTGTAATAGCGGTTATGAAGACTATTAAACCTAACATTACTCGCGATAAAAGACGATTCTTACGTCGATATGGACTAACTCCATTTTATGCCGTCTAGTTAACAATTACATTCCTAAGGTGGTTTGATGTCAAAGCGGGGCGCGAGTCATCCCTAGCCAAGGATGCGGATGACTGGACCGGGGATTTAGCCCGTCACCCGCCGAGAGGCCGACCGGGCGACGGCGACCAACGTACCCGAGGGTGGGACGTCGAAAGGAGAGGGTACTCCGCAGGGGTATTCCGTCGGGCCGACCACTGAAGACAAGGAACTCTGCAGGTGCTCGGCCCAACGACGAAGGTGACGTGCCACGGATGGGTCATGGAGCCGCCCCATGCCCCTCTGTCGCCCCGGATGGAGGCGGGCGGCGAGCGAGCCGACCATGGCCCACCCCCAAAGAAAAGGAGGTGAGTCATAAAACTATTGCCAAAAATTTTTCCTTATAATACTATGGAAAAGGAGTACATGTAAGAGGGTGATATTGATACCAAGTAATTGGGATAAGATTAGAATTTCACCTTTATTTGTTACAAAAATTGCCTATCATACAAGAGTAAGAGTTTTCTTAATACTTATCCAATCTTGAACCCATTCTGCCTTTCCACTTTGTTTTAGAGTATACGGTTCATTCAGGTGAGAAGATAGTCCTGTCCTTTCTATCCTTTTTTTATAGCGTCCTCGGTCAGTTTAACCCTCACTTCCGAGATGACGAAAAGTTAGCGTGGGGGTCCATAATCTGGATTCGGCAGGTACTCTGTACCCTTATTAAATGGACAACCGCTACAGTTGCCTTGAATTAGTTGGTCTATTAGTTACCCCGTAGTCACAGGAAAGAAGACCAGATTATCGTGAAACTTCGCTGATATCCGCTTCTTTTATCTGCCTTCCAGAAGGCATCTGCTTCGCCAGAATTCAATGCTGCCGAAAACTATCAATCTAACAACGACTTTAACGATTCTTTCTATCCTACGTTTGGCAATATCATGCCTTTATTAGCATAGATACTAAAACAGTCGTAGAATTCGCATTCTTGTGGGCGGTCTAGGTTTAACAATGACCCTGTATTGGCTGCTGTATCAAAAATTGCCTTTGACAGCTTTCAATATTTATCAAACAAAATTATAAAAAATATAAAACTTGTGCACAAATTTCTATCTATTTCAGCAAGGGCCGACCCTTTCCGACCTCTGGGTTCATAGAAACTGAAATAAAAAGAATAAAGTGATCGTTTTTGTCTCGCAGATTGTCGGCATTATCTTAGTGGGCTATCGCATTTCTTAGTTTTTGTGAGCAAAGATAAAAGCCTTGCATTGTATTGTCTTGAAGTAAAAGAATAAATCGGATAATTCGTTAGCAGAGGACCTCGAGAATTGCAAATGGGGAAGAAAAGTATGAGTTCAACAACCTTTTCTTAAAAGTACTTTAATAATTACTTTTTATGGTGTTTGTGAATCTTTTGCGCTATCATCCTCTTCCTAGCGTTTATAATTTGGATTTTTTTTCATTGACTTGGGTGAAGATTATTTATCTTTAAAGTGACCGCCGCGCCGTCTCATTTATGTATTACAAAATTACAGCTTTATTCTAGTATTAGACTACATATAAGATTAATTGAAATTAGCCACACTTTTCTTTTATATTTACGTTCGATATATTATTAAAGTTGAAACGACTTACGACTACGACTTAACGGTATCTAACACGCAGAGACTTAATATATATTCCATAATATTTAGTTTTAACACATTTATCATACTATAAATGTAGTCATGTTGCTTTTTTATACTCTAAATTTGTGAAACAGAAGTCCCAACAGGTCACTGGCTTCTATCATAACAGAATATTAGTTGCTATAATTTAACTATGAACTATATAGAAAAATGCCCGTAATATTTTGCTCTTCTTTCCTTAGATAGATGGTAACATTTATACTCTAATCTTTCCTATTACACACAATATGTCAATAGAAAAGCCGCGACACGTTGCAGTAGTTGATTAAAGATTTTCCACCGCCTGAAGTACTTGTAAATATTCAAGTATGTTATAAATAAAACTGCTTAACGGCTTTTATCGTGTTTGTGTTTGATTTAAAGAACTTAATAACTACTTTTTGTAGCGGATAGATAATTATAAATCTTTGTAATAACGATGACTTGTTGGACGTGAGACATCTTATCTCCACAGCAAGGTGTTCGAAACGTCGGGCAGTCAAATACCATATACAAGCGCTATAAAATCCGTAAAGTAGTTTGTTGACAGTACAACCTTAGAATAATAACGTATAGAAGGTAAGTCCGTGCACAAAAATTGGTGCCTAATGGAGCTTACGCCAGCCGTTCCGTAGTGTACAAGGTCACTGTACTGCACGTACGTACGCAACTCTTAAAAAATATATAGGTAATTATGACGGTTTATGCATACAAATGGTCCCACAACACATTTAAAAAACATAAAAAGCTTTTTAACATTACTTTTAAAAGTATTTCGACGATTTATGTTAACTAGTGGTCGTCGAGTGGTCGAAATTCGGCCATTATCCATTTAAATTAATTGCTACACAATTTTCTTTTAATTTTATTTATGTATAATTGTATATTAAGCAAAATGTATTTATTCTTCCTTTAATGGTAGATGTATTTCACAAATAATTATAATAGTACAAATGTCTATTAGATCATCACCATAATTATGATTTTTTGACATTCAATTCGATCAGAGATTTTAACTGTAAACAAAAGTGTATAAACGTTGGTGTGCGTGTGTGTGTGTGTGTGTAGTGATTGCATGGTAGTGTGCGTAATGCCTTTTTTAATGAATTTAATGTATTTCTAATCAAATCTTAATATATATAAATTACGTGTCATGTTGTTTGTCCGCGATGGACTGCTAAACTACTTAACCGATTTTAATCAAATTTGCACACCATGTGCAGTTTGATCCATCTTGAAAGATAGGATAGCTTACATCTTAATTTATAGTCGCGATATTATTTTATTGCCAACTATTTGTCTATTATTTGAGATTCACAATTATCTGTTAACTCCAAACGATTTTAACAGATGGCGATATCTGTTGACTGGATTGTAAGTAATTAATAGATGGCGCTAATATGTCAAACCTATAAACGTGTCATATAAGCTACAATTCAATAGCATAAATAGTTTACTAAAATGTAATATAACAAAAACCTTAGCCACAGCAACGCGTGGCCGGGACTGCTTATATGAAGTTTCAGTTTTATGCACTTCTCCTCATTATATATCTATCCTCATCATTCTAATCATTGTATACTATGCCAAATTTCATTCTTGTCCATCCACGTAACTTTAGTAAAAAGGGATACAAAGATTTTACCTCACGTATTAATATATAAATAAAAAAAAAAATGATTCCATATTTGTATAGCGGTGTGCATGTGCACGTGTGTAATCGCCTGCGCGCATCTAATATTTTTGGCTTCACGTTTTTGATCGCTCAAAGTACTATCACTATCCTTTATACGTTATTATTCTAAGAATACAACTTTAATCATTCATGATATTATGTCGTCATAAGGAATATACATGGCTACGGGAGCAGACCTCTTAAAACTACAAACGCTGTAATATATTCGAAATTTCTAGACAGTGCAAATTAAAATAAAAAAAGATTCAACGTCAGTTCAATTTCTATTACTGTATAATTAAAATTCTGGCAATCTGTGATAGAGAGAACGGAGGACATATGGCGACATCTGCCTAAGCACGCTTGACGTAATTAACAAGAAATTTTCATGTTAAATTTCTATTGCACAGAATCTTTAAATATATCTAGTTGTAAATAGGACTAGCAGATTTTGTCGTACCAAGCAACTGTGGCCTCATCAATAGTTTCAGAAGTGCATTCATTAAAAAGACCATTATTCTTATAGCAAACAGCAGCATCTAAGCTATTTGGCCAGCGTGGTGTAGAAGGCTAATTACGCACATTAGGAGGCAACCTATTGACATATACTCGTATATATATAGATCAAGAAGTAGTTTACTAATTGTAAAAATAACCACCATCACAGCCCATAAACGTTCTACTGTTGAGCTCCACCATTATGAGAGAGAATTTGACCTACTATACTACGCTGGTAAAACGTGTTCGCATAGGGTTTCATTTCGAGCATTCCATCTCTTGCTGAGATGTTATCTGCATAAAATATCATTTAGTCATCTTCTACAACACCCAAGGGCAAGAGAAAGGGTGCCGCATTGTATTCTTACTCTGTCACCACACAAAAAATGCATCCATAATAATGTTTGAAGAATCCTTTTTTTTGGAGACGGACGGGGTCAGGGGCCACACAGGGGCGTAAGCACGCGCACCCGTAACCCACCCGTATAGCTCGTCACCTTCGCCGTTGGGCCGAGCACCGGAGCAGAGTTCCTTGACTTCAGTGGTCGACCCGAAGGAATACCCCGAGGGAGTACCCTCTCCCATCGACGTGCCCTACCGAGACGCCGATCGCCGTCGCGAGGTTAACCTCTCCGCGGGTGCCCTGACTAAATCCCCGGTCCGGTTACCCGCAGTCTCTTTTGAAGAATCCTTGAAAGGTCATTACCACTTTAGCTTTTAGCTTTACATAGAGGTCTTAGAAAACTGCCCCACAGATAATTATGTTATATGTTATATTAATTATATTATATGAATTTATTTACTCAATAAGTTTCTCTTAATGTTTTAATATATATTACTCTGTGGTCCGACGTGATTCGTTATATATGAGTAATCTATCACCATGCAGACAGTAAAATTGAATATCGGCAACATAAAAACGTTAAAAGCAATATTATCTATAGTTAAACCTTCCCGATCCCGTATACTTACACAGTTGAAACCACTTTATTGTTAGTTATCAGTTTGAACGGGTGTCCGTCAATTCCACAGATTTTATTAATCTGTAGCACTCTATGTACATGTGGGTTATCGGATTTGTTATCTATGTTTTATATTATTCACACTTGCTTCTGCGTGTACCCCATTGATTGACTGAGTTATTGGAGATTTAATAGGATGGGTTAAACTTATGTAATCCGGTGTACTTGGCTTCTAAATATATTTGGGAGTTTGAAGTAAATATTAAGATACTATTATATAGTTTAATGTCTTTGAAGTACGCAAATATAATGTAAACTGTGTTTTATAATCATCATCATCCCAATATCTCTCGTGCTCTGCGGCTGCGCTTATCGTAACTGCACGTCTTCTTATTTATTGACTAAAGTCTAACTTTTTATTAGCTGCAGTAAAATGACGTTTCTAAATGTCATTCCGTAAAATAATGTTGACAGCCTAATCTCAATAGGGATGTGATTCAGTTCACAAAAGTTTACAGAATATCTAATCGTTACATAGCTGACTCATAATGATCATACTAAATTCTATTTAATATTAATATAAATAAAAGGCTGTATAAACGTTGATCCTTTTAGACATATACAAGGTAACACTCAAGAAAACGCTCTCTCAAGTTGGTAGTACTGGTTTTTGGTTACGGTGCTACGATGACGCTTGACCGCCATTTTGTTTCGGTTGTCATTCGCTCATTCGGCTTCATACTTCTGTTTTGAGTGCATGAATAACTTTGATTTGCCCACTGCGCGTTATTTTTGTTATCATTATTGTTAAACTTATGTTACGTTGTGTTTGTTTTTCATTACCTGTTTTCGTTAATCATGTTAGTTTTTTTTTGTTTGATACATTGAAGACATGGATGCTCTGCCGAGCACATCGCAAGATGGAGACACATTTTTATCTCCTAAGAAAAAAGGCCACGTGTAGCTCTGCAACTGAAAAACTTTGGGTCCAAAACGTTTACAAATATGTGTTTGAAGTGAAATCTTCAGAATCAAACATTGAAGTTCCAAAAACAAGTGAATGCGTTAACATGGTGGCTGAAGTCTTGGGAATATCCGTCCGCACAGTTTATTCCGTTTTAAAGGAGCACAAGGAGAACGACAGCGAATCACCAAAACCTCCCGAAAAAACGGGCCCAAAACTTACATTTAAAGATAAACTTGCTGATTTCACATTCACTGCTGTTAGACGAATTGTACATCAGTTCTTTCATAGAAATGAAATACCCACCATCGCAAAAGTTAGTTTACACATGTCGTCACTCATCTTTTTATTATACGTTATGTATGTTTTCTCCCATCCCATGTGTAATCTTAACCAATTAGGTAATAACTTTAATCATTTTTAGGTGCTGCAAGTTGTAAATGATGACCCAGGATTGCCCAACTTCTCGAAAGAGACATTGAGAAAAATTATGAAGCATCTTAATTTCAAATTCGCTACTCGATCACGCAAGAGTGTGCTTATTGATAGACAAGATATCATATCATGGCGCCAGCGCTACCTGCGTTTAATTAAACAATATCGTAGGGAGGGAAAATACATATATTATCAAGATGAGACCTGGGTCAACGCTGGTACGTGTCAACTCTTAGTTTCTTCTATTTGTTCCCTTTTTGTTTTGATGTCGAAACTTATGATTCTTTTTTGTTCTTTTCAGGTCATACTACAAAAAAAAACCTGGATTGACGGAAGTATTAAATCTTCTCGACAGGCATTTTTAGACGGCCTGACTACGGGATTAAAAAATCCCACAGGAAAGGGCAAACGACTCATAATTAGTCACATAGGCGGAGAAGAAGGCTTCCTGGTCGACGGACTTCTTATGTTTGAAGCAAAGAAAGGTACAGAAGACTACCCTGATGAAATGAACGCGGAGTGTTTCGAGGATTGGTTCGGCGGTATTCTACCTAAACTCAAGCCGAATGCAGTAGTCGTAATGGACAATGCGCCCTATCACTCTCGGAAGATCGAAACAATCCCGAAGATGTCGTGGACGAAAGCACGAATTCAAGAGTGGCTGACTACTAAAAATATTGCGTTTGAACCAAATATGGTCAAGGCCACTCTCATAGATATTGTGAAACAACAAAATCATACTGAGAAATATGCCGTAGACGAGATGGCTGCACTAAAAGGTATCACACTTTTAAGACTGCCCCCTTATCACTGTGAATTGAACCCCATTGAGTTGGTATGGGCGCAGGTAAAGAGTCACGTCGCAAACAATAATAAGACATATAAAATGCAAGAAGTGAAAACTTTATTCCAAGAAGGAATCAAGAAAGTGACACCGGCTAAGTGGAGTGACTGTGTGTCTCACACTATTAAAGAGGAAGATAAAATGTGCCACCTCGATCATATTATAGATGAAGTGACAGATAGATTTGTTATTAGTGTGACCGAAAGCTACAGCGACAGTGATTTCGAAAAAGATTAATTAAATAACATTATTATGACGTTTTTGTTTCATTTTGAATGTACCTCCCTATACTTCCACTAAAAAAGATCAATCCTCTAGTATAGTAATAATAATAGGTTAAAAAAATATATTACAACTTAATATTAAATCTCAAAAAAAAACCAAACTGATTATTCATTTATGATTCACTCACAATAGGGATGTAGCTAAATGCTACATCCCTATTTATTTTTCTTCAAAAACCGGCAACCCACAAAACGTCATTTTACTGCAGCTAATAAAAAGTTAGACTATAAACAGTCAATTTTGCTTCATGTCTCCCGCATTACGTAGGAGGGAAGTGGTATCAATCTTTTCCAACTCCTCCTGTTTAACTTTTTCTAATTAAATTTGTTGCGGGTCCCAAGGCAATTAAAATCATTTCCCGAAGGGTCAAATCTTGGTGTTATCTATATGGAGACCATTGTCGATCCTGGCTTACAGGAGTTACAAGCAATGGTGGTAATGTATGGTGGGATTAGGGAACCTAGTGGGGGGTCGTCCTACGCTGCGCCGTCCGATTCGTGGTTGCCACTCAAAAACCTAATAATTAATAATAATTTAACCTATAATAATTTATTTATTTATAACTTAGGCATACATATTTATACAATCCCTGTCTCTTGAATTAGGTAAAGAACAACCTGTGTCTCAAGAGACAGTGTCTTCCAATTTACACAAAACATTTTAATTATTATTACATTACATTAAAATAATAATTTAGTTAAATATTTATGACTAATTTCATCATCATCATTTAGTATAAGGTTGCATTTCAAGTTTTCCTTGTCTTGCTTACATATTATATGCATATTCAATCCCTTAGTCATCTTTTACGACATTCACGAACAAAATCAACACATGGACTTATTTACTAACGTCAAACTAAAATCCATACTAATATTATAAATGCGAAAGTAAGGATGTTTGTTTGTTTGTTTGTTTGTTTGTAACGCTTTCACGCTTAAACCACGGAACCGATTTCAAAAATTCTTTCACCAATGGAAAGCTATAATATCAGGGGGTAACATAGGTTATATTTTATCCCGGTATTCCCACAGGAACAGGAACTACGCCGGTTTAAGCGACTGAAACCGAAGCGAAGCGAGGGCGGGTTGCTAGTATAAAATAAACTAAAATATAACAAAGGTTTTTGATCTAACATTTTGCAATTCAATATTATGAATTATATTTTCTTGTTTCCTATTGATAAATCTAAAGCGAAATCGGGACGCTCAAGGCGATTGTATCTTCGCAATAGTTTCACAGATGTATTTGGCTCAGATACACGTATTTATTTATCTGATTTATACGTATACTTCTGATTGTGTGCGTTCACTAAGACCTAAGATATAAATATTTTTTTAACTTTGACTTCGGAAAATAACGAAGCATAAAATGTATTACGTAAATGTTGTAAACTAAACTAACCTTGCATTAAGATCTTTTTCTATTATACAAAAATACAGGAAAGTCCGGTCTAACAAGGCTTCAAGCATTTGTGAAGCGGTGTTAGGTTAAAGTTATATATATATTAATGAAATATTATGTCTCTATAATAATCACAGATAATAAAACTAGCAAAAATGTCTTGAATACATAATGAGATAAAGTGTAATAGAAATGATGAAGTAAGGTTTTTTGCAGTAAGACCATACTATCAACAGTTTTCTGCCTACAACCGCGGGCCGGTACTTCTGGGAGAGTACCACACTCTTGCAAAAAATTAACGTGTGAGCAGTAACAATTTGTTATTAACTTACTTGCTTAGAAATACTAAGTTTTTCTCATATTTTCATGCATTGTCATCCATTTTTAAGCTATGGTCCAAAAAGCATGCCAGTTTTAGGTCCAGAGCTACACAAGAACACTTAAAAATATTTATTAATATTTATCCTAGTTCTTCCTTGTACTTATTATTTTATGAAAGTCGGCATTTTTTTTTTTCACAATTATTATACAAGAAAACGACTAAACTATGTAAAGAAACATGGAATTTAGGTACATTAACGAAAAATGTTGCTTTTATAGAAAAAAAATGTTCGGGGTAAATTATTTGAAATAATAATTGCTATATTATTTATTAATTAAAATCATTAATTTCTATTTCTACCAAATACAAATAATATAACAATATTGTATCAGAAATTTACCTCTAATATTAACTATTTTCTTTCTTTGCAAGAATTGCATAAAGTAACGTATATTATCGATGTATTGTGACGGTATTAATTTATAGTGATTAAAATCAACGATCAGCTGTAAAACTATTATATTTTTTATCACAATCCTAATTTATTGTATATTTATATTGTCATAAATAAATTAATATAATCTATAAAATGATATAGCACATATTTAACATAAGTCATCTACACTAATATTATATAAGAGGAAAAATTTGTATTTTTTGTGTACGTATATGTTTATATTGAATTAACTCAATAAATACTGTGCCGATTTCAAAACTTATTTCTCCATTGGGAAGCTACATTATCGCTGAATAATATAGGCTATATTTTATCCCGGTATTTTCACGGGAACGGGAACTACGCGGGTAAGGCGCTTGTAACCGAAGCGAAGCGAGACCGGGGTGCTAGTATTTTATTAAAGTAGAAGGTATTGACGAGATATAAAAAGATTTAATTGCTTAAAAACGCCATGTTTTTGTAAGTCATTCTTTATTAATTGATTGCCTATTATCATTACGTGTGTGCTCTATGGGCCTGAATTACTATGGCAACTTGGGATGCTCCTTTAAAGTGTCTAACTATCAGAAATATAGTTTAAAATCAATTACAAAATTCCACCCCGGCAGAAAGCGGGGTAATAAAAACTTGGTAACATGGTAAAAATAGTCATATTCTACGTTTATTTCGTCTCTTTGTTTACCTAATCATAAAATTTTATATTTTACACTATCTATCAAAGAATTTTATATCGTTAATGTCAATCTTTCACAATATTTTATTAAAATTTACGATTTTTTTTTTCAATACACGTTAGTGGTAGCTAAGTTAAAAGAGAGATTTAAAAATATATGCTCTAAATCTCTCTAAATAAAAAACATGTACATTTTGCGTCTGATGACGGAGCAAGAATTACAATTCACTGCCCATTTTCTTGCAGATGGGTGTCGTAAAAGACGACTAAGGGATTATAAGATGCATACATCATCTATGAAAAAGAAATACAACTCGAAATTAAACTTTATACTAATCCATTTGATCTACATGGTGTAGTAGCTCAATTTCCCTCCCATTAGGGAGTAGGAACCGAGTAGTGATATGTATGTGCGCTGTGATGATGAAATATAAAACGACTGGAATCTGAAAACTGCCATTATCACATCTATATTTTTCATTTCATCATTTTAGCTTATCGCCGTCCACTACTGAAGGTAGGCCTCCCTCATGTTACGCCACAAAGTGCGGTTTTGTGCCACCTGCATCCAACGACGCCCAGTCTCTTTCACCAGGTCGTCGGTGCACCTAGTGGGAGGGCGTCCTACACTGCGTCGTCCTACACTGCGTCGTCCGATACGTGGTCGCCACTCGAGAACCTTTCTTCCCCAGCGGTTTTCGGTTCGTCGAGCAATGTGGCCAGCCCACTGCCACTTCAGCGTGCTAATTCTTCATGCTATGTCGGTTACACTCGTTCTTCTGCAGATTTCCGTATTTTGGATTCTATCTCGCAGAGAAATCCCGACCATAGCCTGTTTCATAGCACGCTGAGCGACTTTTAGCCTTGTTATGATTATATTTTTAGCGGGATATAATATGGCCCATCCTTTCTTCAGCCTACAGACGTCCACTGCTGGATATATGCTTCACTACGAGACTGCCACTCTGAAATAAATATATATAAGGATAATATACCAATTGTATATTATTATTACACTCACATCGACAACAGTGTTCTTAAATTTTTATTGAGCTTTCATCAGCATTCTCCCGATTTGATCCCATAAAGACTCAGTCTCCTCTTTGAAGCCGATTTCAATTTATTGTCAGCGAAAATTGTGAGGAACCTGCTTAAGTTCTAATATCAATTATATATATGTAAATGTAGGAGCGAAACCTTATTACTTAAAGGTTAATAGAATTCCGCTATATTAAAACAAGGTAATTTTTATGCTAAACCCTGACCAGTTTGCAGGTAAAGTTGCAAGGCAACAACATTATAACAATTACAATTCTTATGGATACCACATTGTCTAGAGGCTACTTGTACTTGCTACTGCTAACCGAGCCCGTGCATCCTGAGATTTAAGTGCTGTATCGACTAAAATCATTAATGGAGATTTCGATATAATTAAAAATAATGTTTATAAAAATGCGTCTAGTGTCTCAAATAATCATCATTCATTATAATATCAGCTCATATACGTCCCATTGTTGGGGTTAAACCTTCACAATAGAAGGACAATTGACTTACTATACCACGCTGGTCGTTTCGATATAGAGTTTATTTCCAGTGTTCCTTCTCTTGCACAGTTGTTATAAGTATATTTTAGTCATCTTTTACGACACTCACGGGTAGGGATGGCACCCGTACTTTATTGTAAAGTATTGTACGTTATTTCCATTCATAGTACTTTATACTTTATGACAGCAATAAAGTACGCGAAAATACTATATTTTGCATGAACTGATTTCTCGAGATGAAGGCTTGAGACATTTTTTTCAAATTTGTATAGATTAATTACACATTTAATAGCGATTCCTGCCACGGCAGTATTCATAGGTAAATATTTGCATGTGATGTACAATACAAATTAATTACTTATTTAATGAATATGGCAAAGATGCTGTGGAGATATTTATTTGTGATAATCATGCGATAAAAGTTGCTAAAATTATGTTATTCACCAAAATTATGAAGTAAAATTAATCGTACTTTATTTTTGACACAATGTACTTTATTTTTCTAACTTCATTAACCAATGTACTTTGTCTACCCAAATAAAAGGTGGCAACCCTACTCACGGGCAAGAGAAGGGGATGATAAATTGTATTTTAACTCCATCACCACACGGAAAATAATAATACCAAATAATAATATTCTAAAACGTGATATGCGTTAAAAGGAAGTCTAAATAAGAAGACTAGGAGTCTTCCAATTTATAAACGCTGCAATATAATCAGCATTAGTTGGCATAAATAATGAAATGGCGTGGCAAAATAACTAATTATCAAAGCCTTAGTTCTAGTGATTCCTTGAGAATAGGATGACACTGTCTGTATTTAATGCCTTTTAACACTATGGAGCTTATTAATTTTATACTAGTTGGACTTGTCTGAATACATTAACAACAGCCACTATTCGCTCATAACCACGGCCCAGTCGTATCTACTTAAATACTTTGAATATTATATGATATTTTGCATATTCCCTAGTCTTCTTCCAAAAAAGTAGTCCTTACAAAATCAGTTACCTCTCAATAAAGTCTCGAAAATCCAGTCATATCGGTGATTACCTTGAACAAAGAGAGAAAACAAATTGAATTTTGTAACTTAAATGTATCACGTTGCATAAGAAGATGGAGTACGAATTTAATTCGTGAGCCCTTTTTCTCGCGAACATCGCAAAAACAACTTATAGCACAGTCTAGTGACTATGGTAGCCAAGGAAATCTCGAAATGAAACCTTATATTAACCCGTCATGCCAATATGGGATAGAAAACCTTTTCTCCTTGGAGGAAAACCGTGTCCAATAGATACATATGTATGTGCCCATTTGGCTGTGAAAAGAAGAAAGCATGTATCATCAAAATAATTGGATGTATTTCGAAATACGCCATTATTACTTTATTCATTTTATATTTACTTCCTTATTTTTACTTCATTTAACTTTTAAAATCTATACCAATAAATAAAATTGGAGTGTGTTTGTAATGTCAAAATAATAGGCTTTTTTCATGCTCACACGGTTATTTGCACGACACCTATGCCTAAAATACAGATTAAAAAATTTTTGTCTGTCTGTCTGTTTGTTCCGGGTAATCTTCAAAACGGCTGGACCGATTTCAAAAATTCTTTCACCAATGGAATGGAATAATATCAGGGCGTAAACTAGGCTATATTTTATCCCAGTATTCCCACGGGAACGGGAACTACGCGGGTAAAACGACTATAACCGAAGCGAAGCGAGGGCGGGTTGCTAGTATAATATAAAAATGACTCTTATGTGATTAATTATCATTCAATTATTTTTTGTCTAAGTTAGGTTATTATTAAAAAAAAAACCAACACCCTGCACTAAGAAGATAATCTCTGTATTGCGGGAGACTTTATAAACATATAAAATTTTACGGACATAAATTACATGCAAACTCAGAATAACAATTTGTGAAAGCTCAAGTATTATTTTGAGTGGGCATCCAACTCACGACACTAGCATAATAGGACCGCCTTTTTAAAAGTTAACATTAATTTAGTATCATGCCCTCCGAGTTCTTTTTCGCCTTTCTCTGATCGCGTACCGATCCGGTGGTAATACTTTAGTTTTGTTAGATTTAAATTAATAAATTTTCATAATATTTACCACAAAATTAATGTTTAATAATCACTAACCATAAACAATAAAAAAAATACATATGGAATAATTTTCTTCTTGTACTAGCAATAAATTTATATCAAAATACAGGTAAAAATTTATCAACTAATTTCTGTAGCGGGTAGATAAATATAAATATCTGTAATAACAATGGCTTATTGGACGTGAGACATCTTAGTCCGCCCGTGACCATAAACGCAGTCAAGTATTCGAAACGTTGAGCAATCAAATACAAATGCGATAAAATCCGTTAGCATTTTAACTAATACGTCATTTATGCAGTCAAATTATTATTTGTATATAATAATTAGGCTACTAATATCTGAATTAATTTCCTTGGCTATAAACATTGTTAATTGTTATCGTTAACAAAAACAATCTAACATCGAGAAAGCCCCGTTTCTTGAACATGTACATTATCGGAATATATTTCCTCCCGGCAACTCGAAAGCTTGAAACAAATCGACTTCCTTCAAGAGTCATTTGTCAAAATCGATTCAATAGTTTAGACAAACAGACGAGCACACGTTTTAGCGTAGATTTAGTGAAAATAACTTTTTCCACATCGATACGAAGGACCATCAATACAAAGGACCATTAACAATGTTTACTGATGTTACGAAAAATAAATGTTTATCTATATTGTGACGGATCACAAATACAATATACACTTTTGAAATATGTATACTTTCCTTTACAATGGGGTCCTAAAATACCCACAATTATGGCAGTGTGGAGATTTACCTAAGCGCGTTTATCTACAGAGTCTGGCAGGTTGCAGCTACGAGTTTTTTACCATCTGCCATACCACCAAATGAAGTACTAAGGTTATCTATTACCCCTCACTACAATTTTAGAAGGAGCGAAGTCGTCCACGGCCGTTATACATTGAGCACAGTAATTCACAGTATTTTTCCTCCCCCGTTTTTAGACAGAAAACAACAATTTCTATTTAATTACATTCCTTGACTTTGATGGATCATTACTAAGACTAGATTCTCTTTTACCTTCGAATCTAATATCGTCAGCAAATCTACTCAAGTAACTTTGAGAATATATATGGTATTATTTTAAATAAGAAAGATTTTATACATTATCATAGTACTCAACACGTCTTTCGCAGTGATGCCACAGACACTCCGAGAGGCCAACTTAAGCAGTCACGTACAAGCAATTCATTATCAACCTACATATGGTGTAGGTAGTGATTTATTATTAGCTAAGAATAAAATGTTCACATTCCCACAAAATTTAAAATAGCGTTCTGTGCCTATCTAAATCTTCATCATCATTCAACCTATCGCCGTCCAATGCTGGACGTAGGTCTCCCTCATGTTTCGCAATAAATTGCAATCCTGTACTGCCTGCATCCAATGAACCCAACAACTTTCACCAGGTCGTCGGTCTATTGGACGGCGTCCTACGTTGCGTCGTCAGATAGGTGGTTGTCAATTATCACAATCATCACAGCTCATATACGTCCTACGAGGCCAAGTATTGGGGTTCTTACTCCATAGACGGCAACCTTTATATATAGGTATAAGTGCGCTAAAATTACAGATTAATTCAATGACGGCAAGTGTAATAGAATTTTATAACAATTTTTAACCATAAGAAAGACAAACTGTAAACCAAAACAAATACATATTTTGAACAAAATACACAAAGAATATATAAAATAACACAAGTTCAAAGGCTCGCAAATAAAACGAATTACTAATCATGAATAAATTTTTGAGACCTCCCCGCCTTCATTGCTATAAATAAGCGACTGCCAATAGTAAGATCCCGGGCTTGTTATCCAGATCAGAAAAGAGAATTTTTTTTGAGAACTATGCCCGATTTACGTTGGACTCGATGTAGGGGTGGCTACCTATAAGTGATAATGCTAAAAATTGGCCCCGATTTTGCTTATGGGTGTTGTAAAAGGCGATTAAGATCACCGTCGATCTGAGCCAACTTTATCTGATGCCGTCTGATTAACAAGTACTTTCCTCATCATCATCATAATTTCAGCTCAAATACGTCCCACTATTGGGCTCGAGCCTCCTCCAGAATAGAAGGGAAATTGACCTTACCATGCTGCTCAGTTAGGTTGGTATAGGGTTTTATTTCGAGTTTTCCTTTTCTTACAGGTTACTTGCTTATTATAACTATTAGTCGTCTTTTACGACATCCACGGGCAAGATAGGGAGTAATGAATTGTATTCTTACTCCGTCACCAGACAGAAAAATACATTCCTACATTCCTAAGAAATATTTTTTTGGCAGCCTATGGTGTAGATGCACGCTATACGTCCCGTCCGGAAGACGGCTTGCTACCTCATAACCCACTGAATTTCCTCCACTTCGCCATTGTGCCGACCACTAGTACCGAAACCTTGACATCATTGGCTATCCCAATGAGTTAACTAAGGGTTAAGGTGAAACAGGCGGCCGCTCATAATTAATACTATTGCCAAAACTGGTGCAATATGTACTAGGAAAGATATATACATATTTCGCCGACCCCAAGTAATGATAAGAGAAATCACAATACTAAAAATAACAACTATTTTGTAATCATTATCATATTGTTATTTAAGAAAAAACGAAGCATTTAAGAGTTTTTTATCGTTATAAAGTCATATGTCATATTTACGTTGCTGCTTAATAGCAATTTAGATAATATTGATTAATGTAAACTGTGTAATTAAATGTGTGTTTGTCACTATTCTCTTTCATAATTTATGTAATTTTAATTATAAAACAACCATTCATTATCAAAGCTCATAAACATCATATTGCTGAGCTCAAACCTCCTCTTAAGTAGGACGGCAATTGACTTACTCAGGCGGATTGGCAAAGGGTTTTTAAGATTTTCTTCTCTTATCTAGATTTTATCTGCATATTTAAATCCCTTAGTCATTATTTACGATACCCACGGGAAAGTTGAAGACGGGGGTGGGGGGACGATGGTGATGGGGACGGAATATTCTTATTCCGTCACCACACGGAATTTATACCTACACAAATAAATAAAATTGATGTATTTGTTTGTAATGTCAAAACAGCCTTTTTCATGCTTTTACGGTTATTTGCAAGATATCTATGCCTAAAAACCGGTCTATAAAATTTTTGTCTGTCTGTCTGTTTGTTTTGAATAATCTTCAAAACGGCTCGACGGATTTTGATAATATTTTACTACCAGGTATCTGTCTATATATTGATATTTCAGTGGATGGAAGAACCATAGAGTATGTTAGGAATACATTTATCTCGGCCAGCTCATTTCTTTTTACTACTGTACAGAGAAAGATACACAGAAGAGGATGGCGTTAGCTTGGAAAAAGTATTAGGGGATAATGGAAATTATGAAAAACATAGATATAAAATTGAACATTAAAAGAAACAGCAATACTGCCATGTTTGACGTACGGATGTCAAACATGGTCGCTAAGGAAAGATGACGAAGAAAAGCTTGCTATATGTCAGCGAAAAATGGAGAGAAGTACATTAGGAATAAGAGCTATGGATAGAATTAGTAATAACCACATAAGAAATAGAACAAAAATACAGGACGTTAGAGAAAAAATAAGACTTCTCAAATGGAATTGAGCTGGACACATGTGTAGATTAGAGGACAATAGATGGACGATAAAGGTCACTGAATGGGTACCAAGGGAAAGCAAAAGAAATGGAGGAAGGCCAAGGAGAAGATGGCGGGACATATTTACAGATGTATGTGGACCAGACTGGATGAGAGAGATGAGTGGAGGGCTTTAGGGGAGGTCTACGCCATAGAGGCGACCGCTACAGAAAATAATTAAAAGTATAGGAATTATATATATATATATATTTAATTAATTAATATATATATATATATATATATATGTGTGTTAGTTTGTAAGTGTTTAAGCATTGTGGTGGAAATAAAGGCTTTTTTATTTTATTTATTTATTTATTATCTGTCTATATTTTTTTTTTGTGGGTGGGCTGCGGTCGGCGCGCTTCCGCACCACTCCGTCTGGGGCGACAGAGGGGTTTAAGCACGCAACTCCCGCAACCCACCTGAAAACCACGTCGCCTTCGTCGTTGGGCCGACCACCGGAGCAGGGTTACTTGACATCAGTGGTCGGCCCAACGGAATACCCCCTATTGGGGTACCCTCCCATCAACCAACGTCCCCCCCTCGGGGAGGACGTCAGTCTTACATCACGCAGTCGGCCTCTCGGCGGGTGACGGACTAATCCCCGGTCACGTCACCCATTATCTGTCTATATAAGAAGTCATCATCATCATCGCAGCCCAGATACGTCTCACTCTTGGGCTCGAGCCTCCTCCATAATGGGAGGGAATTTGACCTACTATATCATGCTGGTCAGACATGTTACTATAGGGTTTCATTTCGAATTTGCCTTCTCTTGCACAGATATTATATGCATATTATAAAGGACGACTAAGGGATGTCGTAAAGGACGACTAAGGTATTAGTCGTCCTTTCCATCCACGGGCAAGATAGGGAGTGGTGCATTTTATTCTTACTCCGTCACCACACGGTAATATAGGTACCTTACGCTATATTTTATTCCGATTGTTTTTTTTTTTTTATTGCCGATGGTGACAAACGAGCAGGCAGCATACCTGATGGTAAGTGATCCTACCGCACATGGACCTTTGCAATACCAGGAGCACAGCCAGGCCGTTGCCTACCGTGAAGTAAACGCTCTTCTTAAACCTCGTTTAAAGAAGTACATGTCATAGCGCTCGGGAAACACAGCAGCAGGTAATTCATTCCAGAGCCTGCACGTACGTGAGAGAAATGATCGCTGGAAACGTACAGTTGAAGACCATATCGTTTCCAGGTGAAATGGATGAAGCTTGCTGCGGTGTCGAGTGGTACCCACGGGCTCGCAAATTACGCGGGTAAGGCAAGTGAAACCGAAGCGAGGCTGGGTTGCTAGTAATTATTATAAAAAACGTAACTTAATGCTTTCAATAATCTCATCATCATTATTTTAGTCCAAGTATGTTCGAATACTGGGCTCGAGCCTCCATCAAAATACGATGCTAATTGATCTATTATACGTAGGCATAAAAGTCAGGAGAGCAGTTCACTTCTGTGAAATGAATTCTACTTCACTGTGATCGCCAACTCGCCTGCCAAACGTAGCGATCATGGACCCTCATATACGGAGGTGGCCTACATCAAACAGTGGATCGAGACAAGTAAATTGATGATGAACTATGTTTGTAATCAACTTCAACTCAGCCCACATAAGCCCTACTGTCGTGGGACTTGTGTCCTTCTACATTGGGAGGGAATTTGACATACTACATCATGCTGGTCAGACGGGTTGGCATAGAGTTTTATTACCAACTAGCCGACCCGGCGAACTTCGTACCGCCATAATTTTTTTCAAAAATTTATTTTCTAAATTATCGAAATTCTAGTCTCGGATTATGTCGCTCACGGATCTTACTCAGCGCCGTTTAGCTGTCATTTGCGTTTTGTTATTACATGTCAGATGCGTTCTTGTTATATCACGCCTTACAGTGACTTGTATTCTCTTTGAACACAGGGAGACCCAGTCGAACGGAATAAAAAGTATCCTATGTCCGTCTCCTGGTTCTAAGCTACCTCCCCACCGATTTTTAGCCAAATCGGTATAGCTGTTTTTGAGTTATAAATAGTGTAACTAACACAACTTTCTTTTATATATATAGATTTTCCTTGTTGTTGATGATGTTGTCTACCTATCATATCTCTTAGTCGTCTTTTACGACACCCACAGGCAAGCAGGTGGTGAACTGTATTCTTATTTATATTCTTATTAGACGTATGTTTGTTATATTTATTTTGTAACTAGCAACCCGCCCTCGCTTCGCTTCAGTTATAGTCGTTTTACCCGCGTAGTTCCCGTTCCCGTGGGCATACTGGGATAAAATTTAGCCTAGTTTACGCCTTGATATTATAGCTTTCCATTGGTGAAAGAATTTTTGAAATCGGTTCAGCCGTTTTGAAGATTACCCGGAACAAACAGACAGACGGACAAAAATTTTTTAATCGCTATTTTAGGAATAGGTGTCGTGCAAATAACCGTGTGAGCATGAAAAAAGCCTATTATTTTGACATTACAAACAGACATTCCAATTTTATTTATTGGTATAGAAGTCCTCCGCAATCTATAAATTATTTTCTTAGGTAGTCTTCCCTTAGGTAGTCTTTCTTAGTTCTTATTTTCTTAAGTAGGTGCAGGTAATGTCTTTTAAAACAAATGAAAAAAATATCTATGGTTAGCCGGCTCCCTATAGTTCACCATTGCCCTTAATTATTATTATTTATTATTATTGTTATTTATAGCTAGGAAACAATAACCATTAATCGTAATCTACAAGACAATAAAATATGGTATATTGCATAATTTATTATACAGTACTAAATAAAAAACGCAGAGATTAATTTACGGATGTATTGATTTTTTTAAATACTTCTCTTGGGTTTGAGCCTCCTCCTTAATAGAACATGGACCTACTATACTACGCTTATTCGGGTAAACGGATCAGTGAGTTTAGTCCGTTACCCGTGGAGAGGCTAACCTCGTGACGGCGACCGACGTCCCGGGAAGGGGACCTCCACGGGAGAGGGCACCCCCTCAGGGTATTCCGGCGGGCCGACCACTGAAGACAAGGTATTCTGCGCCGGTGGTTGGCCCAATGACGAAGGCTACGTGCTATCCGGTGCGTTACGAGGCCGAGCGCCTCCCCTTTGTCACCCCAGACAGAGCCGGTCGAAGGGTGCGCTGACCGTAGCCCAGCCCAAAAAATTTAAAATACTACGCTTATTAAACGAGTTGGTATAGTTAGACATGTGACATCTTAGTTCACCAGTGACTATGAACGCTGCAAAGTGTTCGAAACGTCGGGCAATCAAAAATCAAATACAAAGGCGACAAAATCCGTAGTTTTCCTTACTATACCATGCTGATCAGATAGGTTGTTATAGGGTTTTGTTTCGAGTTTTCCTTCTCCTGCATAGATGCTATATACATATCATATTCCTTAGTCTTTAACGATATCCACAGGTGAAATACGGAGAGGAGAACACACGGGAGATAGGTATGTAAAATTCTAGTGTCGTGAGTTCGAATCCCATGCAGGACAACATTTTGTGCGATCCACAAATTGTTGTTCTGAGTCTGGATGTAATTTGTATCCGTTAATTATATGTTTGTAAAGTCCCCCGCAAAACAAGTATGCTTTACTTAGCACAGGATGGTATCTTTAAGAAAAAAATAACATCTTTGTAGTTATTATGCTATTCTTTGTTTATAAAGATACACTCCATACTAGGGAATAGGAATAAATCTAACATCGCGACCAACGTTAACTTTTGTTATACAGGTATTATATAAAACTACAAACAACGTAATCTCCTTCTATGGATAATGTTCTTTTTCCTTTCAACCTATACATGCCCTGTAATTTCACTTAATACTCCTTGATATGAAGAAAGTCATTAGCCTACTTTAGAATAACATTAAACCCCACAATACTGTCTGTGTACTCTACCGACTCTTTCACGGGTAGTGTTCCGAGGAACTGTTTGACTTGGTACCACCGTCACCATTCTACCAACGTACCACTCGACATCGTAGCAGGGTTCATCCATGTCACCTGGAAACGTTATGGTCTTCAACTGTACGTTTCCAGCGATCATTTCTCCTACGTACGTGCAGGCACTGGAATGAACTACCTGCTGCCCTGTTTCCCGAGCGCTATGACATATCCTTCTTTAAACGAGGTTTAAGAAGAGTATTTCCTTCACGGTAGGCAGCGGCCTGGCTGTGCCCCTGGTATTGCAAAGGTCCATGTGCAGCAGTTTCACTTACCATCAGGTATGCTGTTTGCCACCGTTGGCAATAAATAAAAAAAATAAGAATAACGTTCACTCTATTGACATGTTATCTTTATCCATACTAATATTATAAATGCGAAAGTAAGGATGTTTGTTTGTTTGTTTGTTTGTTTGTTTGTTTGTAACGCTTTCACGCTTAAACCACCGAACCGATTTCAAAAATTCTTTCACCAATGGAAAGCTATAATATCAGGGAGTAACATAGGCTATATTTTATCCCGGTATTCCCACAGGAACGGGAACTACGCCGCGGGTAAAGCGACTGAAACCGAAGCGTAGCGAGGGCGGGTTGCTAGTATCGAATATTTTCTCGCATTGTTTTCCTGTTAAGTTATTAATGGATAGATGTTTTTTATTCAAGCTAAAATTACATAATTGATTTAGATAAAACTTGGCATGGAGACACTTTATAGTTTAACTATACATATATACGAAGAAACAATATATATACACTTTATATACTTATATAAGCTTCCTTTTAATCAGAAAACGCACAAGTACTTTGGGATGCACTTAGCTAAGCCCAACTCTCTAAGGCTGTTCGCATGTGGTGGTTTGGTAATGCCTTTAGTATCGCCGAACCTAATTGCAGGCATTCACACTCCCTTCACTTTATGGCAGGCAGCGGCCTAGCAAATATCCATGAGCGCAATATCACTTACCATTAGGTTTGCTATTTGCTTATTTGCCACTAACAGCAATAAAAAAATCTAGATTAACGCGAGGAAAGTCGCAGGGACAGCTAATTTAATTATATAACTCAATATAGATAACAGTGATTACAGAGAAATTATACAAGAATATTTGACACAAATAAAAATATTATTATTAAACGATTGCGTCTATCCATCAACTTATATACGTCCGTTATTGGAGATAGGCTACTCGAGAAGAAATAATGCAATTCTATGTTTGGTGAGCGGGTTGGCGATCATAAATCTTATTAGAAGGTTATCAGGTGTTTCATTCCTTTGGTGATTGTTCAGACGATTTATACCATTCCCAAAAGAAGGTAATAAGCAAGCAATGGGGGTGATGAACGCTCTCCATCTTGCTCGAGGAAGTCGTGAAAAATGATTAAAGAAACTCGAAATGAAATCTCATGCCAACTGGTCTGACCAGTATGATGTAGTAGATTTATTTCAATCACATTGTGGAGTAGGCTCGAGTCCAGCAGTGGAAGATAATTAAACTGTGATGATGAGTAGAGACGTGTAATTGACTAACAATTGAATTATAATTAATAAGTAGTCTATTATAAAATTATTATACTGAAAGTTTTCCGTGCTACACAAAACTTTCCGTGTGGTGACGGAGTAAAAATACCATACACCACTCCCTTTCTTGCCCGTAAGTATTTTAAAAGACGATTAAGAGATTACAATACAGCCTACAACATCTATGCAAGAGAAGGTAAACTCCATTATAACACTGTATCAACCTGTCTGACCAGCGTGCTATTATCATCATCGTTTCAGCTCATATATGTCCCACTGTTGGGCTCGAGCCTCCTCCGCAATAGGAGGAAAATCGACCCTACCATGTTGGTTAGACAGGTTGGTATAGGGTTTTATTTCGAGTTTTCCTTCTCTTGCATAGATGTTATATGCATATTATATCCCTTAGTCGTCTTTTACAACATTCACGGGTATGAAGAGAGTGATGAATTGTGTTCTTACTCCGTCACTACGCGGAAAGCGTGTTGTAGTAAGTCAATTTCTTTTCCATTTTGAAAGAGGCTAGAAAACTGCATGAAATACTAGTTTTACGATTACATAAGGAGAATTGAACATGAGGTATGATAAATAAAATACAAATCCATAAAATGATAATACAATTACTGTTAGTTAATTTGATTTTAATAATCTTTGATTGCTCCGTTTAACGCCTACTTAGCATTCTACAAGTGAATTATAAAAGAACGTGCAATTTTAATTTTGTAGTCGTAATTAACCTAATTAAAACATAACAGTTTTCGTTCTTGTTCATGAACATTAATATTTTAAATCAATAAGGTTATGTTTTATTAAAAACTAAATTAAATCTCATTTTTATTCTTCTCGGGTTATTTAAATCTCGCTGTTGGTCACAAGACTCCAATATAATAGGTGAAGAATAGGTTTGACGTGAAGTGGAGACGCGTGATATTCTTAATCTGTATCCAAACGGATTCTAAATAATCTGGTCGAAATGTTTATCTATTTACCAGCAACCCGCCCTCGCATCGCTTCGCATTCAGTCGCCTTACCCGCGTAGTTCCCGTGGGAATACCGGTATAAAATATAGCCTATGTTACTCCCTGATATTATAGCTTCCCATTGGTGAAAGAATTTTTGAATTCAGTTCGGTGGTTTAAGCGTGAAAGCGTAACAAACAAACTTACTTTGGCATTTATAATATTAGTAAGGATTCGGTTAGCAGTAACCAAAAGTCCGATCGCTAAATAATAACTCATCATCATCATCATCTCAGCCCATATACGTGATACTACTAAACTCGAGCCTAGTCCATAATAGGAGGTAATTAACCTATTGTACCACGCTGGTCAGACGGGTTAGCGTAACATCCCTTAGTCGTCTTTTACGACACTCAGGAGCAAGAAATGGCACTGGAACGGAAAAGTAATAACTAATACGCTCATAATAATAACTAATGTACTGAAGTAATAACACACATACATACATACATAGCCTCACGCCTGCTTCCCAGAGGGGTAGGCAGAGACTACGGTTTGCCACAAGCCACGATACTGACGTACTTATATTGCTTCACTCACACTCATCAAAATCTTCATGAATGCTCTACAGTTACGCGTACTCTTAAGGTGACCTTCTAGCAGCACATCTCCAATTTGATCTAGAAACGTACGGCGTGGTATTCCTCTTGCAACCATCCTACTCACACTTAGTCTTGCTTTGTATACTTGCTTCGTCATTCTCCCTTCACTCATTCTTTCTACGTGTACTTTTGGCAGCTTAAAACATGCTTTTGACAGCTTAAAACATGCTTTTGACATCCATGCTTGTGACAACTTGAAACATAAAAATGAAAATTAAAACAAACGTTTTGTTTCATAAATCGCATCAATATGCTTGCAACAACTTAAAAAATCTATACATAATCAAAAAATTTCATTGGAATTGCATAATCCAATATTATTTTTGTAAATGACCTTTGTATACCTACCTATTTAGTTTTTTCTATTCTCTATTCAGTTTATTAGTTTCTTTTCTTTCAATTTTGTTTACAAATTCATAGGGAATTATATAGAGCTTATGTATGTAGATACTATAAATGCAATAAGACGAGAAACACACGTCATAAGACCAGAAACTTACTTCATGAAACACTTTTTAAGTAAGCTAGATTTTGACTACTATAGCATTGGATTATAAATAACGAGTCTATGCAAATCTGCAAATCAGTGGTTTAATTTCACTTATTGATTTCTGATGTTTACACGAGTTAAAACATTTGAAATGAAACTATTTTTACAGATTATATCGCGTTGATTTTTGATTTCGCGACATTTTGAACACTTCAATGTTCATGGTTTCGAACGGGCTAAGACGTCTCATGTGCAACAAATCATCGTTATTACAGAGATTTATAGCTACCCGCTACAAAATATTATATTAGGTAGTATAGTAGGGTAGGTTACCATCCAATGTAGTACGTCAATTTTCTTCTTTTGTATAGGAAGCTTGAGACTAAGATTGGGACGTATATGAGCCTAGACAAAAGTCTTTACTTTACCAAGTGAAAATTAAGGTTAATGACGGATACTGACGGATATATATATATATATATATATATATATATATAGCACAATTTTCGCATAGGTATCTTTATGTTTGTAAAACATCTTTTTATCCTAATTATTAGTGTTCTTATAAGGGGTAGATTCTAGTCTAGACAAAATTGAGCAAATAAAGCCTACCTACTAACCTCTTTCAACCTCATAAAATAACAATGTTCTTAGGTAAAAATACTCAAACTTATAACCTCACGTAGCCAACACCTACCCAATCTAATATCCCAAACGATTGCAAAAGAGAAAAAAACGGCTTTCTGATAATCAAAGAAAAAGGCTCTTTTTATTATTATATTACAAAACAACTAGTCGTACTGTCTGCGCTTGAGAGGCTTACTTCTTTTAAAGATAGAAGAGCTAAAGAGATAAATAAGATCAGGATTTTATTTTTTATAAACAACGACCACAAATCCCACTATTTATAATACACTAACTGATGCAACAGACGTTCTGTTCAAATAAAATAAAAGGAATTCTCTTGGAAATCGACAGCAGCGTCACTTACCGGGTCCAGTAGTGAATTTAAACCATTCTCGTATCCCCAGGCATACAAACAAAAAATTTAATGAACATCGGTGCAGCCGTTTCGGAGTTCAGTAACATACACAGGTAAACAAGAAATTTATACATAAAAATAACAAAAATAATGAATCGTAATAAACAATCAACAAGAATGATTATCTCCATCAATGTTAGAATCAAAATTATTGGCCTTCCCTAAGAATAGCTATCATAAACGGGATAAAGGACGCTAGGACCTAACATACATTTAATACCTGCATTTACATTTAGGGCTTTACAATTTTAAGGCGTAAAAAATATGCAAACATGATATTCAAAAATCCTAACTAGGCTCTTTTAAACTAGCGATATTTCGAAGCTTAGCTCTAACATGGGCTTTTCAGATAATACTATCTTTTTACACCAAGTTTCCCAGGAAAATGAAGTCTCACACGAATAGATTTCGGTCATCGCAATTTGTATTACACACCCTGTGTCCTTGTGAACTATCCAACTAATTACCACCCTTTAGTCGTGGTAAAGTTCTCTTAATATTGTCTAAAAAGTTTACACAATCGAGAAATTTAACTTTTAACTTGTTCTAATCAAGCAATGAAGATAAATAGAAACCTGCATATTAATCTAGGCTGCAATTTATATTTCTGCATTTTTTTTTGTCAAAATCTGTTTTATTTTTCTTATTCATTCTTATCCGTTTTATTATATTTGATTTCATTCACTCATTTTAGCTTATATTATATTGCACTGCTAGGCTCGAGTCACCATGAAGGTGACTGACTGAATGAGAAGGGAAATTGACCTATTATACTGCGTTGGTGTAGTAAAACCTAAGCGAGAGATGGAAACTGCGAAATAAAATTTCGCAGTTTCCATCTCTCGCTTAGGTTTTAAGTGAATATTAAATCCCTGCTTCCTATAGTGACGTATATAATTCCACTTATCTTGCCCGTGGATGTTGTAAAAAACGACTAAGGGGTATAATATGAAAACCCTATACCAAACATACCCGAACAAAATGGTAAGTCAATTATTCCAATTGTGAAAAAACTAACTTTTTCCACAATTGGAGCTCAGCAGCGGGACGTGTATGATTTGAGATAATGATGATTACTATAACTCTTTCTTTTTTTTTACTACGGTCAGCCTACTCGCCACCCGTCTCCGTCCGGGGCGACGGAGGCGCACGACCCTGTAACCCACCCATAGACGTCGCCTTCGTCGTTGGGCCGACCACCGGAGCCGAGTTCCGTGTATTTAATTGTAGACCCGACGGAATACCCCGATGAAGTACCCTCTCCTCTCGACGTCCCCTTCCCGGTCGCCGTCGCGCGGTAAGCCTCTCTGCGGGTGATGGACTAATCCCCGGTCACGTCACCCGCGGCCTCAGCTAGGGCGGCATCAGGCGCAGGTACTGGCGCCTGCGCCACCACTATTATTATATCCCTTAGCTTTTACCCACAGTCAAGATAAAGGGTAAGAAATTGTATTCTAACTCCCCCACCACATAGCAATTATAAGTTTAGCAAAAGAAATTAACGAATAAGACTACGACTGTAGATTTATTCTAAAAGATTATTACATTTTTTTTTTTGCAAATTCAGTTCGTATTCGTTAACTTTTTATTTTATAGCGAATCTTAAATCTTATTTTGTGAAAGCCCTTTCTACCACTAACGAGATACTTTAAAAGAAGAGCGGTTAAGTCTATAAAACTCTCTAACGTATTAGGATCGTGACAAGGCTACCTACATTCTGAATCGGTATTGAATACTTTATGAGACAAGGACCGCCCCACATAATAATATTACTAGGAAGCTTATTGTCAGAAAAGTTTCAATATACCTATATTTATCAAGATGTAACCGACTATGTCAAGGTTATTATATATTTTAATAATGTTATTTTATCTAGACACATTCGTATTTATTGTACCTACTTTATTAAATGTGGTGACGGAATACGAATAAAATACCACGCCTTCATTTTCATGGCGATTGTACGAAATGACTAAGAAATGTTAGCAGACTAACCCGTTTGACCGTCATGGTTTAATATACCAGTAAATATCGCCAAATAATGTTATTTGTTAATACAATGAGGCAAATGCTTGTATCGCTAATAACTTCATATAAAACCAGCAAGCCGCCCTCGCTTCGCTTCGGTTTGAGTCGCCTTACCCACGTAGTACCCGTTCCCGTGGGAATACCGGGATAAAATATAATCTAATTTACTCCTCATATAAACAGCTACCTGGTAGTGAAATATTATTAAAATCCGTCCAACCGTTTTGAAGATTACCCAAAACAAACAGACAGACAGACAACAAATTTTAATCCGGTTTTTGGCATATACGATAACTCGTGCAAATAACCGTATCAGCATGAAAAAAGGTAATTAATTTGACATTACAAACAGATACTTTAATTTTATTGAAGTTAAACTTCTTTACGCGCATGAGAGTAACATTTTTACGGATGAAACGCAATTTAGTGACACGAAAATGTGGGACGTTTTCGTCCAAGAAGAGGGAGAGAGCGATTGAGACCGATTGAGAGAGAGTGAGAAAGGGCGAACGTAGCAAAAAACACATAGCCATAAAGCGGGAGTAGGGAGCATGCGAGTGAGAAAGATCGAGAAAGAATAGTTTTTTTTTTAATATTATACATATCGATTGATCATCATCATCATGTTTTAATCTCTCTAATTACTGGGGTTGACGCAATATATACTCCTATTCCATAGTACATATTGTAAAAGTTATTAGCAATCGTTTTATGACTGGTCGCCTGTTTGACATCAACCCTCCATCGAATAGTAAAAGGAAAATAAAAACACGATAAGTTTAAAAAAAAAATAAAACATTGAACCACTATAACAGGAGACAAACTTCTGAAAGATTATTTTGGATTATTTAGTAGAAAATCTACCATTATATTGAAATTTCTAGCTTTCAACAAGAAAGCAATTAGTAAATAACCTCAAAGTTCACTTCTATCAACTAAAATATTTGTTAGGCAAGCCTGTCTGAAATTTAATGCTTAACACCAAAATTCCTTTTATATTAAAACTTAGTGACTGATCACTTGAATGAAAACTGCTAAAGAATTAAATAATCATAGTAGTATAATCAAATAATTTCAATTCATAATGGAAGAAATAAGTAAAATTTAAAATATATATCTTTATACATAAATTTCTTGTGTACGTGTGTATGTCACTGAACTCCTCCTAAACGGCTGGACAGTTGTTAATGAAATTTTTGTGCGTGCTCAGCCTATATAAGTCCCACTGTTAGGCTCAGACCTCATCCATATTGGGAGGGAAAATGACCTACTATTCCAAGCTGGTCCGACGTATTGGAATAGGGTTTTATATCGACTTTTCCTTCTCTTGCACAGATGTTATATGCCTATTATATCACTCAGTCATCTTTTACAATATCCACGGGCAAGATAGGGAGTAGCGAATTGTAATCTTACTCCGACACCTTACCGACCCTGTCTTCTAAAGCCTTCTAAATTGCGGTTTTGTTTTATAATAATTATGTAATGATTTGGCACATGTAAGGACTTAACGGACAAACATTCTTAGGTAGGTTAGGGAGATACAACTACTTATTGCTGTCTTTATTTAATATAATATCGCACACAATTGCCCCCCTTTAATAGTCCCCTAAACTCCCTGGAAAAGAAGAAGCTAATATGCTAAACTCTACTCGGGGGGAAAAATTTGTTACAAAGCACATTTATTCATAAAATAACAACTATTTTTAATATTTACAAATGTTACCTACACAATTCTACAATTAAATATAACTGTGTTATCAGCCTTTAGGCGGGCTTCGTCCATGTACAGTTGAGCATATTAGCTCAAGGGCACTTTTGGAGCGAAGTAAAAGTTATTTTGTTTTCATAAACAGTAAATATGATAACGTTTATAACGTACCCTTTAGCTAGCTCACTCTCTATGTTTCTAGCTTAAGGCTAAAATTGCCAAATAAAACATCAAACAATATTTCTTAATTTACCAATTGAAAGCGCAAATACCTTATATTTTGTTTTATTTGAAAATATTGCATTTGAAACGTGCTTATTGAAAAAATGTATATTCTATAACTTTACTATATAGTAGACAAACTACATTATTAATTGTCCAAAGTCCTGAAATACGTCTTTGTTAACTAATTATTCTAAGCATTTTAAAAACCAATCATAAGTGAGAATTGAATAAAACCTCGCGGATTTTGTTACATTAATATTCAAAACCAAAATTTATTTTGATTCGCATATCGACAGCAAATACATTCCACTTTTCTATTCGTCCTTAACGTAATGTACTCAGGCCATCCCTCGTAAATTTTTTGAACAAATTTTGCCTCCGTAAAGCATGTGAAGGCTCCCGAGGTCGTGGATTCCAGTCTCAAATGCGATGATATTTCTTTTTCCTTTGTTTAATTTGTCAAAGAAGGGGTAAAATGCAATAAAAGAACTTAAACTTGATCCTAAATATTTTAATTTAAATATTTATGAACTTTGAATTTTTGCAATTAAACATAAGTTTTTTATGATTACAGATTATGAACTCCTAGATTCGAAACCTACCCGTGTAATAATAACTTAAAAACACTTAAGAATATAATAAGCCTTTTCTTTCCAGTGAAAAACTTACAAACAGGAACACTAAGGCATTACGAGAATTTTGAAAGATAATCTTTTTAAAAATACTAAAAAGGTAACCAGAAGTTATTTTTCTTAAAAGATACAAAGTAAATTAGAAATATTTATTTTTCCATTCTTTCATTTTAGCTTACATACTTCTCACTGCTGAGTTCAAGCCTCCGCCGTAAAAAGAAGAAAGGAAACTGACCTACTATACCACGCCGATGAGACGGGTTGGTATTGGGTTTTATTTGGTGTTTTCTTCTCTAGTTTAGTCGTTTTCTATGACACTTATGGGCAAGAAGGTGGTGAATTGTATTCTTACTCCGTCACGACATGGAGAATAAAAAAACATCTTTAAAGAATACTATTTCCATCCAGATACCCAACACGTATTTGTAAATCATCACTTAGCCCTAACACCGTCCCGAATTGTAATCAAACCTGCGATATTTATTCCCGAACATCAATATTTATATGTGTAGGCCAGCCAATTATTATCGTCATCAACATCATCATCCCAGTTCATATACATCCTAATTCTGGGCTTTTTTTTTTTTGTGGGTGGGTCTCGGTCGGCGCGCCTCCGCACCACTCCGTCCGGGGCGACAGAGGGGCTTAAGCACGCAACTCCCGCGACCCACCCAAAAACCACGTCGCCTTCGTCGTTGGGCCGACCACTGGAGCAGCGTTCACTTGTCGTCAGTGGTCGGCCCGACGGAATACCCCCTATTGGGGTACCCTCCCATCGACCGACGTCCCCCCCTCGGGGAGGACGTCGGTCTTTCCTCACGCGGTCGGCCTCTCGGCGGGTGAAGGACTAATCCCCGGTCACGTCACCCGCGGCCTCGGCTAGTGCGGCAGGAGGCGCAGATAGTTGCGCCTACGCCGCCCCAGTCGCCGGCGGCGGATCTTACCGTCTCGCAGAAGGCTGCGACCGCATCCCAATTCCCGACGCTGTCGACCATCGCCCTAGCGATAGCCGGCAGCGTCAGGTCCGTACCGATGATTGGGACGAGTTCACAGCGCTGCACTGCCCAAGCCCCGCAGGCCTCGAGCGTATGGCGCGCCGTGGCCTCGTCGCAATCGCAGTGGTGGCAGGACGGTGTACTCTCCCTCCTAACGACCTTGTGCAGGTATTTGGCGAAGCACCCATGCCCCGTCAAAACCTGCACCAGTCGGAAGGAGAGCACCCCGTGCCGCCTCTCCAACCACTGCATCAGCACCGGCCGGAAGGCCTCCACGGTTCGCACCCCGAACCGAGGCTTCTCCAGCCAGACTACCCAACGGGCAATGACGTCTCGGCGGGCGTCGACGCGCCAGGCGGTGAGATCCCTTAACGAGACCACACCGCCCTCCGCTCGCACCCCCGTCACCCGCCGATATAGTCCGGCGAGCATCTCCGCCTCCAGGTCCCACGGGGGAGTCCCGGCCAATAGGCACGCTGCCTCCGTCTCCACCGTGCGGTATCCGTGGATGGCCCTGACCGCCATGACCCTCTGTGGTCGCCACAGAAGGGCCCTAAGTCGGACGGTCATGGACCCCGCCCACACCGGTGCGCCGTACAGGGCCATCGACCGGATATCCTAATGCTGGGCTTGAGCCTCCTTCGTAATGGGAGGGAAATTGACCTACTATACCAAGCTTTTCAAACGGGTTGATATAGGATTTAATTTCGAGTTTTTCTTCTCTTGCATAAAGATGTTATCTTCAATAATCCCTTGGTCGATATTTACGATACCCACGAACAAGAAAGGGGGTGGTGGATTGTATTTTTATTCCCTCGCGATACGAAAAGCTAATTATATAGTCTGTAATAATAAAAATCAAATTTACTTTAATATTTCAAGTAACTATCTGGATATGAATAGAAAAAGACCCTTTTCATATTGTCATATTAAACTCCAGCTGCTTTAGCCGCTTACGTGAAAGATGGTACAATCTATTTTCAACTGAGACCGAGACCATTTGTCTGGAAAAGTATACTTATGCAAATAAATCTTGTATTACGGAATTATTCTATTTAAGAACAGAAATAGACTAAAGAAAATACACGTAAAGAAACAAAATGTTAGATATTTGTTTATTTTTTAGAAACCTGGTGCGTGGAACCAACGCTACCGCTAACCACTAAAAGATTAATTAGGTATATTTGTTTATTTTTAGAAACCTGGTGCGTGGAACCAACGCTACCGCTAACCACTAAAAGATTAATTAGGTAAGCTGTCGGATGGCGAACTAAATATTATAAAGTAATAGTTATAAACATCATAATTATCAGTATGTATGTTACGTCAATATTAACACAATAGTCTAGAGCAATAGTCAAAGCAATAGTCTAGAGAAAGCAAATACAGAGTTGCTTACATTGAGTCCAGCTTCGAAACTGGAGTTGAGTGAAATAAAATGTCTTCTAATCCTACCTTGCAAATAGAGGAACTAGGGCATCACTCCATGAATTTAATCTGCTGTGGGCCTACCGCAAGGGAACGAGGAGGGGGAGGTTCTCAAGTATACCCAAATATGCCTACTGGATTGGCTACTACCAAACTCCTAATGCCAATGGTTCCCGCAAGCAAATAGAGCATGTATATTAGCTTGTAGAGACCCGTGCTCCTAGTGTCATACAGGATAACTAGGCTGGATGCGGCTAAAACAATGCCAGTTTAAAAATATTCGGTTTTAATAATCATCATCATGACAGCTCATACACGTCCCACTACCGGGCTCGAACCTATCAGCAATGGGAGAGAAATTGACCAACTATGCCACGCCGATCAGGCGGGTAAGTATAGGGTTTTATTTCAAGTTTGCCTTGTCATACATAAATGTTATCGGCATATTATTATCCCTTAGTCGTTTTTTTACGACACCCATGGCCAACAAAGAGAGTAGTAAATTTTATTCTTACTTTGTCATCATCATCATCATTTCAGCCCATATACATCCCACTGTTGGGCTCGGGCCTTCTCCATAATGGAAGGGTAATTGACCTACTATACCACGCTGGTCAGACGTGTTGGTATAGGGTTTTATTTCGAGTTTTCCTTCTCTCACATAGATGTTACATGCGTTTTATCTCCCTTAGTCGTCTCGTACGATCACCCACGGGTAAGATAGGGGGTGGTGTATTGTATTCTTACTCCGTCACCATACGGAAATACTAAATTCTTAATAGTAGGCACGAAATTTGAATCTGTTCCCAGTTAAGTGATAATGTGCAATAGACTCCACCTAACTTATGTGAAACTTAATTTACTGGGTGTTCAATTTCGCAATAAATTCTCTCAATTTCATTTTATGCTTTTATCCTTCAATGGTAGAAAACTTCACACTCTGTTTGGTTAAACCATACAACTTCTATTATGATGTTGGATTTACGATGAAAGTTACGTGTTGATGATGTTTACAATGTTGTAACAATACTCGCTCATATACCAGCTGAATATTCTTGTGATTTTTAGAACTTAATAGTCCGGAAAACTTTTGTTGGCAGCTATGACCAAAACTGTTTACAAACATGCAATGAGAGGGTACATTTATTAGACCGAAGCGTAAAAAATCTTATTTATTTTTAAAGCAAATGCTATAATATTTTCAGATGTTTACATTGGTGAAGTTTATTAATACGTATATTATTTAATATAAGCCGGGTTTAACTATATTCATGATTCATGTCCCGTACACATGGTGGTACAAGGCAAGTGCTAGCGTCCACACGTTGGCCATGTGCGTCGAACGCCAACGCGAGTGGCCAACGTAGACGATTATATGTAGAGTTATCCACACGATGGCCGCGGTACCGGGTTGAGAGCCATCCGCGCTCCGTGTGACTAGCATGGAATAGTAAGGTCAGTTTCCCTCCCATTGTGGAGGATGCTGGAGCCCAACAGTGGGACGTATATGAGCTCAAATGATGATGAATGATGCAGATTCTTTTTGATACTATAGGTAACATATAGGGTGACTGGGATCTAATTATTTATGTCGCATATCTAGAAGTAGTGGTGTTTTGAAAATATCATCATTTGTGTTGAGCGACATTATTACATTAAACGCGTCTAACAGCGATGGATGTCAACCGTGCAATGGCGAACAGGCCAACGTGTGGATGGCATTGGCCAAGCGCAGACGAGCGCCTTTGATTTGAGCCCAAAAACCGACACGGAGGCGAAGTGAGGCAAGTGATCACGAGCGACGGTGAGTGAAGACAAATCAGCTGTCCACACGTTGGCGCTTGTATTCACTCGGCCAACTAGGCGAGCGTCGGTGAGCGTTGGACAACTAAGGCAAATCGGGTTTACACACGTTGGCATTGGCCATCGCTCGCCTACGCTCGGCCAACATGTGGACGGGGCATCAGAGACTAGAAAGAAGTTTTTAACAGTAAGACCACACACTTGTCAGATACGATAATGCTATTCGAGATATCGTGGATAAAAGTATCATAGGCGCCAATAAAATAATAGGCAAGTCATATTCTCTGTATTTCCGTGTGGTGACGGAGTAAAAATACAATTCACCATTCTCTACCTTGCCCATACAACAATCTACCACCGGATCGGAACGCGGCCACAAACTGAGAAGATCCGGCAAGAAACTCAGCGAGCAGTCATTTTTTTTTTCTTAATCCTTTAAATATACATAATATTATGCTTCGTACAACATATATGGTATTAGCTCCAGTGTGATGCCCTTCGAAATTGTATATATGTATAAATTTTGAAGATTTAATACAAGACAAAAAAAATTAAAGCATAAAGGAAGAAAATATGGCTGGACCAGATCCCACAAGCAGCACCCGATCGCGAGTTAACTACTAGAGCAGCCATCACTGTCCTCAACCAAATTAGAGGGAAGGGAGCGACCCGCCCCACATAGCTACCGCAAGCAGAACCTTATTCAGTGAGCATGACCAAACCATAAATAAAAATACAAAACGAACTACAACTACTACTATACCTACTATAAAAAAACTGCTACTATAAAATAAACTATGAACTATAGCAGGTATAAATCCCTTAGTCATCCCTTAATCCCTTAATCCCTTTAATCCCTTTAACGACACCAACGCGCAAGAGAGTGGGTGGTGAATTGTATTCTTACTCCGTTACACGGTCAGTAATAATAGCTTACTTATAATTATATATATATATATTAATTATATTAATTATATATAGGTGTGTAATCAAAAGTTTGTATAAATCGGTAGCAGTTAACATTATGTTTCTATAAGCACTTCTTTTTAGTTTGCTAACTGGTTTCAATTGTACAAAACACAAACCGGTAAGGCATCATTTAATTTATCACACCCGCTATCAATATTTAATTAATAATACAACTTGATCACAACCAACGCTAAATTATAATTTAATCGATATCCGATATTATTTGATTACGATTCTATAAGATGTAGAAGTGATATTTCATTCCCTCATATTCTTTTGATTTATATACATATATATATATATATATATATATATATATATATATATATATATATATATATATATATATATATATATATATATATATATATATATTATAGTACCTACTGAATATACAGAAATAGGTACTTCTATCTCTTTTCGTAACCAACAATCGCAGAGAAAGACCGCAGTTCCTCGAGGACCCCAGAGATTACTTACTACACTATGAAAATGCATAACATCTGAGTTATAAAAAAACGGTTCAACTATAGAAACTAGCACCGGGTAAATAAAAAGCTAAAAAGCTACTAACCGTACTGCCTACTGCTAAATATCCCCCAAAGTGTGTCGCAGTCAAGTTCGTCGCATAACGCGGTCCAATGCTCAGCTGCGATTTTGACCAGGTTGTTGGTCTACTTTTACGTCATCGTCATCACAGCTCACATACATCTCACTGATGAGCTTAAACCTCCTCCTGGGAGGGGAAATTGACCTACTTGACCACGTTAGTCAGAAGGGTTGGTATGGAGTTTTATTTCAAGTTTTCCTTCTTTTGCATAGATGTCATCTGCAATAATCCCTTAGACATATTTTACTACACCCACGGGCAAGAGGGTGGTGAATTGTATTCTTACTCCGTCGCTACACGGTAATTTTACATAGTATAAGTAAATTTCGAATATTCATATTCCTTCACTGTACACTGTAAAAGCATAACTGAAACCACCTATTTCGTTATTGAATGACGAAGTAGGTGGTTTCATGTTCTTTTTTTCATTTAAGAGCACAGTTTGAAAGAAAGAATGGAGAAACTTTTATTTTAAATTTTCAGTTTAAAATATTTTATAGAGTACCATCCTAACAATCAGGTAATAATATACTTTTTTTTTTTTTTGTGTGTGGGATGCGGTCGGCGCGCCTCCGCACCACTCCGTCTGGGGCGACAGAGAGGCTTAAGCACGCAACTCCCGCAACCCACCCGAAAACCACCTCGCCTTCGTCGTTGGGCCGACTACCGGAGCAGGCTTACTTGTCGTCAGTGGTCGGCCCGACGGAATACCCCCTACGTGGGGTACCCTCCTATCGACCAACGTCCCCCCCCCTCGGGGAGGACGTCGGTCTTTCCTCACGCGGTCGGCCTCTCGGCGGATGACGGACTAATCCCCGGTCACGTCACCCGCGGCCTCGGCTAGGTAATAATATACTGAAGTTTTTTTCTATACACATTACTGATTACAACACTTTCAAATGACAAATATTTTATTTAGGAAATATACAATAGAATTAAAAAAATAAATGCATTTACAAAAAATGAGTTGGTTGATTACCTATATAGGTAAAGTCATCATCGCAGCCCACGTAAGTCCTCCACAATGGGAGGGATTTTGACCTACTATACCATGCTGGTCAGACATGTTGGTATAGGGTTTCGTTTCGAGTTTTCCTTCTCTTGCTCAGATGTTATGTGCATATTATATCCCCACAGTCGTCTTATACGGCATCCACGGGCAAGATATGGAGTGGTGATTTGTATTCTTACTCCGTCCCACACGGAAATATAACGATAATATAGGTAAAGTAGGTTAAATAAATTATGAATGTTAAAACTTCATATATTCATTATCATCATCTCATTTCATACAAGTCCCACTGTTGGGCTCGAGTCTCCTCCACAATAGGAAGTAAAATTAGCATATTATACACGCGTTTTCCGTGTGGTGACAGAGTAAAAAAAAAGAAAGAAAGAAAGAAAAATAATTTATTACTCCTTCACGGGAGGGCAACATCACAAAAGCTTAAACAGTGAGTACAATATAGAAAAACAATAAATTATAATAAAAAAAAATACAAAAAGAAATTGATATCAACATTGGTTTTCCCTTCGTGAAAGAGAAAAAGGATCGCTGCTCAGCATAATGTTGAGGCATCTATTTTAAGAGAGATACCGCAACGCTGTTATTCTGCAGCGTCCTGCGACGTCTGTCAGCAAAGTACAGGTAGCAGCCGAATATAATTAAACTAACAAATTACAACTGCTTTTGTAAATAATAGAAAAATAATAATAATAAACATACAGATTAGGTGCGGTACTAAGTTATCTAATCTTACGCGTATAAGTAAAAATAAAAAATAATAAAATAAACAAAAATAATATTTAACAAACAAAAATAACATTCAACAAACAAAACAAAAGGTAAGAAAAGAAAGAAAAAGAAAAGAAAGAGTAAGAATACAATTCACCACTCCCTATCCTGCCCGTGGATATCGTAAAAGGAGACTAAGGGATATAATACGCATATAACATCTATGCAAGAGAAGACGCACCTGTCTGACCAGCATGTTATAGTTAAGTGAATTTCCCTACTAATGTGGAAGAGGCTCGAGCCCAGCAGTGGGACGGGTATGAGCCACAACTTAACAATTCCTTATTATATTAATGGTGGAAAATAAATTAGAAATCCTCCATAATTTTGCTAAAACCCCATTGTTACCCTTATTCTTTAAATATCTATAGTACGAACTGAATGAAAGCTCTCAGCTTCTATATTGGGTACAAGCCTGCTCCACAATAGGAGGAAAATTGACATACTATACCAGAGGGCCTATAGGGCTTTATATCAAGTTTGTCTTTTCGTGCATAGAGGTTATGCGCATGTTGTATGCTTTAGTAGTCTTTTACGATACCCACAGGCAAGAAAGGAGGTAATCGGACAGACCAGCCAGTTTGGCCGCACATTTGGGTAGAAAGGCCGAACACCCTACATTATTGAGGATTTTGTGTTTTAATATTATTAGGTACATCAAAAAAATGTATGTAAAATTAAGCTTTTTGAATTATTATGACAACAATGGACTCGCTTGCGCTCGGCCACGCTCGGCGCTAGCTCGTTTGCGAAATGTAAAAAGCCTAATAAAAGCCGGACAAGCCGGACACCGATAATTTTGGCCGGACACGCAATTAAAAAGCCTACTTATGTCCGGCTTTATCCGGACGCCTGACAACGCTAGTCACAGAAATACTCAATAATAAAAAATAAAAAAATAAAATACTCATAATACGCATAATCAATCTTCCATGTGATGACATAGTAAGAATACAATTCACCACTCTCTATCTTGCCCGTGGGTAGTGAAAATGTCGACTAAGGTATATACTATACAGATAACAACACTGTAAGAGAAGAAAAACCCGAAATAAAACCTTATTATACCAATCCGTCTGACCACGGTGATAAATAGTAGGTCACTTTTCCTCCTAATGTGCAGAAGGCTCCAGCCCAACAGTGAGACGTAAAGGAGCTGAGATTATGATGATGATGCCAATAGCACTAATATTAACTCTAATTTTAATTTCAATTCGTAGGTAAATAGTAAGTTAAAATCTATTCATTAATTTCAATCATAATACATTTTTGTTTTGTTTTGTTGACATAACATTCCACGCAATTATAATAAACACAAGCAATGATATTGTTATTACTTAAAACATAAAAATCACCAATCAGAAACGAACCGAATTAATTAACAGCCTCAAAATCTACCATTTTTAAGTCTGTCAAAGTTTATTAATAATGACTATAATATATAGATAAGGATTACATAAATAGCAGTAAATATATCGTAACAATAAATTTAGAAATATCAACATGTTTTTATACAGTGCCGAAGCAAATTGTTTATATTTGTGAGAATATTTTTTGAAGTTTATCTGATATAAAGTCAAGTTATTAGTGTTATATTTTATATTATGTCAAAATTAAGGGTTTATCGCATTAAAATATTATTCTAAATTATTATAATATATAGTGTATTATAATTAAAAACAACGTCAAAACACTGTCATAAAAAATACAATTCATTCAGCGCCTTAAAATTATATTTTTAGTTTATCGATAATTTAACATGTAAATTCTGCGTGAATTTGTTTCCGACAATTTAGTTTTTTTTTTATTAAAGAGTTAATTATTTTATTATTAAAAGAGCGATTTATTGCTAAAAGTTTTATACCTAAATACTTTTAGTTCGCAACTACTTTCGTCATAAATTTATTTTGAAAACTAAAAAACATAAACAGCTTAGAGTATCATATTAATAATAAACATTCTTAATTTATTAACTATAAATTATATGTGTACTTACTTTGTTGACTTTTTGACGTAATTTAGTTCATTGAAATTAGTGTAAACTCACGCAAAAACAAAACATTTTTAAAACACACAATTCTTCAAGTCAAACTATTTAGAACCAAATTAAATAATAATCAAACTATAGTCTAACTCATACCAATTTAAAAAATATTGTTACTTTATTGTTTGCAAGTTTCTTCGCACGCAAAATCGAGAACGACAGCCGACGATTTGGCGCGTACGTTCGCAACCACAGTGAATCGACAAGTGAAATAATTGTGAGCGAGGAACGATCCCGAACAGTCAAACGTTATCCCATAGCAGTTTTTGCAACACCCATTGCGTGTCCATCAATTAAGGAAGACTGGAAGATTACACTTTGATTGCAATTTGGGCGTTTTAAAATTAAATGTCTCTTACGACCGCTGATATTTAAAATGTAGAATTTAGTCCATGAATTTTTTTTTACTTATCATAATCGTGTAATACTCGATATCTGTTTAATTATTCAGAGAAAATTATTATTTGCTCTTTGTAGAAAATGACTTTTGTCTAGCGTAATATTTTTTCTATTTCTCGTTTTGTCCTTTCTACAGTAAGGCAATTGTTTTGATTAAATTATTTAAGGAACAGTGAAGCTGTACTGGCTATAATTTACTATTCTTTTGAATTATTGTATTATTATCTGAATTTTCCATTAAAATATTCTGATTTGTATCTTTTTTTAACTATTTCATAGAGAAAATTTCGAATTTATAGTTATTATTCCATAACTAACATAACTTGTAGGCCACGCATGTGAGATATTGAAGCCATAAGTCGCAAGTCATGTTCTGGCACACTCTATGTGTTTTTCTACGAAGTGAATATATTTAAGATCTTGCATATGACGACGAATAAGCCAAGATGTCGCTACATATCTATATCTTTAGGCGTTGCACAGTTAGACTCAGAGAATTAAAGACATCACTGCAGGAGAGAGACCAATGAAAGAGAAGGAAATCTTGAAATGATAACCTACATCAACCATTTAGTCAGTGTGAATTATAAGGCCCATTTCGGTGCCATGCCAGGACCATAACTAGCATCGGCATTAGGAAAACGAAGAACAATTCTGAGGCCAGCACTAGCTATTTTAGAATATAAACAAATAAAAAAATAAACCAGAATTCACAGCCCTTTTTCTTACTCATGGGTATTATAGAAGATGAATAAGGGATAAAATATGCAGTTGTCATCTATGCAAGAGAAGGCAAACTTAGAATTAAACCCATACCAACCCGTCTAACCATTGTGGTATAGTAGGACAACTACTCTCTTATTGTGATATTGTGGCATTGGGATGTATATGAGCTCAGATAATGATGATGAAAAATAAATATTAGGTCAATCTTCTCGCTCAAATAATTTCCTTCCAGCCTATAATTTAAATATGGTGTATTTATTCATCCATCATCATTCATCCATCGACCTATCGACGTCCACTATTGGGCTACCCTTTATATAAAGAAGGCATGATGCCATAATCGCTATCTCTACTCCCTATCTTGCCCGTGGATGTTGTAAAAGGAGACTAAGGGATATAACACGCAAATAACATCTATGCAAGAGAAGGAAAACTCGAAATAAAACCCTATACCAAACTGTCTGACCAGCATGGTATAGTAAGGTCAATTTTCTTTCTATTGTGGAGGAGGCTCGAGCCCAACAGTGGGATATATATATGAGCTGAAATGATGAATGATTGGTATTCGCATGCATTACGGTTCCTTTTATATCTGAACAATAATCATCATTCTGCTTTTATCCCAATGGGGTCGACATAATATGTGGCTACTCTTTCTTCATGGTAGATAGTGCAAAAATTATTGGTAATAGTTTTGTGATCGGCCAGCTGCCTGACGTCAAACCTCCTTGGTACTGTAATTGTTGACAAGACATTAGATGGAGTTTACCCAGATCTATGTAAAGCTATTAGTCGTCTTTTACGACACCCATGAGTAATGTAAGTGTTGATAGTATTAGTAGCCGTCAACACACAGCACAATTATCTATACCAATAAATAAAATTGGAGTGTCTCTTTGTAATGTCAAAATAATAGGCTTTTTTCATGCTCACACGGTTATTTGCACGACACCTATGCCTAAAATAGCAATTAAAAAATTTTTGTCTGTCTGTCTGTCTGTTTGTTCCGGGTAATTTTTTTTTTTTTTTTTATTGCAAACGGTGGCAAACGAGCAAACAGTACACCTGATGGTAAGTGTTGCTGCCGCTCATGGACCTTTACAAGGCCGTTGCCTACCGCGAAGAAAGCGAAGGGAGTGTGAATGCGTGCATTGATGCTCGGTGATACCAAGGGCGCCACCAAAACCCTCCACACGCAATCACCCTCAGAAAGTTGCGCTTCCGGCTCTCTCGCTCACCGAACGAAGCGCAGTAACAAATTGCTACTACTCAGACGTCGATTTTCTGCGAGAGCATGGTACTGCCCCGGACGGACCGGCCCGCGGCTGTAGACAGATAACTGTCGACAGTGTGGTCCTACCACTCCTAGTAGGTAATCTTCAAAACGGCTGGACCGATTTCAAAAATTCTTTCACCAATGGAAAGCTATAATATCAGGGCGTAAACTAGGCTATATTTTATCCCGGTATTCCCACGGGAACGGGAACTACGCGGGTAAAACGACTATAACCTATAACCGAAGCGAAGCGAGGGCGGGTTGCTAGTAGTATATAAATATGTAATAGCTGACCATTATTATGTAATAATACGTTTACTTACATACCAATCCCCGTGGGGTGACGGAATAACAATACAATTCACCATAATATCATCTATGCAAGAGATGGAAAATTTGAAATAAAACACTATACCAACACGTTTGACCAGCGTGGTATAGTAGGTGAATTTCCCTCTCATAGTGAAGAACGCCCAAGCCCAGCAGTGGAACGTCTAGGGCTGATATGATGATAATTATGATGACACACCTAAATAAATATTTTTATCTTAAAAATTGCTACAAAAAAGCAACCATAAATCAGGAGATAATTTAACAATTATTTCTACATAAAACAAGTAAATCGATTATGTAGTCATATTTTATATTTTTTTATATATCCCGTGGGAGAGATTAAAAAACAATATTACGCAACCTCTTAATTTCCTTTGAGAGTCTTAAAAATCGGTTGAAGAATCAATAGAAAAATACATATCTGGCATTCATAGAAGTTAGATACAATAAAATAAAGATTTATTATTAACTAGCAACCCGCCCTCGCTTCGCTTCGGTTTCTGTCGCCTTATTCCCGTTGTTCCCGTTCCCGTGGGAATATCGGGATAAAATATAGCCTACTTTACTCCCTGATACTATAGCTTTCCATTGGCGAAAGAATTTTTGAAATCGGTCCAGCCGTTTTGAAGATTACCCAGAACAAACAGACAGACAAATAGACAAAAAAATTATAAAGTGTATTTTCGGCATATGTATAGTGCAAATAACCGTGCGAGCATAAAAAGTCTATTATTTTTACATTACAAACAGACACTCCAATTTTATTTATTGGTATAGACTAGCTAACCCAACGTAGTAGCAGACGTAGTTCAGTTCAAATAACACAACAGCGCCACCTACCGGGTCCAATTGTGAATCTAAAGTATTCTCGAATCCCCTTAAACACACACACACACACACACAAAATGTCAATTAGGCAATTAGGCGAAGTGACATACACACGTACACAAGAAATATATATAAGGATATAATTTAAAAAATAAAGTTCTATTGCCCATTTTTTTTTGCAGTGCCACCCAATTATAATTGTAAAGAATGCCCACATACATAATTCTTTTTAAGCTCTGTCTGACCATTATAGAGAATTTAATCAGAAATATACAGAATAAATATATATGTAAATTAATGTTTGCAAAAACTGAGAAATATAAGATGATTTTCCAAATTCCTGTCAAAATGTCCTAAGTTATCTTTCAAATTTATCTGATTGAGAAATCTTTGAGCAAAGTTGCGAGACCTTTTCCTTTCTTGAAGTTACCAACTGGACTTCTTGTGCCAACTCAATAAGTCATATCTCATTGAACAATTGCTAGTATACACAATGACGCACAACTCGAACTAGAACGATCAATTTATGTGAAATTTGCAAAATATAACTGATTATTATAGTAAAACATCACTACGCCGCCAAAAAGTCTTACCATAAATGACATTTTGTTTTTGTAGAGTCTGTCTAAGAGGTTATACATAGCGTATCTTATTTATTTATGATAACACATTGCTTTCTTAATCCTTCACTATACGAAAAATAATAATGATATTCGATTTAAATTATTTTTCACTATTAATTTAGCATTTACCATTTCAGTTATCTTTAACATTAAAATCTAACAATTTAAAGTAATAATAATAATTATTATTAATTATAATCAATAAACTTGATTTCCATATTGCCCACTACTGACAAAAAATCTACTACAAAATACTACTATACCTACTACTATCATTACTGACATACGCTGCTCATATACACGTCACTCATATATATCCAACTACTGACAAAATCAGCTCATATATATCCCACTACTGATAAACCCGGCTGATATATATCCCCATACCGAAAAAGTAGTGTTGCCCAAAAAAGTCTTGGTCTTGCGGTCTTGGTCTTGGTCTTGCGAGAAATGCGAGACCGAGACCAAGACCAAGACCGCTTAATTTTTGCAAGACCAAGACTGGCCCTGCAAGACTTGACCAAGACCAAGACTGAGCCTGCAAGAGTCTCGCGGTCTTGCATTTAATTCAAATCACCATTCCAGCTTATATACGGTGGGGCTCGTGTCTTCTACATAATAGGAGGGAAATCGGCCGTGGCCGGAGAGGAATCGCCACGGTGATCGGTCGTGTTGTTACAGGGTTTCATGTCAAGTTTTCCTTCTCTTGCACCGATGTTATATATTATAACCCTTAGTCGTGGGTTCTCACTCGCGGGTAAAATAGGGGAGTGATGAATTGTATTCTTACTCCGTCACTACACGGCAAGTCAAATCAGTCTTGAGATATCCATCTACTGGCCAATCGATTTCCAATGTTGGTGTTGGCTTTTCAGAATTACTCTTCGGAAAGGCTGAAGGACAAAAATATCGTAATCACGAGAGTGCTCTTGCCCATTATACATATTTATATATCCGGTTATTCATTAGCCCAACGACGTTCACTGTTGGACATAGAAATATGCCTACAATTAATCTACATAAATGTCCGTGTAGGGACAGAGTACGAATACAATTCACCACTCTCTTACCCGTGGGTGTCGTATCAAATCGGACCGAGGCAATGGTGTTAGGAAGCATTATTTTTTTTTATGGGTAGGCTATGGTAAGCACACGCACGGTCCATTCCGTCCGGGCGATGAAAGGACGGCGCGCGGGCCCATAACCCACCCGTACCCACGTCGCCTCGTTGTTGGGCTGACCACCAGAGCAGGGTGACTTGTCGTCAGTAGTCAAATAACTTCGTCGCTTGCCAATCAAATTGAAAAAATATTTTTTGTTGGAAAGGGGGAATGTTAAATGACATAAAATTTATTGTATCAACTGCTCCATGTGGTGATGTCTTAGAGGGCGCATTAGAAACCGAAAAACACTACACTTAACATATGATAACACATTGAATCACACTTAACACTTTCTTGGCCAAATTGCATTAGCGGGAAACAATCCCGTTCACCAAAGTCTTGAACACGTTGAAAATTACATATGTGTAATCGCTGCTAAATTGTTATTGACATAATATTAAAAAAACAATAACGAACTGCATAAAAAACAATACAGCGTGCGGAGATACGCAAGGATTAGAAATACATTATTACGATTCCGTAATTATTTTAGGTTATGTTATTTTAGATTGCAGTGTGACCAGATTTAAATTATGCTATCTACTCATTTGAATTCTGCTAAAATCTGCTATTTTTTTCGGAAGAAATGCTAAAATTCTACTATAGATGAAGTTTTAATGTGCATGAATATTAAAGGAAAACGCAACTTAATATTTTCAAATATTTATCAACAAAAAGTTTCTAAATTCTATTCACATTTGTATGCAGAGTGTATCAGGTTATGGGCAACTGGTCAAACGAGAGTTAGGCAATGGCGGTAGGAACCCATGAAAAAATATTTTAAGGCAAAATAACGATTTGTTAATGAATTAGTGACATGTAAAATTTTCAAATTTATCATCTCTTTTTCGTGTAGTAGTAGTAGTAGTATCTGATTAAAATGTATAAAGTTAGTGATACTTAATCTACAACATATTCGTACTTTGTTAAATGTTCATTAGAATTCGAATAAATCAATGATTACACTTGCATAAACAGACAAACTTCGCTTTAAATCAGCTGCTCGGCCGATGACCGACCAAAAAAAAAGAAAGAAAATGTTCAGAAAAAAAACTTACACTATTTAAGAAAAATAGATTTTTTAAATATGTTTAGGGCAACTACCCTAGTGAAACACATTTATTTAGTCAATGTCTAATTCTGCTACTTGCCTGCAAGGCTTTTTAATATTATGCTAAAATCTGCCAAATTTTCGAAATCTGCGACATAATCTGCTAAGCCCTAAATTAGGGGTCGAATCGCAGAATTCTGCTAAATCTGGTCACACTGAGCTCAATGGGAGTAGCGCGCAGTGTTTCCACTTTTAGGGATTTCGCTCTATTTTAGGGTGAAATTACGAATTTAAAATTGGGCTTAGGGCTATTTAATACTTTTAGGGTTTTAGGGTAATTTTGGGGTAAAATTGAATATAAAAATAGCAAACACTATTTTATCATAGACTTTGCCGACCACAAACAATGGTTACCCTCTATGGGCTCCCAGAGTTCACCGAAATTACTTTGTGTAAGACACGATAATAGAATTTAAATTAAATATTGCAGTGTTTAGATGTCGAAATTTCAGTGTGATACTAACAGCTGGTTGAGTCATTGAGTTGGTATGGGCGCAGGTAAAGAGTCACGTAGCAAACAATAATAAGACGTATAAAATGCAAGAAGTGAAAACTTTATTCCAAGAAGGAATCAAGAAAGTGACACCGGCTAAGTGGAGTGACTGTGTGTCTCACACTATTAAATAGGAAGATAAAATGTGCCACCTCGATCATATTATAGATGAAGTGACAGATAGATTTGTTATTAGTGTGACCGAAAGCGACAGCGACAGTGATTTCGAAAAAAATTAATAAATAACATTATTATGACGTTTTTGTTTCATTTTGAATGTACCTCCCTATACTTCCACTAAAAAAGATCAATCCTCTAGTATAGTAATAATAATATGTTAAAAAAATGCATTACAACTTAATATTAAATCTCAAAAAAAAAACCAAACTGATTATTCATTTATGATTCACTCATTTAGCTACATCCCTATTTATTTTTCTTCAAAAACCGGCAACCCACAAAACATCATTTTACTGCAGCTAATAAAAAGTTAGACTATACTACTTTCAATACTGACATACGCTGCTCATATACACGTCACTCATATATATCCAACTACTGATAAACTTAGCATATATGTATACCACTACTGACAAAATCAGCTCATATATATCCCACTACTGATAAACTTGGCTCATATACAGGTTGTATCAGGTTATGGAGCAACTGTTCGAGTATGTTGTAGTTTAACGGTCATAGATCGTAATTAGAATGTACATTACACAAAAAACAATATAACATAAAAGTTATAGTGATTTAAAAAAAATGTGTCTAAGAGTCTATGCCTTAAATGTTACGTATTATGTAGGCATGTACAGACAGAATACGTGTAGGCATGTAAAGCTTCGACAGTATATTCATTCATTCATACCTAGAATTGCGCAAACGCTTCAATGACAGTGTAGGTTTATACCTACGAGCGGCGAGCGGTCATAGGCCAGGTCATAGGCCGATCAGCTGTTTTAAAGCGAAGTTTGTTTTGTTTATGTGAATATAATTATTGATTTATTCAATTTCTAATGAACATTTAACAAAGTATGAATTTGTTGCGTATTAAGTATTATTGACTTTATACATTTCAATCAGATTTACACGAAAAAGCGACGACAAAATTGAAAACTTTACATGTCTCTAATTCCTTAACGAATCGATATTCTTCGTTAAAATTTTTTCATGGGTTCCTACCACCATTGCCTAGCTCCCTTTTGACCAGTTGCCTCATAACCTGATACACCCTGTATATCCCACAACTGACTCCGCTCGTATATAACACACTACTGATAAACTCAGTTCTTATATATATCACTACTGATAAACGCAGCTCACATATATCCCACTTTTGACTAATTCAGCTTATATATGTTATACTGCGCTATACACCACGCTGGTCCGACGAATTAGTATTGGATTTAATTAGAGTTTTCCTTGCAGTAAATCTGTACAGCCCTTAGTCGTTTCTTACAATTTGCTGCTTATGGGATCTTGTCCAGCCATATTGTTTTTCTTTTTCTTTACTTTTTTTTTCTTTGTACTACGTTTTGAAAATTCATACATGTATTATATACAATTTCGAAAGGCATCATACTGGAGCTAATATATGTAGTACAAAGTATACAGTTGTATATATTTAAAAGATTTAAAAAAATGACAATCTGCTGAGTTTTTTGTCGGATCTTCTAGGCTTGTGGCCGCGTTCCGATCCGCTGGTAGATTATTGGATTGTTTCTATGTATAAATTTGACAATATGTAAGTTCCTTTAAGGGGTTTATGCAAAATAAATGATTTGATTTGAATCATCCAGGATAAGCCAAGATAATCCAAAATACTTTACCCTCGAAAGTATTTTTACTCCGTCACAGAAAAACGTAGAAAGTATGTACAGTATATATAAAATAGCAGGCACCCTTAGATTGGCACTTTAATTATAGTGCATTAAAAATTCACTACCGTTACTGCGAACATAATTCCACGCTATCGCGTCATTCCCTTCTGATAGTTTTAATTAAAATATCGGGGAAACACGTGTGGAATTTACAAAGTTTTATTGCATGTTACCGTATAATGTAACCCTATGTAAATTTAGAATATTACGTGGAAATCAAGCTTTTATATTTCTAGAAAAATAATATTAAATATGACCATGATTGTTGCTGTAAAAAGATGATGAAAAATGTCATATTATATTCATAATTGTAGTGAATATATCGTACTCTATGACAAGATCCCGCGAGCTAGGGCCGAATTTTACGTATTGGGTAACAATAGTCGGCTCAATGGCGACAGGCAGGTTATAATGCAGGTTATGGGGTCGCGCGCAGCTCGATGGATAATATACTATTACGCAGCCCTTCCGTCGCCCCGGACGGAATAGACGGCGTGCGCCCAGACCCTAGCTTGCCAAACAAAAAGTGGCGACAGGATGAGAATACAATATGTTCTAGGACAATCGTAAAAATCGTCTAAGAAACCACCAATATAATGGACAGCACAGAGAATTATTTTTAATTAACAGACATTTCGTAAATGAGCTCTTAAAATGAAGTTCATATGCGTTCTTAGCTATTAAAGTAAGCGTTACCTCGTCTCTTACAAAAATAAACAATAAAAAGTAATACATTGAAAATCCGTATAGTAACTGAGTAAGATGAGTAACGGATTAAATATGCATATAACATCCATACAATAGAAGGATAACTTGAAGTAAAACCCTGTACCGGCGCGTCTGACTGACGTATTATAGTAGGTCAATTTCCCTCCTATTGTGGAGGAGACTCGAGCCCAGCAGTGGGACGTGTACGAGTTGAAATGACGAATGAATGATGATGATGATAAAAAATATATAAAATCATAAAATATTTGATTAACATATATTAAAATTTATACATACAAATACCTAAATGGATTCATTAAACAATTTGTAAGTTAACGGATGGCTACTTACGATATTACCCATAATCACTACCTTTCCAAGTCGGTAAGTATATAAGCTTGTAATCAGTTACCGTATGACAAACATTGTGCATTCAATTAATGGTTATTATACGGACCATAAATTAAACAACAGCACTTTCCTAAGAGTTCTGATTACATGCTTCTTCTTACTTACCCTTGGCCGCCGCAGCTGAGAATTGACCAGGAAAATAATCCGAACTCTTCTGGAAATTCATAAGACCAATAATGATCACCAACTAGATTCCTAAGCATAGTAATTATAGTAGAATGTATTCAACAATATTGTTTGTTAGGTGAACAGGTGACAATTTTCTGTCTTTTCTGTTACGTATTTTAGTTATAGTTTGATATTATAACCACTCATAATTAGGTACTTTCATCAGCAGATCCTTTCATGTAGTTATGAAGTCGAAATAAACCTCTGTACCAAAAGTGTTGGACAGCGTGGCATAGAAGGTCCATTTCCCTTCCATTGCGGAGGAGGCTCGAACCCAATAATAGGACGTATATGAGCTGAGATGATGATCAACTGAGCAATGAATTGTCTACTAAACATAATAAAATTCTTTTTAATCAGTATACAACCGATTCTTTAATTTTATTTTAAATATGTCTTAAATAGCACTGAAATAGAATTTAATGAGCAATAAATAAATTCATAATCAAAGCTTGGGCGTTACCAAAATAAATACAGCTAATAATAATTTATTTGCTTCGATTCGATGAACACTTTTGTTCAGATTTAGCTAAGAATTTATAACCAGTTTATAAGGAAATGGGATTGAGTATTTATGTAGTATTAAATTGTAATGTTTCTTTTGATACCGTAATAGTAATTATTGTCTATGATAGCTATTTGATTCTTGAAATTAACAAGCTATATAGTTTGGTTGTATAGACTAATAGATATGGATACTTCGGGTTTCTATACTACTTGTATTTTTTTTTATAATTAGATTATGTAATGTAAAAAATATAATTAGTTAATGTATTTGATTATGTTCCTCCTACTAAATGGACTGTGGACATCTGGAAAGTTGCAGGCAACTGTTAGATGCAAGTGCCACAAGACCGTTCCGAGTGACATTCTTATAAGGAGGCCTATATCCAACAGTGGACATCTACGGGCTAATGGATGGATGAAATGCAAATAGTTTTATTTTATTCATATTTTTTTTAATGCCTAATTGCGTAAACTACTATTCTTCTTCTAAGCAGTACTTTATACGACTATATTTAAATTCTATTTCGTGTGGTGACGGAGTAAGAATACAATTCATGCATTATGCGAATAACATCGATGAAAGGTAAAGAAAGCTCCAAATAAAACTCTTATGCCAGCACCTCTGAGCTACTATATCACATAGTAGGCCAAATGCCCTCCTCTGATTTTTTTTTAAAACTACACCTTTCATTTAAATTATCCTTGTATTGTGGTGAAGTTTAAAAACATATAATTAATACACACAAAATAGACACATAAAATTAATGGATACAAATTATATTCAGACTTAGAACAACAATTTGTGGATCGCACACAGTGTTACCCTGCGTGGGACTTGAATCCACGAACTGACACGGTGGGTCGGTATCTTAACCACTACGCCATCTATACAGTCATTCCTTTCAGAACAAATTAAGCTTTCATAAAACATAGGGAGTAAGTGAATTAGTCTTTGAAGACAACTTAACGTTTGAAAACGAAATTATGTCTTTAATTACAGCCCTAATATATAATTTAATATATTTAAATTTTGTCATGTACAACATGTAATTTTGATTGAGTTTATTTAAACTCCTTTGGTAGACGGTTCCACTTGTGTTCAGTTTGTAAGTCAACTTCGTCTCAGTTCTTACGTTGGCTCTTAAGTATTTTGAATAAGAGAGTTCTTTGTAATAAGAGGGACATTTTCCAAAAAGTTTAATCAATGTAGTTTGAGTTTTCTCATCCATAATTTTATCTGCTCTTCATAATGTTATCTGCTTTCGTCTTTTAGGTATTTTCAACCTACGCCACCCTCAAGAAGTAAAAGGATTGTGACAAATATTATTCCTAAAACATGTCCTCACACAATTTTCATTGAGCAAACTGTATTTAGTTAGCATAAATAAATGCGAATGCCATCAATGTTTTTTGATACAACCGTTATTAAGAAAAAGCCACGGCAATTTTCTTAGACCAGCCAGATTCTTAGATTCTCTAAGATTTTTAGAGTAGACTGTCCTACTTGGTTCACAGCCATCCTGTACTCCATAGTACAATTCGTGGTTGTTACTCCAGAATGTTGTTTGGCATATTATCACCACCACCTATATGATTCTTATTCTAATAGAAAAATATTTTTTCAAATTCTTTAGAATTTTGCATTATTCACAACTCATCAAATTAAATGAGTTGATGATGTCCAAAAGCAATATAATGACATATTATATATGTCTTATCATCATCATCATCTTAGCCTATATACGTGCCAATGTTGGGCTCGAGGCCTCCTCCATTGCCGGAAGGTTATCGATTTACTATACCACGCTGGTCAGGCGTGTTGGCATAGGGTCTTGTCCAGTTTTCCTTCTCTTACATCGATGTTATATGCATGTCGTATCCCATATTCATCTCTTACGACACCTACGGGCAAGAAATGGAGTGGTGAATTGTATACTTACTCCGACACAACACGGAAAATAATTTATGTATATCATTCCAGTTTAAATAGAATTTACTTTTGATTTCATTTTTTCAGATTCTTCAGAATCTTTTAATACCTAGTTCATCGAAATATGTGGATTGATTATGGCCAAAGGCAATATAAGGATAATGTGATTAATGATCTTGATATATCCTTCCTATCTTTCATATCGTTTTATTTCTTCAGATTGATCAGATTTTCTTTGCCCTCAGGTCATCAAAATATGTAACCTGAACATGGTTCCATTTGATTCTAAAACTGAATTTCTTTAGATTTGTTATTCATAAATTGAGAAAGTCATAAGAATTTCAAACCTAAACCATTGAAGTGAGCGCTTGTGGCTGTATAAAATGAATTGCCCGAAGGTACAGTTATTTATTTAACGGCTGTCACCTCTTGAAATTCTATTAACTTCACACTGAGTCCACAAAATTATGTCTATATGTTTCTATTACTGTGAGAATATACCTGTTGGACCATAGAAGCGTTACAGGACCTTATTTTTCTTCAATATTATCAAGCGTTCTGTATACTGTTCTGGTGCGAGCCATAGCTCATAGTATATTGGTTTCTTATATTGGTTTCATCTTAGAATCATTTTACATGAAAATATTCTTAATGGATTAATTATTCGATGGGAGGGTACCCCAAATAGGGGGTATTCCGTCGAGCCGACCACTGATGACAAGTAACCCTGCTCCGGTGGTCGGCCCAACGACGAAAGCGATGTGCACGTGGTTGGGTTGCGGGTGTGCGTGCTTACGCCCCTCTGTCGCCCCGGACGGAGTGGTGCGAGGAGCGCGAGGACCGCAACCCACCCCCAAAAAAAAAATGGTTTAATTATATCGAAAGGTTTGTTTACTTAGTATCATTACGTCAAAAAAATGTTTCATTCATGTTAATTGTGATGATGATGATGAGGACGATGAAAGTACTGTAAGTAAAAGTAAAAAATAATAAAATAAAAATAAAATAAAATAAATAAAACGTGAAACGAAATATCAAAGGAAAAGTTGTTGTCTAGTTTGAATTTTTTTTTTCGGAAGTCCCTTTTGTGGAGCTCAGTAGCCCCAATTGCTCGTATTATGCGTGATTGTTATAAAAGACAACTAAGAGTTTTTTATTGAGCTGAGTTAACTCTACCTCATGCCGTCAGGCTAAGAACTTCATTACTAAGGAGGATTAGCGTCGGGGAGGCGGTCAGTCATAAAACTATTGCCAATAATGATTTTTGATGTTTACGCAAACATTATACATTGAAAATAAAACTATTTTACGGATTTTATCCCGTTTGTATTTGGTTTCTGATTACCCGAAATTTCTAATACTTTGCAGCGTTCATGGTCCCCGCCCGTGACCATAAAATCCGTAAAGAAGTTTTATTTAGAATATTGCCAATAACTTTTGCAGTGTTTACTATGAAAGGAGAGTGGAGTCGACCCCAAGTAATAAGAGTAGAGGATGATGATGATCATAGATACATTGACTTTGATATTTAACTTCAGTTTAACACTGTCCACATATACCTACTAAGTAAATTCAAAAGTCCTTTCTTTATAATACACTGTAAACCCTTTCAAAAGAAATAGGGTGTGCTACGATATTTTTAGGACATTTATCTTCTATTCGTCAAGGATGGATTCGCATAAAATTTTCATATCAGGGCATGACCTATAAAACTAGACGTTCGTCTGCAAATACGTAAAAATCTGTCAAAGGTTTTGTATTCTCTATTCTCACATTTAGTTCGAAAATCACATTTTAATACTAACCTACTATACTAGTATAGATTTATTATATGAAATTGATAAATAACAGATGGATATTTAATATATCATGAAGTGAGGAGTGGTAGGACCACACTGTCGATAGTTATCTGTCTACAGCCGCGGGCCGGTCCGTCCGGGACAGTACCATGCTCTCGCAGAAAATCGACGTCTGAGTAGTAGCAATTTGTTACTGCGCTTCATTCGGTGAGCGAGAGAGCCGGAAGCCCAACTTTCTGACTCCCTTCGCTTTCTTCGCGGTAGGCAACGGCCTTGTAAAGGTCCATGAGCGGCAGCAACACTTACCATCAGGTGTACTGTTTGCTCGTTTGCCACCGTTTGCAATAAAAAAAAAGTGAAATATTATTTAAACGCATTACGGTTATTCAGACTTTAAATACCAATACATGTAGAGTCTGTATAGTAACATCATATATACATACATCCCAATGTTGGGCTCGGACCTCCTCCACAATGACAGAGAATTTGACCTACTATACCATGCTGGTCAGATATGTTGGTATAGGGTTTCATTACGAGTTTTCCTTCTCTTGCACAGATGTTATGTGCATATTATATCCCATAGTCGTCTTATACGACATCCACAGGCGAGACAGGGAGCGGTGAATTGTATTCTTACTCCGTCACCACACGGAAAATATATAGTATAGTCGTATATATATAGTATATATAGATAGATAGAGAACTCTTTATTTGTACACCAATTACAAAACAAAATACAAAAAAAAAACTTAAATACTAACATAACACAGAATGTACAAAGGGCGGCCTTATCGCTATAAGCGATCTCTTCCAGGCAACCTTGGGATGGAAATGGCAGAACCGAGTATAGTATAGTAGTTTGTAATAGACCACAATAAAATTAAATAAAACTATGGTATCAATAGGCTTTATAAACGTACTAGTTTCTTCTCGCGACTCGGTCCGCGTGGAATAGTTACTTTAGACTAACGGTAATTTTAACCTGCGATTTTGTTTACGTAGCAGGTGAAAATATTTTCAAATAATACGATTTTGTCACACGCGATTTTTTCGAAACTTTAAACGTTTATTCAATGCAAAAAAAACCGATTTTGAAACATTCATCATCGATACTCCGCTCCTATTAGTCTTAGCATAATGTTATATAGCCTATAAATGCCTTCCCCGATAAATGAGCTATCTAACACTGAAAGAATTTTTAAAATCAGAGCAGTAATTCCGGAGATTAGCGCATTCAAACAAACAAACACTTTCAGCTTCATATATTAGTATAGATATAGGTAGATTATCTCCAAAAGTGTGGCAATTTTTATTTAACTATTATTTATTTATTTATTTATTTAAAACTTTTGCACACAAAAAAAAGGTACAAGGCGGACTTAATGCCTTAGGCATTTTCTGCCAGTCGACCTAGGGTGGAGCAGAAATAAATTAGGCAGGTGCAATGCAATGTGAGCAATAATTTCTGAAATTTGGTTATATAAATGTGGCAAATCTAAATAATCTTATATCTAATACAAGCAAACAATACATATATATATATATATATATATATATATATACACACATACATATATACATACATAAATACATACATACACATATACATACATATAAATTTTATAAACAGCAGAGGTGATTCCTCAATGACGAGTTCATTCCGTCAGAAGGCCTAGGTATAGGCGTTTGACCATAGCCTTAAAACTATCACGACTAGGGGCCATTTTGATCTCTAATGGTAGCGCATTCCAAAGAAGAATGGCCTGGATATAAAAGTAAGAATGTACCAGACTGGAGGAGTGAGAAGGACAGTGAAGAAGAAGATTTTTGGAGGAACGGAGATTACGGTCGTGAGTAGTGCAAAGAAGTTGAAAGTGAAGTTTTAAGTAGGGAGGAGCATTAGGAGAGTTTAAAATAGAATACAGTAAAGAAAGAGTTCGCAAGCTTCGTCTTTGCCTTATCGGTAGCCAATTAAGCCGAGATCGAAATGTGGATACGTGGTCGAATTTACGCAGGTTAAAAACGAATCGAATGCAATTGTTGAGAAGTCGGTCCAGTTTATTGAGCAGATCTGCATTCAGGTCGAGGCAGCACACATCAGCATAATCGATGATAGGAAGGATTAAGGTTTGAACCAGCGCTGTCTTGGTCTTCACAGGAAGAAAGTTTTTTAAACGATATAGCGAGCGAAGCGTTCCTGTTACTTTATTCGATATGGTAGTGATCTGCGTTTGCCACTCCATCGTCGAGTCTAGGAATAGGCCGAGATTCTTTACGTGTTGACTATAGGGGATCACTGTTCCGTTATAGACAATGGATGGCAAATCATGGGGATCAAGTTTGCTGATTATCCGCGGACTGCCGAGTACAATACATTGACACTTTTCTGCATTGACTGCCAAACCAAATCTTGCAGCCCAAGCGCTTATGGCTAATAGATCAGAGTTGATACTCGTGATAGCTGACTGCACTTCGTCTAACCTGGCATGAGAGTACAGTTGTAGGTCATCGGCATACAAATGATACGCACACTGAAGTTCAGGGGTTATAAGATTAATAAAGATAGAGAAGAGAAGAGGAGAAAGTATACCGCCTTGAGGGACGCCAGAGGTCAAATCGCACCAATCGGACAAAGTATCATCGATGCGGATGCACTGCTGACGACCCTGAAGATAAGATGAAAACCATTCCAAAGCATCCGCCGAGATCCTAAAGTGGGACAGGATAGATAGCAGAATATCGTGACTGACGGCGTTAAAGGCGTTAGAGAAGTCTACCAGGACCAGCACAGTGATCCTAGTATCCTCCACGGCAGCTCTCACGTCGCCAGTCACTTTAAGGAGTGCTGAGACTGTGCTGTGCCCAGTCCTGAAACCAGACTGCAGTGGACTTAAAATATCGTTAGCATGAACAAAATGTGATAACTGTTTATGGGCACAAGCCTCGAGCACTTTGGATAGGAAAGGTAGGATAGATATCGGACGATAGTGCTTAAGAAGAGAAGGATTAGAGATTTTGGGTAAGGGTAGGACATACGCCTTACGCCATAGCATAGGAAATGTTCCAGAACGAAGAGAGAAGTTCAGGATGTGAGAGATAGGAAACAAGAATGGTCATGATCATACGACGACAGATTGCGTCACAACCCACTGCCTTAGATTTGATAGAGAGGAGTATCTTTCGAATCTCATCGGATGCTACAGGAGAAAAAGAAAAGGAACTAAAGTTGTGAGGTGGTAATCTGGAGATAAAGTTCACTGTTTGGCACTTAGTGATGTTATCTAAAGTGGTGGAACTCGCGAAGAATTTATTAAGATCACCTAGTGAAACAGTGTTAGGTAGTTCTGTTGTTTTCTGCTTACCTAAACCAAGAGTGCCAAGGAATTTCCAGACTTCGGGAGCAGAGGAAGAGGAAATAGTGTTTGAGATGTGTCGGCGTTTAGCGTTGCGCATCATCTGGTTACACCGATTCCTAGCGGTCTTGAAAAGACCCCAGTTAGAGTCGCTGCGTAGTTTCTTGAATTTGCGAAAAGCTGCATCACGACGTCTCATTGCCTTTCGTATCTCATCGGACATCCAGGGCGCAGGCAGATGCTTCAGCTTGACGTTTTTTATTGGAGCGTGAGTATCATAGAGCTTGGTAATAAGGAAATTAAAAATCCCAACTTTCTCATCTACCGTGTCAGCGTCCAGTAGGGGTTGCCAGTCAATTGCCGAGGCCTCTGCACGCAGTTTATCAACTTTTATGCCCGCAAAACAGCGCAGACGCAAAACCTTAACTTTAGGTTTGGGAGGCTTAAGGATGTAGGAGAGAAAAATAAGATCATGATGGGAGATACCAGGAGCAGGATATTGGCCATGGGAAGAGACTTGGTTGGGAGAGGATGTGAGCATTATATCAAGCCACGTGTCGTCTCCATGCAGGTTGTGGTGAGTGGCTTGAAGAGGCAACACATGAAGACTAGTGGCTTGAACAATGTGTAGGAGTTTACTGGCACGGGAGGAACATGAGGATAGTAGGTCGGTGTTGAAATCACCCATTATGATGTGATGTGCATAGTCAGGCCCCAAAGATCCTAAAACCGATTCCAAATCAGTGAAATAGTCAATTGTAGGGGGACAGTAAACTACTCCGACGACCACTTTGGCTCCTTGAATCCAGACCTCGAGGAAAAGAAATTCAATAGAGGCAGAATAATGTGTTGGTGAGGAGGCTATGATTTTATATGACAGATCACTACGAAGATAGATGGCTACGCCACCTCCTCTACGGTCAACTCGGTCGTTCCGGATCAAGACAAAGCCAGGAAGAGGATACAGGGTAGAAGATAAATGCGGCTTGAGCCAACTCTCTGAAATTAAGATAGCGTGTACATTAGCACCATTAAAGGCATCGAACAGGTCATCGTGATGGCTTGGAATGCTTTGAGCATTTAAGTGACATACATTTAATAAGTTTATGCCGGACTATTAAACAATTGACGGACAGTATCACCAAAGCCCTCAGTGGCGGAGCAAGAGCTATCATCAAAGGATGAAATAGAAGAATTATTAGCAGAGTGAAACGAATAATCATTATCAGGTAACACCATAAATTTATAAATAGTATACTAAAACTAAAATAAAATAAATAAATATTATAATTATATGTATGAAAATAGATATTATTATATTAGTATGATAAAAATGTTAATTCTAATTACATACTTAACTAATGTATGTAAAGATGCAGTTATCATTACTGCACCACCCACCAGCCAGACAGACACATAAAAAAAAGTAAACAATTTAGAATAATAAAAAGAAACAATTTTGATCAATACAAAAAAAAAGAAACAATTTTGAATAATACATAAACAGAAAAAAAAAAACAATTATGAGCAATGCAAAAACAGAAGGAAACGATGTTAGCATCTGAGTATTCGGAACGTAACGCTTCGTGTCACTTTTGACGTTAGTCTTATATTATCTGTCAAACGCCGCGTAAATAATGACATTGGTTATTATTGTGAAACGAAAGAAAACAAAGGTGTTTTTTTCTTTTAAGTACCTTACAGCAGCAGATTGTTATAAGTTAACAAATCGTATAATGCATTACTGTGCTATCAAAACTACCTCACTAGTCATCAATGGAAATGAATACAAATATATACAATTGTTATTAGGCAGGTACTTGTACAAGAGTTTAAATACTACAAGTAAAGAGCATAGAAACAATATGAAATAGGTATAGAAGTGCTGAATGAGAAGAAGTGTTAGGTTCCGAGAAAACACAATTAAAATATAGCAATTAAGTAGGAGTTTCTTAGGAGATTGTTGTTGCGGAAACAACATCACACCATTATCATTACCATATTATCATTACCATCAGGCCACATCGCTCGACGAACCGACAACCGCTGGGGAAGAAAGGTTCTCGAGTGGCGACCACGTTTCGGACGACGCAGTGTAGGACGCCCCCCCACTAGGTGGACCGATGACCTAGTGAAAGTTGCTGGGCGTCGTTGGATGCAGGCGGCACAGGACCGCACATTGTGGCGCAACATGAGGGAGGCCTACGTCCAGTAGTGGACGGCTGTGGACTGAAATGATGATGAAAAATGAATGATGATTATCATTACCACCATCACTTTCATACATAACCCACCGGGCTGGAGCCTCCTCCATAATATGAAGGAAATTGACCTAATATACCACGCTGGTCAGACAGATTGGTATTTTTTTTTATGGGTGGGCTGTGGTAAGCGCAGGCACGGTCTAGTCCGTCCGGGGCGATGAAAGGACGGCGCGCGGGCCCATAACCCACCCGTACCCGTCACCTCGTTGTTGGGCCGACCACCGGAGCAGATGCGACTTGTCGTCAGTGGTCGGCCCGACGGAATACCCTTTCGGGTACCCTCACCTCTCGACGTCCTGGGACGTCGGTCGCCGTCGCGCGGTTAGCCTCTCTGCGGGTGACGGACAATTCCCCGGTAGACAGATTGGTATAGGATTTTATTTCAAGTGTTCCTTCTCTTTCATAGATGATATCTGCATATTATAATCTCTTAGTCGTTTTTTGCGACATCCAATAAAATGGGTGGTGAGTTGTATTCTTACTCCGTTAACATACAGGATTTTATATGCATACTAGCAACCCGCCCTCGCTTCGCTTCGGTTACAGTCGCCTTACCCGTGGCGTAGTTCCCGTTCCTGTGGGCATACCGGGATAAAATATAGCCTATGTTACTCCTTGATATTATAGCTTTCCATTGGTGAAAGAATTTTCGAAATCGGTACGGTGGTTTAAGCGTGAAAGTGTAACAAACAAACAAACATCCTTACTTTCGCATTTATAATATTAGTAAGGATTATACATGCATCCTTTAGTAGTCTTTTATGATATCTACGCGTAAGATAGGGAGTGGTGAATTGTATTTATATATAATTGTATAGTATTCCGTCGGAGGCTTAGTCTGTGAAAAGAATGTCCTCCCGTGATGCAAAGTACGCTAAAAAGAACTTGGAAATCATAGATCAAATGCATACGTCTACAATAAAAATCGTAAAATTAGTTTTATTTATAACATTATTATCAATTTCAATTACGAATATTAAATTATGTCGGCTTATCCGACAATTACGAATAGTTTCAGTTACAAATTTTTAAGGAATAGTATATGTAATAATGCAAAACTTTTCAGTGGTTTCGGTTACAATCTCTGATATCTATTTCAGTTTTTCGTTTTTTTTTATCTGTATTACTATTATAAACGGAGCTCCATAACATTCCTATATCATATAATATGTGTAATAAATTACTTATTATTATCCTTAGAGTAGAAACAAGCAACGCACGTTCTGAGCATGACTTCCAAGTTATCGCAAAGTTACTTATAGTAAATTTAATGTTTGTGACTTCTGCCGATTGTTTGTCTAGAGTTATATTGATGCGATATATCTCTTATAGTTGTCATAACCTAAATTTACTTTAAAATCACAACTTCCAATGATTAAGTATCAAAATCCTTAATTTGTAATATTAGTAATAGTAAAATTAGTAATATTCTATTTTTTATTGGGCTATTAAGCTATTGGTCTAATAGACGATCAGGGAGAACTGCCGTATTCATAACTTATATAGATTATTTGAAATTTCGAAAGTGTTGAAAGAAAACGTAATGAGAAATCTCCATCTTACTGTTTTTATCAAGGCAAATATGTCCGATATTGAATTCTAACTTTGTTTCTTTAGAAAAAAATATTTTTTTTGTAGCACGCTAGCATAGCAGTTGAGCATAAATTTCGAGTTATCATTCGCCTGATCCTCTTGCAGTGACCTAAGTTTTTTAGTTGCCTCTTATAATTGTAGTTCCCAAAACAATTAAAAGCTTTTTCCAGCGCTTCGTTAGCGATAAATATCGTCCGGCTGGAGAGGCCTCTGTTCGGGGTGCGGATCGTGGAGGCCCTCCGGCCGGTGCTGATGCAGTGGTTGAAACGGTGGTGGCACGGGGTGCTCTCTTTCCGACTGGTGCAGGTGTTGACAGGGCATAGATGTTTCACCAAATACCTGCACAAGGTCGTTAGGAGGAAAAGTACACCGTCCTGCCACCACTGCGATTGCGACAAGGACACGGCGCAGCATACGCTCGAGGTCTGTGCCGCTTGGGCAGAGCAGCGTCGTGAATTCCTCGTAATCATCGGTGCCGACCTGAAGCTGCCGACTATCGCCAGGGCAATGATCGGCCGCGGGTGACGTGACCGGGGAATTAGTCCGTCACCCGCTGAGAGGCCAACCGCGTAAGGAAAGACCGACGTCCTCCCCGAGAACGGGACGTCGGTCGATGGGAGGGTAACCCAAATAGGGAGTATTCCGTCGGGCCGACCACTGACGTCAAGTCACCCTGCTCCGGTGGTCGGCCCAACGACGAAGGTGACGTGCATCGCGGGTGGGTTGCGGGAGTGCGTGCTTACGCCCCTCTGTCGCCCCGGACGTAGCGGTGCGAGGAGCGCGCCGACCGCAAACCACCCCCAAAAAAAAAGCGATAAATATCGTTCTCATATATGAATCATGAATTACAGTAAAAAGAATATGTAGTGAGCTTTAAACCAAAAAAATCATGTTAATTATTTAATGTTCTCGCATACATGAAAAAGTGTACAGTTGAACGTACTCTGAGGATAAAATACCTTGAACATCAAAACATTAATCCACCTAATCTTCGGAGCAACGAAAGTATAGCGTAATTTCAACTTACATTAATCTTTCTAACTCTATGTATATTTTAGTTAAGTACAGATTGCAAAGATATAAAAAGAAAAAGAGGTAAAGAGATAATAAATTACATTAAAGTTAATGTGTTATGCGAATTCTCTGTTTAAAAATTCAATATTAGGTTATATATAATTATGAATTAGAAATTTTGCCATAAGGAATTTGTGTAGGGATGCCTAATTTTCTTCCATAAAGGCACAAATGCCTTTTCTTTATCTTATACTAAAGCGCAACGCAATGATATAAATACAATGGTTCACGTCATTAGACCTAGTTGTGACAACGAATGTTCACGTAATAATTTAGTATCATTATCATGCCCTCTAGAGTTTTCTTGCCGGATCTTTCTCAGTGTGTGTTTCAAACCTATGGGAGTATATTAGATTTGTTAGGTTTAAATTAATAAATTGTCATAATATACAGGGACAATGAAGAAGATTTTTGGAGGAACGGATAATACGGTCATGAGTGTTGCAAAGAAATTCAAAAGTGTAGTTTTAGATAGGAAGGGGCATTAAGAGAGTTAAGAATTCAGTAGAGCAAAGAAATGTTCGCACGGATTGTATATCTGGGTTGATTTTATTTAAAACGAATGCATAGCGTCTCTCTACTTTAAGTCTGAAATGCCGCGAAATTTGAAAGTATATATTATTTTATAAGAATTGAATGAGCGTTATGAAGCGGCACTTTTAGATTTGCCAAACTTTCCTAATTTTATTCTATCAAGAAATTTCACTACGATATTAAGGTAACAATATTTGCACATAAGTAGTAATATTACAACAATAGACATGAGCCTATTTTAAAAGTGATGATATCCTTATCTTGCACTATAGCCGACGCTTAAGTTATTGCATAGCTCAGCAGCTCAGCCTTATCGATAAAATCATGCACGTACACACAATTTTAAGTACGCTCACAGATTCTCACCAACGAAACGTTTGGTAATACGATTCTTAGAAGCACGTTCGTATGTCAAAGTTTGTTTGCGATTACATTTTTATTGTAGACTAGTTTTTGCCTGCGACTTCATCCGCGTAATTATTGTGCTAAGGGTTCTACATCGTATTGCTGGATATGTGGACAAGCTAGTGTAGATAATCCTGATTGCCCGCATCATCCAACATCTTAGCAAGGTTGCCGTGATCTGACAAATCCTCAGTTCGGTTTCTGGCAGACAATCGCAGTCTTTCTATGCCTGTGATCCGTGATCATGAAGGCGGTCACTGGCGAAGGGCTGCTGTTCGTATATTTAGATGTCACCTACTCATGCAATAGTTTGCCATTCTGGTACATCAAGAAGGCGCTCTGTTATCAAGGGGTGCTTCTATACCTAAGGCGGCTGGTATCAGACTATTTGGAGCAGCGCAGTGGTCCCTGCGTGAAACGCGCAGAAGACTTTGTGCTAACGCCTATGTTGTACGGTGTCCAGCTGGATTCGTACTTACGGGTGATGGTGTGGTACATTAGCTAAGATTGGACCCTTTCCGGGCTGGGCTCAATTTAAATAGGCAATACGTTTGGCCACACTTGGTATCGAGGTAGTGATTAGAAGAGTCTCGCTACCGCTTAGAGTAGGCCTCTCGCTCACCCAACAAAATATAGTAACAAATGGCTACTACTCAAACGTCGATTTTCTGCAAGACAGACTGGCCCGCGGCTGTAGACAGAAAACTGTCAATAGCGTGATCCTACCACGTTATGTTTAATACAATTCTAACTGAAAAGTTAGATTATTAAATTAAAACAGTGTGTGTATATTTTTCCGGCAGATAGCGTATGAAACGGCGTCCATAAAGACGACAATACGAGCAGCAATTTGGTTGCTATACATAGGTTCACGCTCGCCTAATTGATAAGACGATTGGAATAGATTGCTATTAGATGTGGATTCAAATCCCAACCATTGCAATAATTTTACGCTGGAAAAACAAGTAATAAAAATAATTTATATATACAAAATAATTAATATAAATCTTTAAAGGTTTTCAAGAACATCCCAGCCGAGGCCGCGGGTGACCAGAGATTTTACCGTCTGTCGGATGTCCGTCACCCGCAGAGAGGCTAACTGTGCGACGGCTACCGACGTCCCGAGAAAGGGACGTCGAAAGGAGAGGGTACCCCTCAGGGTATTCCATCGGGCCGACCATGGAGGGTAAGGAACTCGGAACCGGTGGTTGGCCCGAAGGCGAGGAGCTACAGTAGATTATGGGCCTCACAACGCCCCTTCGTCGCCCCGGACCGAGCCGGACGACGGATGCGCTGACCATAGACCACAGCCCAAAAAAAAAGAGGCTTTCAAGATACACAAAACATATTTACATTATCATACATTACATTTTCATTTATGTACAAGATATATTTTTTTTTAAATTAGTTTTCGGGCTTTTCTAACTAATAAACAAACACACGTTTCTATTTATAATATTAATCACACATATGTTAATATTCGATGGTTAATTCATCATCATCATCATCGCAGCCCACATACGTCCCACTGTTGGGCTCGGGCCTCCTCCACAATGGGAGGGAATTTGACCTACTATACCATGCTGGTCAGACATGTTGGTATAGGGTTTCATTTCGAGTTTTCCTTCTCTTGCACAGATGTTATGTGCACATTATATCCCATAGTCGTCTTATACGACATCCACGGGCAAGATAGGGAGTGGTGAATTGTATTCTTACTCCGTCACCACACGGACACGATGGTTAATTAATGGTTACAAAATCTAAGTCGAATATAATACAAAATACTAACAATCTATCCACTTCTCATATCGCTACTCTTAACCACAATATGAAATTAACTTTCACATAAAGTCGTCACACAAAGAGCAACTTTGTTTATTTAATGATATGAAGTGCAATTTGTGTTTGTTAGTAATGAAGTTATATTAAAATACAAAGTAGCTAGCGCCTCGACTTTCAAAAGTTCATGCTCGAACTAATAACTCTGAGTCACCCTGTCTAATTTAACTAATTTGAAATTTCAAAAATGTGTCTATGTTTTTAACCGACTTCTAAAAAGGAGGTTCTCAATTCGGATGTTTATATATTTTTTATGTTTGTTCGCGCATAACTCCGTTGCATGTCAACTGATTTGAAAAATTATTTTTCTTGGAAAGGATATTCTCAAATGGTCCCACGAAAATTTTATCGAAATCGGACAGGCGGTTTTTGAAAATCAACAAAAATCTTAAAAAGTTTATTTCATTTAGGGTTTTTTTAGGTCGGTTTTTTTGCAAAAAAATATTTTTCTTGTATTCTTTATTTTCCATTTGGTGATGAAGTAAGAATACAATTCACTACCCCCTATCTTACCCGTGGGTATCGTAATACACGACTAACGGATTAAATATGCACATAACATCTATGCAGGAGAAGGAAAACTGGAAATAAAACCCTGTACCAAAAAGTCTGACCAGTGTAGTTCATAGTTATCATCATATTAGTCCATAAACATCCCACCACTTGGTTCAGGTCTCCTCCACTATGTGAGATAAGTCAATCTACTATAGCACGCTGATTAGACGTGTTGGCATCGGACAGTGTGTTTATGTTAGGACAATTTCCCTTATATTGTAGATAAAGCTCGAGCCCAACAGTGGGACTTATATGAGCTGAAATGAATGAATGAATGAATATTTTATTAACTTTTGATTCTAAGCTTACAACTTTTAATGTCTCCATAGATTCAGATGAAATTGGAGTAATAATTTATTAACAATCCTAGCAAATTGTAAACCGAGCAAGCGAAATGAGCATAAATTTTGAAATGTAGCAGGACTCCACTATAGACAGCCAAATGTCTACAGCCGCAGGCTGGTCCGTCCGGGGTAGTACCGCTCTCATTCAATCGAACTCAAAATCGACGTCTGAATAGTAACAATTCATTACTGCCCTTTGTTCGGGGTGCGTGAGAACCGGCAGCCCAACCTTCTCAGGGTTTTTGCCTATGGTGGGTTTTGGTAATGCGTTTAGTATCAGCGAACTTCATGGCACGCATACTCCTCTCACAGTAGGCAACAGTCAAACAAAGGTCCATCAGCGGCAGTGTCGCTTACCATAAGGTGTGCTGTTTATTCGGTTGCCATCAAAAACAATAAATAAGATAAAGAAACAATACTGTAAGTTAGGTTCTTATCTTATTACTATTACTATAGTTCATCTAGATGAAGTCTAAGAAGTGCATTTTGACGTTTCGCATTTTTTAATACACAATAACTTTGGTCAAACGTGTACACATGATTGCAAACAATAAACCTTAAATTTTAAAGACTTATTAAGTTTTAACTATTTATATAATTAATGTTGCGGGTTACTTTCTTGTACAATAATGTAATGTTGAAACTCGTAAATCCAATTTAAAATAAAACAAACATGTAAAATACTTATTGTTATTAACGATGTTACAATGTCACGTCATCACGTTCTGTACAGTAGTGCAGTGGTCACTTCCAATTCACGAATATCCAAATAATCGGTAAAAATATTAGAATAATATAATTAATCGAATAGACTGAATTCTCAAAATATTCGTATTAAAATAAAAAAAAACGTGTGGCACTCGGGGCTGCCGCGGTAAAGCTATTGCATAGCATTTTTAATCAACTTATGCAATTATAATTTTTTTTTTTCTTTGATATTAATTCAAGTTACACTTTTTGAGCGTGGTGAGTGATAAGAAATCAAATGTACTATATGTATAACAATAAAGGCGGTTTGGATTACCACTGTCGTCCGCTGAAGATCGTTGGGACCGTTAGAAAACGCGCGAAAACACTTTTATGACGTAAGCTACGCAAAGCGGTGGCACGTGTGCGCACCGAGACGGACGAACGCAGAATGTGTTGACGACCGTACGCTCGGCCGAGCTGCCGCCACCCGCGTACCATGTAGCTCGTGCTATGTAGCTAGCTACATGGTAGGGGGGTGTGAAGTTTTATTTTCGTTACGGAATTTTTTGATTCGGTCCCCGCGCCAAGCCCGCGATAAAAGCTATGCAATAGCTTAAAACCGTGATTCCACATTGTCTTTCATTGGCTGAATTGTAAGCAATGACACCATTTACCATTCAAGAAAAACTAAACTGACTTTTTGGTAGAAAAAGTATGGACCTTCAGGCACTGCAGAGGATTTATTTCATATATCAAAAAAAGGGAACAAGAACAAACCAATAACAGGTTTGTTCTTGTTCCAAAAGTTCAATTCGATATAGATGCCATTCGAAACCATGTCTAGTTGTTATTTTACAGGAGGTGAATATCCAACTTTGATGAAAGTTCCACTGTTTTGCAAAATGACTGAAATTGAATTATAGTGATGGGCAACGCTTCGTTCGATTCTGTCCAAATTGACAAAGCACCAACACAACTGAATAAAAAAGCAGTTTTAGTGGAATGGCTGCAACGACAAGGTGTGGTGGCCAACATGTTGAAAGCAGAGTTACTGTCGTTAGTAAAACAATCTAAACCACTGAAACCGCGATACGTTATAGACGAATAGGTAGATTAATGTGGACAAAATAATGAGATTACCACCATATCACTGCCAATACAACGCAATTGAATTGATAGGGGCTCAAATTAAAGGTACCTAGTTGTTATATTAAATATCTTGAATGTGAAATCGAAATTCTATAATATAGGTATTGATTTTATTAGAAATTTTGTTGAAGGAAGCATGTTCCAAACGTCTCAAAGGATAACTGGCTCAAAGTGGTGGAGAAACCAAAAAAATATTAATGAATGATTTTGACAAATATGTACATTTCGAAAATTTTATTGATAATGAAATAATTGTTAATGTTCGCGACAATGATACTTCAAGTAATAGTAATGATTCTGAATAAATGACTATTTTCGAATCCAATTTTTGTTTTTACTTAACCCAATCCTACTAAATATGATGAATAGATTTTATGCTGAAATAATTAAATTTGTTTAGTATTAATTTAGCATTTAATTTATTCATCTCCTTTTCGAGAAAAAACAAATTAACCGATTATTAATTAAAGAGAATCAATATCGATTTCTCACTAAAATCGGATGTTTTCGATAGCGATTATATGGTTTACATACCTAAACAACTTACTCTAACACCTGTAAAAATGCACTTCTTAGATTAGATAGACTTTAGCGACCTGTAGACCTTTAGATAGACTCGCTTCGGTTTTAGCCCCTGTGCCCTTAATTTTAAATTTCCAACATGTAAGATATTCATTTTAATGAAACGATTAAAAATAATGCTACTCATTACATTTTAGCGTTTATAAATAAAATAAAGAACAGTTTTTTAGAATTCCGTACCCAAAGGGTAAAAACCCCTACCCTACCTACCCTATTAGGTACGCTATTACTAAGACTTCGCTGTCTGTCCGGCCGTCTATCCGTCCGTATGTCAGACACCAGGCTGTATCTCAAGAACCGCAATGGCTAGACAATTGAAATTTGTACAAATTATGTATTTCTGTTACCACTATAACAACAAATACTAAAAACAAAACAAAGTATATATTTAAGGGAGGCTCTCATACAATAAAGCAATTTTTTTGCCTTTTTTGGTAATAGTACGGAACCCTTAGTGCGCGACTCCGACTCGCACTTATTTTTAATGTATGTTTTGTATCATTAAGGGAAACGCTGCCTTAATGTTGTACGGTGTCGTGTACTAGTCCATGAGGCCTCGGGTGCGATGCCCAGATTGGGCACAATATCTCTTTTTTAGTATTTTTCTGAGAGGAATAAATAACATAAGTTACGCCATATATAGATATATAGATACTTGGTAGAAAATTATTATCAAAATTATTTAGTCGCACTGCTTTCTGTTCCATAGAATAGTCGTACAGATGGATAGAGCACATATGTCGCCCTACTGTCACTATGGTGGCTTGGGCGAAATGCGGTTAGATAGACGCTAAAAGTTCTTTCATCACAGTTCATATACATCTCACTGCTGGGCTTGCTCCTCGGCAATGGAAGGGAAATTGAACTACTATACCATGCTGGTCAGACGATGACGACGACGAAGGTCTGAATATATAATCTCTAAGTCGTCGTATACGACAACCACAAGAAAGAGGGCAGTGAATTATATTCTTTTACCGAAAATA